>JAUMHP010000052.1:6735638-6746472 GCA_032361065.1 Enteromius trimaculatus | reverse complement strand
CGGGTTATTCTGATCAACTCAGAAACCCGAATACCGACCTAAACCCGATCATAACCCGGATATTGGCTGCATGTAAATGTAGTCTATGTGTCACTGTCACTTACCATTTTAATGCATCCTTGCTGAAAAGTACATTGTATCTTAATGAAAGTTCCTTTTATTCTCCCTGTCTATGCAAAAAGAGGTATGAAAATACATATTTGGCTGGCAGGCAGGACAGCCTATTGTAATGTTCGGGCCGACATTTTATGGTCATGTGCTTTCTACAGCTGAGATAAACACACTAGCTATCAGGATATATAGAGACTTTCAACCAGCATAGCAAAAATGCTTTTGAATCAAATCACATCCCTGCCTTTTAATCAGATGCAGCATTTGAGCAGCATTCAACCGTGATGCTAGTGTGTACTGTGTGTGTACATAAAAAAACCTGATTGATTTGATTTTATTAGTTTTTGTGTTACATCATCATAGGGGACTGCTAGATAATGTTTAACTCCTGTTGGATGTTTCTGTCGATGAATTTTGAAACCGAAATGAAAAACATTTGCAGCCAGTACACTGTTAGTACATTACAATGTTTGAGTTTGAAAGTGTGCACAGTTAAAATGCAACAACAAGAGTTACTTTCATACAGGCACAAACATGTAGTCCACTAATGATAAACAATGGGTAGGTGAGAACATGACACACACATACACATTAATGATATATATGGTTAGGATGTGACCTAGATGTGCACGTGGCCCGCTTAATGTATTGCTACACCATGAGCACCTTGCTACAGCATCTAAACGAGGACATACCAAATGCTTGTTCTCTTTTTAACTAAAGCTAATTGTAACTTTTCTTACACGCTACTTTTAAACTGAAACTACGTTTTTAGAATTAAAACACATTTATGAATGCTTTTCAAATACCAAAAGGACATTTTTGTCAGTTTCAAATAACGTGTGAGCTTCAGTTAAACTGCAGTTTATTGAGCTCTAAGAGATTAAGTTCAGTCAAGGATTCATCTGCTTCAGATCAATAACTCATGAGTCATTTGCATGATGCATTAAAAGAATTGCCTCAGGGTATTTCTTTGTGAGCTGGACTACACCAGTCACACTTGGTTTGTTTTTAAGTGCAGCCAGTGAAGAAAACGTGTCTATTGTATCGTCCCGTTGTTCTTTCACAGTACACAGTTCTTTTTATCTCATCACATTCAATTTAGACTGCAAGCTCACAATTCGGGAAAAATATAATTACATTTTCTGTGGCTGTATTGTAGATTCTGCTGGAAACGGTAGCACACGCATGCACAAAATCAATGGCAGCGCTAGTGTCTCTCACAATCGTCCTTGATCATTTACTTGGGCTATAAAATAAAAAGTCCTTCACTTTAGGTCCTCAGCCCGTCAGAGATAGAAAGCGTGCAGGACTGTCCTTCAGCACAACCCTGTTCTGCGGCATGACGGGGCACTAATCAGCCAGGGGTGGTTTTTGTTATCAGAGCTGAACGTCTGGTCCAGGTCGAGTCTGGTCTTAATCCTTTACCCCGTTATGGCTTGAAAAACACACGTTTGGTTATCGCTGTCTGTTAAGGAGCAGGGACGTTTGGAGGACATTTGTCTTGTCAGCAGTAGCCCTGTGAGAGGGCACAGGAAGGGCCCCAGATAAGGTGTTGTTGATAAGGGCGTTTCCACATGCATATGTGCAAATATAGGAGAGAAAAAGGGCGATTTCACTCACTGATAGCCTAGATGCAGAACGCACAATTTGCTGTAGTGACATCACTGGAAGCGTATGTTGTGGAGGTTAAAGATAGATAGTGAAGGGGGGATTGAAGAAACATCTGGGTTAGGATAAGGAACTTAAGAGAGACAGAGAAAGGCAAGAGACAGAAAGAGAATGGGATGGAATTTTAAACAGCTGGTTCATGTGGGGTCACACAGTGGACAAATTGCTTAACCTTGTATTGGGACACCACTGCCCCTGCCGTCCATGGAGAACGGTTCATTTCGGATTCCGAGTGAAGACTGAGCTGGCGAGTGAGTGAGCTAATACTTAAGATGAAGAGAGTCTGTGTGTGTGTGTGTGTGTGTGTGTGTGGGGGGGGGGGTGGGGGTGGGGGGGGGTTCATTGGATCTGGTTAACGCTAGAGGCTCAGACAAAGTTTTGTTTAATAAAGACAAATAACCCCTCTGATTGTGTTTAAAGAGACCTGCCTCAGTCTGCTGAGAAATATAAGAACTTGTGTTCTTTTGATTTCAACATTAATTTCTGTCAATGCTATTTGTGTTGAATAGCCCTTTGACAAAACACACATTCATATTCACAAATACACAAACTCTAACCTGAAGACTAATGGAAAAAAGATTTAATATAATACAAATCGAATAGGATTGTGCAATATTTGTTACTTTTAAAAGTTGCATCAATCTTTTTAATAATCATTAGGAGCTTGTGTGTGTGTGTGTGTGTAACGCTCAAGAGGACTGTCCAGTTTTTAACTTTTAAGTGAATAATCCCCCACTATCATCTCTTAAACATATTTTAATAACTCTTTAGAATAGGGACCAATTCTCACTATTAACTAGTTGCTTATTTATCAAATTGGCTTTTTATTAAAGCACATATTCTGCGTGACCATATTTACAGTCCTGATTCTTTTCAATACCAACTGCCTTAGTAAATATTAATAAGCAGAAAATTATGAGTTTGTAGTTAATTGTTTGTTAATGGCAATAACTGGGCATTAGTGTGACTCAGATTTTATCAATTGGTGCTGGTTTAACTTCTCTCAGTATTTAAAATGCTGAAATAACACCAGCCAACCCAACAATAAATCATTTTGCTTGTGCAAAATGTGTGATTGTTTGATCTACTCACTGTTGTCTCATGCAGCTGTGTCTACAGAAAATCAAAATGAACCGATTACTTTACTACATCTTTCTGGTCTTATTATGCAGTGCGTGTTAGTCCAAAGATGAAAAAAAACCCTGGACTTTGTAATCTTTCATCAAAATTTAATTAACTTACTAACATCTGAAACGTCTTTCTTGTACAGCTGATGTCACGTAGGCCACATGGGCTCCTGGATGTTAATCAATAGCCAAATAGCTGTAGGCATTGTTTCAGGCTATTGCTGTAATTAATGCAGCCTTTCTGAAATATCACTGATAGTTAACACAGAAGATTAGTGTCAACCTAAGACCACCAAAGACTTTCAGCATTTAAAGATGTGTTATCAATAAATCCATGTAAATGTCAGTCTTAAAAATGCCTTTTGCTCTGAACGTCAACACAGGTGTTCAGCATGTACTCTGGGGTTCTGACGCATTTCTGAAGAACAGCCTCTGATTCATACAGTGCACTTGCAGGAATTAAATTGTCGCTATTTATAAGACTAAAATGTGCAATGTATAATCCATGGAGTTGTCAGTTGCGTGATCTTTCTCTTTGTAATTTCAAAAGAACATGTAATTGAGCATAAGAGCATGATTGCTTCTGTTTTTCAGACAGTCTATAAGTGACTGCTAGGTTTTGTAATACAAATTTGTGCATGCTTTGAGCATCGTGCAAAATTTGGAAATGCATCTCAACCTGCGCAGGAAAAACAAATGCCGTTTCATGTTGAGTTTGAAGGCTTTTCTGACATAGCTGTGAAATGGGCTGCTTAACATTCTGGCCATGTGCTGACGCGGAGTTCAAGTCTCTCTGTGTGGGATCTGTTTGCATAATGGATGCTGTTTGTGAGTGATGTGCGCTAGGTAAGGTAATTATTACCTTTATGAAACATTCTCTCACTCCCCTGATGACTTTTCCTTCTTTACCCTGCAGGCAGGAATGGCAAATCTGGACAGAAAACAAACAGCTGCTGCTCGGTAATCAGTAATTCCTAAGTAGAGAGTACGGATAAACTACATGTGGGAATTGGTGACTCACCTTGTTTTATTGGACCGTTGACTTCTTTTCTTTTTTTGCTGTATACAAAGTGGCACTGGCATACGGCTCCTACTCGCAGTTACCCATGATGCTTTTTTCACTGCTGTTTGCTATTGTCCAAACTGGTGTCATTTTATTGATTTACAATTACCTTTTTGTAGTTGCTGTTTGTGAAGGTTCGATTTTGTGAGCGTGAAACATAGCACTACATTATTGTTTTTACATTTATTTATTATTTTTTATAATTGGTCACGCATTTTGTTTTGCATTTTGGTACAGTCATTGTCGCTCGGAATCAGATGTGATTCCAGCTCTCTACTTTACAAACAGAACGGGTTTTGTGTTTGAAAATAATCGCTTTCGAACAATGTGCCTCCTTTCGCATCCTGTCATCATCTTTTTGTGCTCGCCGTTTTTCTTTAAGCCTTTTATTTATTTTTTTCCCCCGAACCGCTGTAATTGCTCAGGCCGTATCCATAGAAACCTCAGAACATGTATGGATCGAGAGAGCGAAAGACCAGCAGCCGGCACATTATCAGGGCATCATCATGCAGCCTATTTACACATGTTCCCTGCAGGGTTAGCGCACCGACACGCACACATGCAGATTTCACATTGCAGTTCCAGCGCCGCTTCTGGATCGGTTCCTGACTGCACCAACATAATCAGTGGCTTAAACATGAGCAATCCCTGTTTCCAGATTGCTGATATCTTCCCTCAGCCTGAGCTGCTGTGTTAATAGAAGCTGCTCTCTTTGGGAAGGAAAGCTCCCTGCCAAAGAGCCCCATGCCTTAATAATAAATGATGCTTCACTCTCACACTACTTGAGGTTTGTTCTCACATTAATTATTTGCTTAGCAGAGAATGCCGGACAACATCCTGGCTATATCAATCTATATTTGTCATCCTTACTTCTGACATCCATTTTGAATAACCTCAGCTATGTAAAAAAAAAAAAAAGGCATAGATTGAGGATTTCATGCAGAGGAGCAGACAGGCGAATGTGGGTTTCGTACTCCACTGAATTAGTAACCTATATTGATCTACACTCTGAAATGGAGCAATATTCTTTTCAGTTTGGTACCCACTGGCTTGGCAATGCATTTTCCACAAGGTTTCTCTCCGAGGTAAAGCCCAGTGCCAGATAGAGCTAGCTCATGCTCCGCACAGCTGCCATCCTGGGGATTTTCGTCATGGTCTGAATATGGTACGCCTCACTCTGCTTCTCGTCTGATCCCTAAGGATTTCAGACCGGTATTTGAGGCACCGGTGCAAAGCAGAAGTATCTCAGTAGTATTCTGTGAGAATGATTGGGAATACTGTAAGAGCAGATTTTTTTGATGCAGCGAACCTTTGAAAATTTTTGAAAGGAATCCCCTTTCTAAAATATTAAGACATCTACATTGGTATCATTTTGCTTATAAATATAAATTTATACCATTTAAGGAAAAATTTATTTATTTTTCTAAATGAAATGCCATTGTGCAAGTTTTATTTGTACTGTACTGATTCATAACTTGATAATAGATCTTTCCAAATAACCAAAGAGCCCAATTAAGCTTCGCAAAAAATATGCAAATATTTATTGTTGACCTGTATTGTTTGTTATAGGCTTCAAAAACGCTCTTCAGAAACCTACGAGTGACGTCACGGATACTACGTCGATTTATTTTTTACGGTCTATGATTGTTTCATAATATTTTTAAACTGTATGCAGACTTCAGGTTTTGTTTCTGCTGGTAAAAACTGTGCCTCATGGCAATAAGTGACTAACTGTTATTTTCTTTTATTTTTAAGCTTGCTGACACTTTCTATGCACACTGTTCTGCCATTGTGCCTTTGTCCATATTGTTAAAATGCAGCTGAATTTTTACCATTTGGCTGCAAAAATTCTAAAAGAGAATGAGGAACCTCACGCAAAGCCCCTGGTCTCATGACCAGGGCCACCCCAGGCACCATGAGCTCCTTTGAGATCAGAGATTATTGATCTTTCAAAGGGTGGGTGGCCTCTTTCCCTCTATATGCACACCAGACTGTCAGCCTACTCTTGAGTGGAGTTTGATCCGCCAACTTAAGCAGAGCTCTAGGAATGCAGCGTTTTTATTTTCATTTTTTTAAGCCTCCCGTTCCTTTTAGATGCATTTTAGGAACCTTCTGTGATTTTCAATGACTCTCAACCTTTTTGCCACAGGCTGAAAGTGGCCCATGCCAGGACTATTTTATTCCTCTGTGCCAAGCAGATTTTGCCTGACCGCAGGGCCTGTCACCAGGTCCTCATGCTGGTTCTCTCCTGGGGTGAAACAAGCCTAAGGCTCCATCCTAGTATGTAAAAACAGTTTCCTGCTGACTCTCTTTCTCTGGTGTACCGATTTCCGAAATAAGACCAAGGTTACGCTTGCTGCATTCTGGTTTAGACTCGGTGGGTACTGATATCTTTGTAGTGTCTCGTAAATGACATTGACGCATACAGTTTCTAGGAAAAACAGTTTGTTCTATTCAGATTTACTCACTATTCGTTTATTGTCGTACCAGCTTATAGTGTATTGCAAATAGGCACAGGCTGTTTGAACTTGTAATTTAAGGGATACTCCATCCAAAAATGAAAATTATTCTCATCATTTACTTACCCTCTCGCTGTCCCAGATGTGCCGTCCCAGTTACTTTCTTCTGTGAAACACAGAGATTGTTACAACAGTAATAAAATAAAAAGGTTATTAAAAAGCAGATGAAAATGGACTCTTCAGAAACTGACAGTAATCCATACAACCCCAGTTGATGAATAAACGTCTGTTGAAGCGATGTCTAATATGTTTATGAAGTCTTATATGTGAGTTTGCATGACATCTGCAGCAGCACATTGTGATGCATCAACTTTGAGGGACCCTGCTCACAGAGATAGAGGTTATTTATTTATTTAATATATATATTTTTTAATTAAATATCTTTTTTTTTTTATATTTTTGTGTTAATCTGAAGTAAGTCAGTCAAATACATCTGGGACATCATAAGTTTGAGTAAATAATGAGAATTTTAATTTTTTGGTGTTCAAGGTGCACATAATCAGTAAAAAAACAACAACAACAAAAAACATTTACTCAATCAAATTTTTTGATCTCGTAATTTTTAATGCTGGACTTTAGTCAGCAATTAGCCAGTTTAAAGCTGATATCTGTCTTAATTCAATCAATGATCACTAGATATAACACTCAAATGTGCATCACAATACAAAAATAAATACGTCTCTTGCTTCAGTTACATCACGATTTAAAACCCTGTGGTTGACTGACGGGTGAGTGAGCAGACCTTTGTGTGCGACATAGTGCCTAAATGAGATGTAGTCACTTGTGTTTGATTTCTTAGTCTCAGAATGATTTTTATAATCAGATCACAAAACATTTTGATTGGTGTTGAGCTCTGTGTAAAGGTGCAGCAAAAGTTTGAAAGTGTTTTTTACTTTTATTTTGAGAATGAATGTCCACCACAATAAGGTCAGAATGCATCCTAGTAGTAGTGATATTTCCCAAAAATTCCCATCATGTCTGTTCACAACCGCATCCAGAATGCTGTGTGCTTCTTTTTGCTCTTTTCCGTAACGCACAGCTGGTGGGACGGGGCTGG
Source organism: Enteromius trimaculatus (assembly GCA_032361065.1). Classification (NCBI taxonomy): domain Eukaryota; kingdom Metazoa; phylum Chordata; class Actinopteri; order Cypriniformes; family Cyprinidae; genus Enteromius; species Enteromius trimaculatus. Next base: position 6,738,924 of record JAUMHP010000052.1, on the reverse strand, counting down.
ACAGAGGAGAGGAGCTGCAGCAGACATACTTGGCAGCTCAAAGAAAGCTCAGAGGAGTCTGGTCTTGCACATGGGTCTAGGTTTCACGCAGTATATTGCAAATTCAGCAGCGTCAGGGATGTAGTCGCTCATTCTAACAGATTAAGAGCGGCAGAATCACATCTAGTTCTAGTCCTATATTTTTGTGTCAGCATATTGATCTCTTCTCTGTCCCTGCAGCGTTTCATTCAGTATCTGGCCTCAAGAAACACACTCTTCAATCTGAACAATTTCCTTGATAAAGGTGCATTGCAAGGTATGTCTGAAACATGAACACCTTTCCTGTCTCTTGAGCATTGTACGCACTGATGTTAAAGCCCTCAACCTTTCCCTCAGGCTATGACATGTCCACGTTCATCAGGCGGTACAGCAGATATCTCAATGAGAAGGCCCTTTCCTATAGGCTGGTGGCTGTGGACTTCACCAAGATGAAGAGAGGGTGGGTAAACCTCAGTTCTGCCTCTGTAATATTGCCTGCCTAGAGTCAAGATTGTGTTCAAACACATTGTCTCAGCAGGACAAAATCTAATCAGGCTTGCTCATTACTCCGATAATTAAGTTGTTTTTAAAAGCTGATTAAGTAGCTGATTTTTTTTTTTACACCGCTAATTAAGATTGCAAGAAAACGACAAGTTCTGATTGTTTGTTTATCTGTTTGTGGTGCAGTATTGATGGAGTCATGCGCACCATGAACACAGAGAAGCTGATCAAAACGTTGCCTATCATTCAAAACCAGCTGGACGCGCTGCTGGATTTCCAGGTTTGTGATGGAGAACATGCATGCTTTAAAACCCGATGATTCATATTAAAATCAAGATTGATTTATTTATTTTTATTTAATTGGTTTTCTCCTCCCTCGCTCTCTTTTTCTTGTCTTTTTTTTTAAATTTGGCACTTACATATTATATGCTTTATAATCTCCTATTAAAAAAGTCACAGGTTTGTGGTTGGTAAAATTTGTCTAATAATTTTGAAATAACTCTTGAATGCATTTTTGATCAAAAATGCAGTAAAAACTTTAGTCTTGAACTGTTAATGTTTACAATTTAATTTATTCACATTGCATTTATGTGTTTTAAGCAGTAAATAAGTTTAGTCTTCTATTATCAGAAATCATTTTAAAATTGTGTTGTGATATTTTTGTGCCAACTATGACATTTTTTCCCCTTGTTACTCATGAAGAATTGAAAATTCAAATAAACATCATTTATTTGAGATCTAAATCTTTTGTCACATAAGTAACTTTACTGTGACTTCTGATAAATGTAATGCATCCTTGGTAAATATGTTTTAATTTACTGACCCCAGACCTTTAAATGGAAGTTTGTATGTATTTAAAAAAACATTTGCTGTTTTAAAAGTCCCTTAGTTCTAGTAATTTTCCACTCAGCTTGGATAAATGTGTTGGTTTATAATACAGATCATTTGATTGTGCCGGTGATTGAAGTGATAACCAGTTCCCTTAAAATCAAGTGACCCTGAAGCCCAAGATTGAAAAACCCTGTTTTAACAGAACAATATTGATGTTGGTTCAGTCCGAGCTATTTGGCATGATGTGTACTCTCTCCTGTGGATGTGTGGGTGTGTGTCCGTAGGCTAACCCTAATGAGCTGACTAACGGAGTGATCAACGCTGCCTTCATGCTGCTCTTCAAAGACTCCATCCGTCTGTTTGCTGCCTATAATGAGGGTGTTATCAACCTGCTGGGTAAGAGTAATCCACTCCCTTTCACTCTGGAGAGCGTTCTACTCTCACTTTGCTCAGAAAGCAGTAAGACGTAACCCCTAAAGCTAAGAACACTGCATTTGAACTGCAAGAGCTGGGTCTTCTTGTACGCTATACATTAATTACTAGTATGAAATACAGCATCTGTGTGCCACAAATAAATGTTATTAAATCAATAATAATATATAATAATAATCAATAATTGGTAGAATTAGTTGTGTATATTTTTAAAATTGTTGTTGAATAAGTCTCTCTAGACTAACTCACAACTGTTTGGAGTGTATTTTGATGCTTTTAACTTTAGCCTGTTACTTTTTGGTTGATTTCATATAAAAAGATTTAAAAAAGAGGCCAGATATAGTTTTGGATTAATGAAAGATGATCATTTTATACTTTTTTTTAATTTTTTTTTTTTCTTTTTTATTTGTTGTGTTATTTACACGTTTCTTGCCCTAAATATTTCTAGCATTAAGCTAAGTTATAAGCAGCAAACAAATATTACCTAAACAAGTTTTGTTCTTGAAACTCAGGAGCAGTTTAGATATTCAGAACAACACTCGGTGCGATACTTGTGCTTTGTCTCGTCTTACTGACCTGACGATGTGCTTTGCACCCAGTGACCTCCTTACTAATCTAGCAGAAACAAGGCTTTAATTTTCTCAATTTAAAAGTTTTTTACACAGTTTGAGTTCTAATCAGTCAGTTGTTAACTCGTTTTCCCATGATTTTGTTGTTTTTAAAACATGTTGTAACACATGCCCATTTAGGTTGATGGTCTGAAAATGCATTAGAGTGCTAGCTGTCCTTGAGAGAGCCATTACAACAGCTTTTATATGCCCCTGTCTCTGTCAGACAGCCCAGAGTGTTTTGACAGTCCACTGATGGGTAATTGCAGTCTTTATCTGTTTGAGTTGCTCTGCTAATCGTTCTGCTCTCCCTCTGTCTCTCTCTCTTTTTTGTCCTCCTGTTTCAGAGAAATACTTTGATATGAAGAAAAACCAGTGTAAAGATGCCCTGGACATCTATAAGAAGTTTCTATACAGGATGACCAAGCTATCAGAGTTTCTTAAAGTGGCTGAGGTACCAGCACGATGCGTGCACACTCACACATTTTTGACACGACAGGTCTGAGATTAGACAGGCTGTTCAAGGATCCCTGCACTCCCACAATTTCTCTCTCTCTCTCTCTGTGTCTCTCGTCCATCCTACAATGCTCTTGTATTCATATTCACTAAACTGATGCAGGCACGGATGCCGCATATGTAGTGTTCTGGCAATGCATTGCACAGTCCTAATGGAATGTGTCCATGAACATATATGTGCCTATCCTGCCAAAAAGCATTCAGATTTCAATAAGTGTCATCCTTTAAGTCTAGATTGAGCTGACCTCTGTTTTGGTTTCTCTGTAACAGCTCCTAAAATATCACAATTGGGAATTGGGAATATTCCACTGGGAACAGTACCTGGTACCTGGTCCTTTTTTTAGTACCACCTCAGTCGAGGTTCCAAGCGAGCCGTACCG
>JAUMHP010000052.1:6701652-6718353 GCA_032361065.1 Enteromius trimaculatus | reverse complement strand
TACATACATAAATATATATATATGTGTGTGTGTGTGTGTGTGTGTAAAAATGTAAAACTTTTTAACAGCAATATAAAATTAAAAACAAATTAAGTAAAGGCATGTTACTTAGTTAAAGGCACATTATACCATAACCATATACCTTGGAAATACATCTTTTTATACAAAAACAAAACACATTTAAATGTTTTTACAAGTAAAAATGTTATACTGTTAAATGTTACATATAAATTAATGAATGAACACATCTGTTACAAGAACAGTTTTTTAATTTATTTTAAGTCAAGTCATCGTGGGGCCTTTTTATTATGCCATTATCATTTTACACCATAATTATTATTATTATTATTAGGTTTTTAATGTATGATATATTAATGTGATATCATTACGTGGCATATTAATGTTATGTTCTCTAAATACATATGTTTTTTTATTCATAATTTTTTAAAATGACAAACAGTTGAACAGATAGCAAAATAGTTGTATTTTCCACCATTTTATAAGAAATGATTGCGTTTAACAGGCGGCATTAAGAAACGGTTTTGTAAAAAAAAAAAAAAAAAGATACAATGTCAAGATTTCTGCACTGACAAATTTGCCGCTGTCCGTGGTCCTGGAATCAATTTGCAGGTAGATATAACCAAACTCTTTAAAATATGCTTCACTTTATAAAAGTTTACAAACAAAGTGAGGTGTACTGCAGAATGATAATTGTCTTTTATTAAATAAATAGCAGCTTCACAAAATGATACCATTGTGAGGGTGATGGTTTGTTTGCCTTTTAAAAAAAAAAAAAAAAAAAAAAAGGGATTTGGTAAAACATTCACAGGCTATGGTATAAAACTGGGAGTTCGAACAAGGGAAGGTGATACAGGAGAAATTCTAAAGTTCTACACAGAAAAACAGCAAGAATTTACAGCTTTATACATTTTAAGTTTCTAGACATCCTCAAAAAACATTTTTTGGTCTTACAGACCAACATTTGTTGCCACGGACAGTCCGTCCATCCATATAAAATAAATGGTTTTAGTACTCGTTAGTTGTGCAATTTAGATTTTTTTTCTCACTGTCATGACCACCTGATTCCCAACCTAACATTCACAGGAGAGCATGTTCCCCAGAGCTAGAGGTTAAATCCTTTAATCCTATCTTGAGAGGCAGTTTGGACTAGTTTGAAACTCAAACCGCGTGTGTTTTGTCAGCATAAGTTTTCTGTTAAATGTGACCTTCACCCTCATTGTTCTGTTTGATCCAGTTTTCTTAGGCCCCTATAAAAACATTTCCTTCAGCAAATAAGATACAACCTCTAACTCTGTTACTGTACTACTGCAACTCAAAGGATTCATCATATTATACTGATAATGTTTACAAGTTACACAAACAATGATCTTGCAAGTGTTTTTAGACAGCATAGCCTCATCCATATTGTAATGCAACTAGCTTGGATGACACATTCTCTTCACGGTTCTTTTGTAATTATTCAGCTGACCACAAGAGGATGCTATGACTCTATCTGTTGAATATTTGCGTGAACTGCAGTCTTGTATGTCCAATGGCTGCTTTAGTAAGAGACTAGGTGATCATGCAGGACTCGATGGCATTCAAAAATCTGAACCTGTTAACACACACACACGCATTACATTCCCTCTCTCTTTTCTGACCTCGGTCAGATTATTGTTTCTGTATCTAACTCGACATACATTCTATGCTGTGATACAGCTGAGGTTGTGTAGACAGCCGTCGTCTCCTAAACGTGTAGCTCGGCCCTGTTTTTTACAGAGGGCTAAAAGCTAGTTTTCAGACACTGCTGGTGTGTTCTGTGTGGCTGTGACCGCTGCTGATAGATAGCTCTGATATTCCCGGTTTCAACTCTAGTCCGAGGTCAGTGTCCATGTCGTGGGGATCCACATTTCGGATTCCATTGCCCTCCCCATTGCGGCAGTTACTGTTCCGGTCAATGGAAACTTTTTCGCAGATCAGAATGGGTGTAACTACCGCATGCGAGGGACAAGGAGGGTTTAAAGTGATTGGTTTAAGACCCACACGTCTATACTGGCAGTGCATGTAACTCGAAAATGCCCTTCGGTAGGTCTTGTTAAACAAAGTGTACACTAAAGGATTGACCCCTGATGAGATGTAGCCCACCCACACGAAAACATTGAGCAGTTCTGTTAGCACAGGCTCATTACAGGCTTTATGGCAGAGGACATGCAGGACGTTAGTGATGAAAAAGGGACACCACATGATGAGGAAGAGGAAGAACACTACACCCAACACTTTGGATGCTCGCCGCTCGTTCTTGATGGCCTGCATCATGCCTCGCCGCCCGTGGCTTCCAGCTGCGTCCCGTCCAGCGGGGGAATTCATTTGAGATGGAGCTTCTGAACTTGGGATTATTGAGATGGTGTCTGGGGGCACTGTCAGTCCGAGCATGTTTCCATCGCTGTTGCTGAGCCGTAGGCAGTTTATACTGCTGCGACGGGAAGCTGGGGGCGGGGCCAACTGGGAAGTAGGTGGAGCTGGAGGTTGCAAAGGCTGCTGAGAAGAGGCTTTGCCCTCGTAGAGGAAGACTGTGGCCTGACGCTGAAGTGCTTGGACGGTGAGGCAGTACGTGACCACCATGATGACCAAAGGAATGAAGAAGGCAACAAAAGAGCCAACCAGTATGAAGTGTTCCTCATTAAGAGCACATATGCCGTTTTTCAAGACCTTTTCTCTGTTATGGAGTCCGATCACTGGGATAGGCATTGAGATACCTGTGGTTGAAAGAAGAAAGAGAACATCAAACAAATATATGTGAACAAACATCAAAGAAACAGTCAGACTAACAAATGAGAAAGGCAACTGGAATGCATGATGCCGGAGACAAAAGACTCAACGGCTTCAGCGAGATCTATTCTCAAGACAAATCCTCTTTCTTATCCTACGATATCAGTATTCCTGATGGTTGAGAAGGAAGATCTTTTATTTAATTAGAGCAGATGAATGAGAGTGTCAAAGCAGATAGAGCCTTAATGCTGTTTTGGATCCAGATAAGAATCAAATAAACATTGGGCTCACGTTCAAACGGGAGAGAGGTTAGATGTGTGAGCCCTCTGTCATCTGCACTGACATTACTAAGTCTAACTAATTTTAGCAAATGAGACATGAAGCCTCTGTGGAGAAAAGTGATGAGAGAGATAATAGGGGGATACATACTGTAGAACAGTGTTGTTCCATTATTATATAAAAGATAAAAGCACATAAAGTTACCAAAACATATGCTAAAATGTAAATGAACATTGAAAAGCGCACTCAACAATAAAACGGACAGGAAAGCCAGTGTGGGTGGAGAGGTGGAGAGACACCATGTCCGAGAGAGAGTGTGTAGGCTTACATTAATAAAATGCAGGGTGACAGTTTATCTTTTCTAGAAAGTTTAGTGAGAGGCAGAGATGGAGAGTAAAAGCTAGAGGGCTTTTCTATACTTTACCACCAGTGATAATACCACAGACAAGTTTTTTTTTTTAACCCGCTGTTGTGCAGATCAGTCAGTCTACATTATCTCCTGGTTTCACAGACAAGCATAGTCAAGCAAGACCCATACCAGTAATGCTTTTATTAAAGGGATATTTATAAAAATTACTTTAACGTCTTAATTGAACTATGGCCTAATCCTGGCTTAAACTTGTATTTAAGTCTGTGAAACCAGGCCTGTATGTCACAAGTTGGACTCTAGATGGTGCTAATGCAGTAGAATGCCAATCCTTCAGCAATCCTCACACAGTAACAGACTGTAGTTTACTTTATTAAACAGTAGGTGGTGATCTTCACTAGAAGTATCTGAATGCCAAACCAATCACAAACATTCAATTAATCCAAGCTTCTCTGAATTCCGAGGCTCCGCTCTGGGTGATGGAGAAAATCACCACAATCACCAAAACTGGTGCTCGTTAATACAATGTCATTTCAAATCATTTTCATTGCTGCTGATCTGAGGGGCCTCTTAGACCCAGCTGGAGCCTTGAGAAAACCTCACAGCACAATCTGCGATTCTGAGGGGTCCTATGAGATACAAACACATTCCAGGAATAAATTCTACAGGATGGCAGTGGAATGACATTGACTCTAGAGACATCCACTGACACTGAAAAATAATTGTATGCTTGTCCTTTTTATGCCACTTCATCTACTGGTTATTGGAGACTGATGCATAGTTCAATACATTTTTTTTAACATGTTTTTGTAAAATATGCATTTTCAATTCCATCATGTCAATATTACTCTGACCTATTGAAATAGTCCAAACTGCAGCGATCTTCAGCATAGCCTTGGTGCGGGAGTTGAACCGACTGTGTTCGATTGGATTGCGTATGGCCACGTAGCGGTCGAGGGAAATGGCACACAGGTGCATGATGGAAGCAGTGGAGAAAAGCACATCCAGATATATCCAAATAGGACAAAGAGCGCTAGGAAGTGGCCAGGCATAATCTGGAAGACAGAGAGAAAGAGATTGCTTTGTGAACACCCTTAATGAAACAGTCATACACATGAAGAATGATGCTGAGAAAGAAAGAAGGAAAGAAAGGATATATAAGAGAAACACGAAGCAAAGTGGTCTTTCAGATAACGTTATAAAAGGCCAGATGACTGTCTTCAGACCAAGAACTAAAAAAAGGCTGTTATGTCAGCAGGCTTAAAATAACCAACATTAAGAAACAGTCAGGTTATGTAAAAAGCAAGTCATTAAGAGTTGTGTAGGCTCATGGAGGAGAGTGAGAGATACAAAGTCACACAGGGTCTTAGAAATAATACCAGAATTATAAAACAGATAGTTCTGATCTTGGCTTCTGATTTGTCAATGCAGTGCTCCAGTCTAAACTCCTTGAAATAAAGAAATGTATCGTATATAACACATGTTCACCACATCATTTTTTTTGAGTGGTTTGATGTACAAAAGATAGTAGGATGGTCAAAACATGGAAGCGCCATGGAAGAGTCATCATTCTTAAAAAACAATTTAATAATCTGAAGATCCTTTCTCAATTATAACAAACCTTTGGTTCAAAGGAAAGGTTCCATGGATGTTAAATGTTCTTTATGGAACCATACATGCCAAGAAAAGAATGATTCTTTTTAATAGTGTAAGAAGTTGTTGGTATTTTCTAGATTGTGGTGGATTAGATTGGATTAATACTAAATTATATGGATAAAAATTGGCCCACATCAAAATACATCATAAAAGATCCTAGACATTATATTTTGAGGTGGCATTCACATCTGTGCAACTTATCATGCCATCAATAGTAATAGTGATGTTTGCTTTCTAAAAAAGTTTCCGAAGGCCAATACTCCACTTTCAGCTAGATTTTAGTTCCACAAACCTTGAACTAAACATGTGTTTGGAACAAGTAATAATACCTGTAATACAAAATGGATAGTCTTTTAGGTGACAGAAGTGGCAAAATGAAAATGTCCTTCAGAGAAGACACGCTCTAATACAGGGTCAGATACTCTTACAGAAAGGTCTACAGGGGCATGTCTGAGGGTTCGGATGTCATTAGCGCCACACGATGTGTGAGTCATTGTCAATTTAACGTTTTATTGAAGCCCAGGGCAAGTGCAGGCACTCCAATCATGGGCTGAATGAGACTGGTCCAAATCCAGACAGCATCCAGAACACCTGGACTGGAGATGAGGGTAATGTCTGTTGCTAAGTTAGCCAAATGAATGATAACAGAGTTCTCTGCCAGTATGGGACCAGCAAGCGTTCCGACACAGATGGTGAGCGAGGGGTTTTCCTCTCCTCGTTTATTTGTCCGTATCTCTGCGGTGGTCCCATTCATGTTTTGATGTGCAATTACACCTTTCCTAAATGCGAAAAAAATGACAGCAGCAGATCTGCGAGGTTAGAGATTATGGGGTTAAATAAGGGGCGAGAGAAAGAGATAAAGCGGGAAGTCAAGGAATTAGGACAGATTCAACGAGACAGCCAGTGTCGAGTAACTTAAAGTAGTCATCACAATACATCACTGATACAGCACCAGGCGCAGAAGAACAGGGAGAATTTGACTGGCTGTCCTGTTTTTATTGTTGATTTTTATTAAATTTTCCACTTATTAAAATTTTTTTATTATGTAATTGCCCGCTGAATGTACTAAAGCGATTATTTCCAAATTCGCCATTCAATGATAAATTGCAAACCGGTTAGTTATGACTGGCAGCCTTACGCTTCTGCACGCTGAATAGTGCAATCAATTAAACAAGTTAAATAGTTAAGATTATAATCCTAGCAACTGTTAACAGTAACAGACCCTTTATTCATCACTCAAAATGCTGCATGATAAAGGACATCGTTATTGTCTAAAGTTACAGTAGTAATTTGGCACTATTTTGTAATAGCTGGGAGCTAAGGCAGACAACAACACAAACTAAAATGAATGATGATGATGCTATGATGAATAAATCTGAAAACAATGTTAAACCATGGTAAACTCAAATTAGCCACAGTTTTGATGCACTAACTATACAATGTAATCTGTAGAAAAACTATGGTTACAAATGGTAATCTATTCACCAAAATTAAAAGGTACCTAAAACCATGGTTGAATAATTGTTGGGAAGCCCAATTTATTTTTTAATTAATACATTTAACTTATTAATTTAAAGACTGATCACTCAAATGTTCTTTAAACCCATTAATGTTTTTTTTCTTCTCAAAAAAAGAAAACAGTTTTAAAACGTTTTGTAATTGATCTAATAAATAAATAATTGACCTAATAGTAACAAAATTGCTACATTTAATTAATGTTGTTGATCTCTCTTTAGAGCGTTTTACTCAAAGCAACTTACAATACATTTGAGGTAAACATTTTGCCAGCATGTGTGTTACTCAGTAATCAAACCCATGACCTTGGCATTGGTGGGGTTTTATGGGGTGGACCAAGAACTGCGAGGTTGAAACATAATTAGCGTGGCATGTCAGGGCAACATTTCCTCACATGTCAACATCTAACTTCATCTGCATGTTGATTATAGAAAACACACACACACACAGACTCTAATTTAACTGTCTTTCATCCCTTGATTGGTCCAGCTGCCTACGGCCCTTTGGATCTCGCTTTGATTAACTGGAACAACTGATAACTCAGCCCTGATTTATATGTATAGTAGATTAAGTTCTCTCTCAGTGCAGACAGTTATGGAGTGCTGGAAGACTATAGAGACATTAAAAATCAGTTGCTTTCAGTATATCACTGATATAACTAAAAGGCAATGAACTCCTTTCAGCAATCTTCATACTGTACATCCATGATGAACAACTTACTGTACCTCTTGGCTTTCACACACATGCCTTTGCTCAAAGACAAATATGGATTCTCTAATAAGTGTAATAAGTAATATTGCTCCTGTACCTCAGCTGCTATGTCAAATGCAAAAAATGTATGTGTCTAATGAATTAACATATAAATCAATAACAGTCAGCAAATGGCTTTTTGCTAGTTAAAAATAATAAGTAACAAGTGAAACGTATAAAAGACAAGATTTAGAGTTAAAAAGAGCACTGTAGCAGCAAAAATAGAAACTTAACCTTTAGAGGTCTAGAACGGCTCTTTTGATGCAGGACAAAATTGGTTTGTGAGATGTCTATCAGTTCAGCACCATCTGAGCTGCTGAGTTAGCTCATCTTAAACATATCCTGCCACTGTAAGTTCCCAGAGGTAATCAATCTAATGCCTCTCTCTGATTTCATTTCTACCGCACTGTCTCACTCTTTCCTTGTCCGTCTTTGGCTGATCCACAGCGATATGGTTTCTATAGTTCCTCTAGACGTTAATACATGTGAGCAGGCCACATCACCCCATTATAAAACCCATATCTCATCCTCTTTTTCACCATTTTTGAGATGATGTGCTGGAACTTAACACTGACTAAACAGACTGAATCAAGGTCAGACTGCTGTATCTTCTGAAAGTGACACACCGGCTGAATCGCACACATGGTAGACTCCCCCGCCAAACACACACAATCGCACACGCTATTAGACACCGTAAATGAAATGAGGAGTGTGAAATCCATCATTGTCGCATCCACTGCAGTGGAAAACTATTTTTATGTCTCTGTATATGTGTGTGTGTAGGCATAGGCATGTCTGAGTTTATGAGCGTGAAAGCATTCGTATGTGGGTGTGGAGAGCACACGTTCACACATTCTAACAGTTGATGATATTTTGCTCTGACAGCTTGCTGGTAATGGCCATCACAAGCTCGCTGTTTATGACAACATGCCGCCAAATCCCTCCACTCCATCTTTATCTGTTCAATCTGTGTGCTTATTTAAGTGCGTGGAGGGTGGGTGTTGTGTATCATTCCCTGTCCTCTGGTTGTAAGACGCCGAAACCCAAAGGCCTTATGGGCATGACACTAAAGGTTGGTGTTATTTTGTCTCAGTTCTGTATATGAGAGGTTGCATGTATTTGAGAGCATGCTTGAGCTTTTATAAACACACTACAGCGTGGACTGTGTTTTTGTGCATGCCAGAGCAGGGTTATTATCATTAACTAAAAGAGCGTTTATACAGTTTTCAGCTAAAAAAACAGGAAACATTTTAATGCAATTTGCCCATTCAAACATAACAACAGCATTTTGGCTTAAAAAGTGCCCCTATTATACATTTTTGAAAATGACCTTTCATGCAGTGTGTAACACAGCATGACACAGCACAGCAAGTGAATGAGAAAATCCTGCAAAGTTTTAAATCTAAAAGTGTACCGTGTATATAATTATTGTCTCTCAAAAGAAAGAGTCAACCCTGAATCATTTGAATCATTTAAAGTCCCCCAGTTATGCCATTTGTAAGGCTCCTAATATTGTTTTGGGATTCTCCTACAATATGTTTGCATACATGCAAGGTGAAAATACGCTTTTGTTTTCTCAATATGTTTATTTTCCCCTTATTTTCCAGTGATTCTTAAACGGTTTATCTGAAGAAGTTCTAAGATTCCCTCTCTCTCTTTCCTTGAGCCTACTCTGTTCTTATTGGTCAGATGGCCCAGTCTGTTGTGATTGGTCTACGTCGTACAGCAGCCATCAATAAAATCATGTATTTGTGGGCGGGTCAGGTTTTTCGCGGGCAGCCAATGTTCAACATAGGCAGGAATTATGCAAATGTGTTACATTTAAAGTCGAATTACCAACAACTTGTTTAGACTGTATAGAGTCAATTCTTTATTTTAGGAGACAATAACTTTATTTATTGTACAGTTTTTAAATTTACAACTTTGCAGAACATAAAGCAACATGAAATGCATGAAAGGCAATATTGGAAATGGCATAATAGGGGTACTTTAAGCGAGTTGCTTTTAAACTTGGGACAACTTAACCATCAGTCTATTTTCACATTGGTCGGAATGAAAATGCAGTTTTATTCTTTGCCACTAAGTGCTGCTTTTTGGAGCGTTATCACAAACCCAGCTTTATCAGACATTACAGACGTGATGAAATTAAAGCAACCAATTGGACCAATCACTGTGGACCAAAAACAAAAGAATGAACCTTTCATAACTTATAATAGGGGCACTTTAAAATAGGTTTCAAAATGCAAGTTTTTTGTTGTTGTTGTTGTTGTTTTTTAAATATACTGTAATCGTCTCTGAGTAAACTACAAAAATAAGAACTTTTGAAAAGTTCTTATCTTGAGTATTTGTATTCATCAAGCTTGCAGTCTTGCAAATTGTGAGCTGAAATCAGCTTATAATAAATATGTTTGAATTGTAAGTTTCAAATTCCCAATTGTTCGGAAAAAAGACTTAAAAAGAGCCAATTAACTTTATTTATATATATATATATATATATTATTTTTATTTTTTTATTCCATGGAGGAAATGGACTGAAGTTTTAGGTTTTAGGAAGTTTTAGGTGAAATACTAAATTAACAAAGCCAAAAATAAAAGTATGACATTCAACATAGTGGAAAATATAAATAATAGGAATATAAATAATAGGAAATCAAATCAATCTATGTGCATGCATCCATGCCTCTTTTCCGATGCTCTGTTTGCTCTGAGGGTTCACAGGCTGCTGAACTGATCAATATTTCTTTGTGATCAATAACATCCTTTCCTCTCAAACTGACAAATGCAAGCTCACCATGTGCACTACAGCTGACAAGCAACTAAGATCATTTAAAGGTAGGGCATCTTCTGTAATCAACACGAGGAGAGTTTGAGAGAGTTCAGCTAACCCACTCATGTCCAGAGATTGGCGAGGCAACGCATCCTGAAAGAGCTCCCCCATGGGTGAGGAGAGATGGACAGTGTGGCCCCCTGTATGGAGAGCAAGAGCCAGAAATACTCTAAAGCAGACAGCTCAGTTGCTCAGAGGCAGCTGGACTGGAAAACGATCTGGATTCTGCCACAGGCGATATTTCTGTGGGCTTCTGAGCAAAGCAATGCCAAACAAGCTTCTGTCTCTCTCAATGTGCCCCCCACCGCCTGCCTCTCTCTTTCTCTCGCTCTGTGAAGGGAGATTTCATGCTATACAGTGTTATAAAGCTATTAAATCTTGCCACCTCTGGCTCTTTCCTTTCTAACTTTGTCAGTGCTCTGTACCATACATAATTAAAGTCATGTACAATCTCCCAACTAAATCAACCTAAAACCTAACTTTTTTTTTTTTGAAATGGAAGTTATCATCTCTCGAGTTTTGGTGGAAAGAGACCAATTAAATGTGTTATTTAACCAGGGTATATTCTATAGTGTCATTTGTATAATGAGCCATGTTATTTGGAGGAGAAGGACTGCCTCGCAACAGTGAAAAAGCCCCTGGGTCTTAAAGAGAAATGCCAATGAAGTTATATTACAAAAAGCGTGGCTTCTTGTGATGCCATATGCATCATTTTAACGTTTGCATCCTATTTGCATTTGTATACACCCTTAAAGTCAGTGCACACTTGCCTATAGGTCAACTTGGAATGCTTTACCCAAAATGCACCACTTCAAAATGTTAAACCTGATGACATTAGCTGTGTCCCAATTCAGACGCAGCATCATTCGAAGACTAAAACTTGAAGGCAGACTACGTCACCACATTTCGACGAATGCTGACTCAATTCGAAGGTTCCTTCAAATGCATCCTTGAAATGCATCCTTCATTTCCCAGCCAATGAAGGACACACTGATGAATCCTTCATGGCGCATGCTATCCCAAGATTAATTGTGCATTGATGATGACAGGACTATTTTAGAGAAACTACTGGATTACGTTTTTAAATTTAAATATTGGGTTTCAACTTTCTTGAATATGTTTACTTTAAATGAAAATGAAAGTAAATTCAATTTGCATATTTATAAATTTTAAATTTTAGAAAAAATCTGCAATTCTGAAAAATAAGTAAAATAGTGCTAAAATGTAAATAAACAAAGAAACAAATATAATGTCATATGGGATATTAATGGTATTAAATAGTAAAAATAAACAAATAAATAAATAATGAATTACATATTTCAAAATGTTCTAAATGTATGTATAATTAGAATTATTATTATTTTCCATGCTATAAATGGGTCTTTATGGAAATATATATTTTTACTGTTATACTGTTTACTTTTTTTTTTTTTTTACCATATTAGAATAGGGAACTATTCACTATTAACTATGACTTTTCCCTCAATAAACTCCTAATTTGCTGCCTATCAATAGCTAGGATTAGGGATGTAGAATAAGGCATTAATATATGCTTAATTACTACTAATAAATGGGTAACATTCTAATAATATGCATGCTAATAAGCAACTAGTTAATAGACCTTTAAATAAAGTGTTGCCATGTTTATATTTAAGGAAGGATACTCACCATACAGGATGTTAATGAGAGAGATAGGCATGACCAATATGCCGACCAGCATGTCTGCCACTGCTAGCGATCGCAGGAAGAAGTTTGTTGCGTTTTGCAGCTTCTTCTCCAGCGACACAGCCAAAATGACCAAAATATTTCCTCCTATCGTCAGAAAGATAATCACAAGAATCAGCAGGGCCGGCCAGTTCTTCTCCTTCATCGACTCCTTTTCGACCCCATGAGGAGAGGATGAAGAAGAGGAGGAGAGATTGAAGCTGTAGTCAGTCGAGAAAAAGCTCTGGTTCAGGCTCACAGTGGTATTTCCAGGCCAGACTATCCAGCCAACGAGGTCTAGGGAGGATGTCGTAGACCCAAACCCGCCCAGAACTGGCCCACCAGGTGCCCCCATCATATGATGTCTTTTCCTGTCACCCTGTATCAATCTGAGCTTCTTCCAGTCATGGCCGCTGACAGCCACTTACAGGAAGAAGTTTGGAAGTCCAAAATTTTGAAGAGATCCACTCAAAATGCTATGTGAAGGAGAAATCTACAGCGCTAAGGATATCCATAGCATTTCTTGTTGCAAGTTTCTAGCTCTGGATCTTATTCATGGAAGCTGCATCTGCAAAACACAATGAGAGACACAAAAAAATAGACCAATGAATACCAAAAAGTATCAACTCTTAGACAAAAGGCACTATAAAAGAACTCTGACAGAATAGTTACTCAGATAAAATAACAAAGCTGTGATCATTTTACAGTACAATGTCTAAAAAATGAAAGACAGCACTAATGAATTGACTCAGCTGTCACAGTGAGAGTATCTCCATCATAACATTGGAAGAAGCACAAATTACTAGCTACGAAAATATCCATCCATTTTGGGCAACCAATAGTGGCCGTCTCTCTGTGGTAATAGAGGGTAATTGAGTTCACAAGTTAAAATGATATGCTACAATCCAGGGCTCCGCGAACCTGCTGCATTGCCCTACCGAGAGCAATAATTCACCAAATCTGAGATTACTCGTCATTAAATTAGCTGGTATTAATAACACAAGACACCTGTCAAAGGTAATGTGATGTAATGTCATTATTATTGTGATGGACAAGTGGGTAATTGTCACTTCATACAGCCAGTCCCGAACGATGTCTAATAAGCTTGGGTAATTGCAGTTTTCACCCATCGGTTAGGCTGTGCATTATAGTAGGTGTAGACTGATGGCACGTTACATGCGTGGGTGTAACAAGTACCCATGATGCTCTGTGGCCTACAACTAACAACATATTTTTTAATTAAGAGAAAGCTGAATATGACCTACAGTGGATGATGTATCTCCACACTAACGTTAAGAGCTTTCTCCAAGCCTCCAATGACTGTCATTTATCAAAACTACCAATCAATACGATGATTATTACAATATACATCTTTATAAGTTACGTTTATCAGCTTTATTTTCATTAAATGAAAATACTGATCTATCAACCAAAAAAGTAAAGTGAAAAGAAGAAGCAAAGTATATGAATCAGTAAATCAAGGTGAAACAAAGCTCTCTAAACTGCAGAGATTGTTGCCTATAGATAGAAAATGTGAGTCACACAGAAAAATATGACACAGTCTGTCCCGGATTCCTTTTACAACGCTAAGAAATAGGTTTATTCATTGCAGGGGACAGCAGGTTTCTGATATACAGACATGTTTCCCAGCATCTAAATAGAGAGCAACATTGCAATGCTCCTCAGAGTCCACGATAGTTCACCTCTTGTCAGGAGACTGCAGATAAAGCAAACAGCAGCAAAAAGTAAAAGGGCTCTACAATAAATAAATCACCCGATAATCACTTCCTGTTCGTTCACCTCGCACATACACAGGAGCACCGTCATATACAGGTTCAAGGAAAGTGCATAAAAACCACAAGACTTTGAATTTACAGTTCACACTGAACCTTAATATGACACTTCACATCCCATTATAAAAGAACAGAACATCTCCTTTGGGAAACATGATGGTAGGCACAAAAAATCACCTTCAGTGGGCTAAGAAACAATATCAGCATTAAGGGCTCCAAAAAGGTCTAAAATTAGAAGTCTGTGAGCCCAAAAACTATTTTGACACCACACACACTTACACAAAAACATTCACACTACATATAAAAAAGAGACATTTAGAATCTTCAAAAAGATTATAAATAATTAACTGCTGCTCTTTTGAACCGACTATTCATCAAAAGTATTAACCCCGATCAGCATATTAAAACAATTTCTGAAATCAGCTTACCATCACAGGAATTAATTACATCTTAAAACATAATAAAATAGCTATATCAGATAAAATACTGTATCAAATACATGCATCATAGGTGAGCAGACTTCTTTACACACCCTACCAACCTTGAGGTGTTCAATTACTATTGGATTAAAAAGTATGTGTTGGAACACCGCAAACAAGCCAAAACCTCACAGTTTTAATGAAAAGAACACTGCAAGATGAACTCTGAGTTAAAAAACTGATTGTGGCTCACCTGATGAGAATCCTAATCTTAGTCTCATTCTCTCTCTGTTGCTCTTTCTCTCTCTCTGAAATGCTCTCTTTTCCCTTCAGACACCTCTTCATCATCAATTAATGAAGTGGATGAGAGTGCACTCACAAACTAAGTGAGATTCTGCATTCCAACAATGGGTAATTAGCCTCCTCAGCAGAAGCCAATCAAGTAACTGTGAATTGGGATAAATTGGCATGAAATGGAACGACTACACGAAACAGGGACAATGCTAAAATACCTTCCATCGATTCAAATCTTTAATCTGGTAACGGCCAGCACTGGATTAGTATTTGGGGTTCATTTGGAATGCTTTCACCGTGGGGAAATGTTTCCAAAGCATTCCGAGATTCCCTTATGAGCCCACAAAACCGCAAAAAAACATACTTTTTGGATAGTATGGGAAACAATAGAAAAAAGACAATAGAAATTGGGTACAAAATATGATCCAGCCTTAGAGCGTTTCTGACACTGACCTACATGAAAGTGTTCTTAGAACTGGTTGTCTCATTTCATATTTGAATTGGAAAATGAAATGCAGAATTATTTTTGCATGATGGGAATCGTGGGCAGACGAACCTGCCCGAGGGAGCTAAAATTTCCACCCACTAAGAAAAGTTTAAAAACCCTTTTACTTCCTGACAGGAAGGTTAAATATTCTCCTAAGCTAAATCTGAGCAGCATGCATGTGTGTGGGCATGGGTGAGAAAAGGATAAGAAATGAATGCTGAGTAGTTAATTAGTCCTGGTGCTGTCGACCGAGATCAACAGAGACAAACGAAGAATAGAGCAGATCATTGCGAGACTAAGATTAGATTGAGTGACTCTGACAGGAATCTGTATGTGTGTGTCTGTGAAATTACAAATCTATTTCCATGACCCAGTCGCTTTGTTTGCTGATATAAATGAAACGTAAAATCATGCGAGCGAGAGTAGACGCATGTGTGTGCGTGGGGTCTGGCACAAATAAACAAACAGACTTACACGGATCCCCGAGGACCCTGATAACACAATGGGCAAGCACTAAACATATGTGTATCCAGATTTCGTCTCCGCATGTAGTTGCGAAATGGACCCCAATTGTTATCCCACAGAGAAGACTCTCGCGTCTCCTAATTTATTGTTCTGTTTAACTCAGCTTTGCTTTTCATAACCGAGGCATCATTTTTGTCCGCAGGGCTGGATAGTGGCATACAGATTAAGAAAGTAACCAGCAGGCTTGAAAAGCCATTTCCTCTGTGCCATTCCGTTCAGAACTTTAACGCAACAGAAAATAAATTCCGGTCTCAATGTATCGTGGTAGGGGGGAAAAAAACGTGACATAAGAAGCAAAAACATGTTTCCGCGGAGCAGCAGCCGTTCTGGATTCATTTTTCAAGTGCGCCACGTTAGACGTTATGAACAGCACTTCTAAAACTAAAGCAAACAATAAACAGCTAAACACTGTTCTGCTAACTGTCGCCCTTGGCCTTTTCTTTTCACTTTATTTTGCAGTTAGCGGAGTGAAATACTTAGGGCAAGCTTTTAAAAGAAATTCACTATACATTCTTAACACAACAACAAATATTTTGTCTGCAGTTTACACACATACACATTAGCCTACATGTTTCTGTGATACATCTGCAGCTTGTGGTACATGACCATTACCCGTCTCTACAATCTGCTTTTGTATGATAACCGAGACTAATGGTTTGAAATCTATTCATATATGCCTATTTCGCCCTGCTCTTCACATCACTGGAGAAGGTCATTCAGATAATAACTCAACTAACATGGGAGGGCTGTTACAGTAGTCACTAAATCAGGCATAGAAATCCTGGCAATTATAGAATCTAAAAGATGAGAAAGCCTTTGTTTTTTTGTGGTTTCTATGATGCATACAACACAAAAATCGAAAATCAAAAATTAGCATGCAGCATGTTTTTTTCTCGCACATTGGATATTCCTTAACAGATCCTCTGTGACAAAGGTTTAGACTCGCAGTAAGCTGGTTACAAGACCATTTGACATGTCTTTTTGCTCATCCACCTGTTTCTTTGAATCAGATGCTAGTCACATGTGAGCCAGACTGCTAATGTGCATTTAACAGGCAGAAATCAATAACTAATCGATGCTATTTCATAAAGAGCTAATAATGAGGAGAATATACACATATACTTGCAAACACAGACGCACACATACAAACTAAGTGTTTGTGAGTGTAAGAAACCTCTTTGAACCATGAAACATCTAGGTTACCTATTGTAACCCCCGTTCCCTGATGGAGGGAACGGAGACGTATGTCGTATCGACAGACTGGGTCTTACACTTGGGAGCCCTGATTCGCTCTAGTATTGAGAAAACGCCAATCA
>JAUMHP010000052.1:6676530-6693796 GCA_032361065.1 Enteromius trimaculatus | reverse complement strand
GGATGATGCCTGTCACTGAATTACATTGTAATCTTTTACGTGAGCCCATCACGCAATTTTTGATCATTACGTGATACCATCACAGAATTATGCATTAAGTGTTCATGGTTATTTCACGCAATTCTGTGAGATCAGGTTGCTTTTGTGAGATATTTCCATCAGTCAGAAATAGCACACAAAGATGGTAAAACTCTCTCAGTCTCAGGTAAAATCTAAAAATAGTCATTAGAAAGCGGAACAGAAAAGAAATGTGTCAGTTGAGTAAACGTTGCAAACATACATACATAAATACAAACATTTTGGGCCTCCAGGCACAAGTTTGAAAAGTCTTGATTTAGCTCGTACAGTATGTTAGTGTCAGATCTCTAATTTACTCCAAAAAGAAAAGTGTATCCAAACTACCTCTTCACTAATGTCTGACTTTGTGCTGTTAGTAAAGTGATTTGTCTTCACTTTTCTCTTGTCTTTGTTGGACACATCCATTTCCTGGCCCCTCTGGAGTGTTAATGCAGACAGGAGCGACTCTTTCCTTCTAAGTGGTTTGCTGTTCCATTACTCTCCCCCACTGTCTGTCTACAAAACCTTTGTCTTGCTTCCCATCTATTTATCTTTTTTTTCTGTGTCACTGCCTTTTATCCTCCTGGACATCTTTCCATCCTGCACTTTCTTAATCTTTAACCTCCCTGTCATACATCCATCCAGTCTCAATATTATATTTCGCTTGTGAGTCAGGTTGGGCTTGGGGTGTCTCAAGGTTGACAGGTGTCATTTCCAGAGGAATGCTGGGAAGGAGAGCCCCCAGAGAGACATGTACAGAGTTGCTGTATTTCTCTGTCCATCACCCTTTCTTTCATAGAAATTTCCATTCCTTCATTCAGCTCCAAAAGATTTCTGATCTGTCTGTTTCAAATTTAAAGAGGTGTGCTACAAAATGAACAGGGAGAGACTAAAACAGACATTTTTGTCCCCCCTGGGGTAAAATTGCTCTTTGAGATGGAAATCGGCAATTCATAGATACCAGCAAAAGCAAACAGAGGAACATGGTCAATAAGGAAAAATCTCAACTCCACAAGAACAACCTTTAAACAGTCACTTGTTGAAATAGTCATGGTTTACTCTGTCACTACTGTTAGAGATTTGAAGAGACTCTTCAACATACACACTTTTATAATAAGGTTCTAAACAGCGATTTTCACAGTAAATCCACCGCTGTGGTTCCTCAAAGAACTTTTCACTGAACAGATTTTATTTTCTTAGTATGATAAAACATTTTCAAAATCTGAAGAACTTTGTGCAATGGAAAAGTTATATGGATGTTTAAGGAGCTGTAAAACCAGATAAAAATGCAGTATATGCACTTTCAGAAATAAAGGTACAAAAGCTGTCACTGGGGTGTTACCTTTTCAAAAGATACACTCATGTGCCTTTTAGGTTCAAATATGTACACATTAAGTACTAATATGTATCTTTACAGTACAAAAATGGAGACTTTAATTACAAACATGTACCTTTTGTAATATTACCACCCAAGTGACAGCTTTTTGTACCTTTATTTCTGAGAGTTTGGGGATCAGAATATTATATATGAACTCTTTTGACTTTAGCTATCAAGGAAGCACCTCACCCTAGCAACCACATAACAAAATGCTGGGAATGATCTATCTTAGCATCAGGGCGGCAAGCTTTACGAACATTTTCATTCACAAATCTACAGTAGTAATGGTCATTACTATCACCACCACCACCATTTTAAGTCATTCTCTCCAGTCTCTCTTTCTACTGTCATCTAATATGAAACACTTTTCTCTTACAACTTTCTTTCATGTGTAATCAAACTCACTGCTCTCCTCCTCTTCACTTTTTTCATGACTATTAAGAACAATCTCTTGAGCCAGACAAATATCTCAGTTAATGATCCTTTCTTTTGTTCTCCTCTTCCTCAATCTCTCAAGGTGAAGAGCACCACTTCTCATCCATCAACTGCAATCCTAAACTTTGCAACTAGCCCCAGATCATGAGCGTGAGTGTGTATGGCTGCAGTTTTTCTTAGAGTGTGGGAACCACCAATGATACCTTTAGGGCAAACGCCTTAAAACTGACAAAATACTGAATATAATATTTAGTGACATGTGACACAAAATAGCATACAGTAATATAAAACCTGCAGCACTGATGTGGAATGCCAGAAAAACATCTTTTTGAGATGCATGTTGGTATGCCTTTAAGAACATGTGTCCTTGTGCATTTGTTCATGTGTGTGTGGTTACATGTCCTTCACAGCTACAGTATCTCAGTAGTCACAGCACGCTGCTGTAATTACCAGGTGTCTGAGACTCAACTCTAGCTCAATACTATTTTCCTCCAGAACTTACAAAAGCCTACACACACACATTCACATTAACTAAACCCACACCGTCGCTCAATACCAAAGCATATACACCATCAGAGTCAGTCATATTTACAAATATCACACTCTATCA
Organism: Enteromius trimaculatus; assembly: GCA_032361065.1. NCBI lineage: Eukaryota > Metazoa > Chordata > Actinopteri > Cypriniformes > Cyprinidae > Enteromius > Enteromius trimaculatus. The sequence goes on along the minus strand of JAUMHP010000052.1, from coordinate 6,691,316 downwards.
CACAAATGAAAAAGAAAAAGAAATCAAATAGACAGCAAGGCTTCGGCAATCACAGAGTGCACGGTAAAGAAAATCAGCAGCCGGGGGCCCAGCTGTGTGAGATAGGACCCGATATCGATCTGTGCTATCACATCCTTTCAGCCAGTAAGCTACAGGACAAAAATTAAAAAAGTAAAACTCCAACCTTGGTTAAGAACACACTTCACCACTTAAATATGAAGGTATCAGCGGGTTCATGCCAATGTATAATTGATGACATTTTAACCAACGACACCTCGGAAGATATAAATAATTTACAGTTTTTTTTTTCTTCTCTCACAGCTGGTTATAGAAGGCCGGTGCAGACTAAATCACGCAGTACCCCTGATTCTTTACTGTCTGCGTTTAGAGGAATAATGAGAAAGTTTAATTATTTCTGAGGTGATCTACACATACTGCTGTTTTTAGAGGTGCATTGTTTTTTCTGCACTACCAGCTTCACAAAATTTCAAAAATATACTCAAACATTTACCTTCCATTGGTTAAGTAAGAGAGATACCCACCCTTAAGTCACGGCATTGGTTGAGCCAGTATTGCTAAGCTGGGCTGGTTGTGTGTTTGAACAAACAGAGCAGTGAACAGTATTACGAATGGCTTACTTGGCTATGGATATCAAACTGTGAAAAGAGAAATATTTAAACTTTAAAATTGCACATATTAGCTCTAATGTTGAGCCTAATTACATTATTCCAGAGCGGTATTCTTCTTGGACTGCTAATTAGGCTAATAATAACAAACCTCTTATCATCAGTATGAAAACAAACATGTATTTAGACTCTTTATTTGCTTGTGCATCTGCATATGAAATTGAGGTAAATAACTGGAGGCGGGTTGTTGCTGTAAGCTCACTGAAATTCTGTTTTGTAGTTTGCTGATTACCGAATATGAAAATGTTTTTATGCTTTCATTTTGTTTACTTGTTCTCATGACCACTATACTTTGTCTTTGGCATTGTTATTATGATAATAACTGTATGTGAAGATTAATGTATAAAAGGTAGCAAGATTTCCATCTCAAGACATCTTCTCCTTTAATTTATATTCACAAGGTCCAAAATGAAGACTTTTGCTAAACGCAAGCAAAAGGGCTTGGTGAGAAAATGAATGTAAATGTACTTACATAACAAATCTGAATTTCTCTACACTCATTCTGAATGTGTCCCTCCCATTCCAGGTCCTTTGCGGTAGCATTCTGGGATTGCAATAAAAGATACTACATCACAACTTTTCCAACAGCATGAAAAATATATTGATATTTGGTTCAGTGAAATGTATTTTATAGTTTCTGGCACTGAGTCAACAAAAATATTACAAATAAAATCTAGAAAAGGCTTGTTACGAACAGATGTGGATTTAAAGAGACTGGTTTGAATATGGTGCTGTAGGCGACGCGGTCGTTTGCGCTGTTTGACTCAAATATGCATGAAAAAACAACTTGATTATTTTGGCACTAGGAGAAATGTCTCTTTCATGCATTGTAAAATATGGTTTTATATTCATTAAAAGAACGTTTGAGTGGCTGCTAAATGCTCACAATTCCCGCTCTGTTGGTTGGTTAAAGTGACATACAGGTTTTTTAAGAACAAAACATTAGCAGAACAGGACTGTAAGAACTCTTACATCAGTTCCCAGCATAATCCCTTCGCACAGCAGCCTGGGACTGAACCTTCAACCTTTGCACTGACAGTTTAATCACTAAACTCTGTTGCTCCTTACTGTTCTGCCATAATGATCAACATCTGCTTTCAACAGGGTCAGTCTGTTTGAGGTTCTGAAGAAGACAGCATGTGATGAAGGGCAATTTGGAGATAATTTCGATTACTCCTGAGATTCCTGCAGGGTTGGAGATAACTGTAAATTCGAAACGGTATTGTGCTCTGTTTAATAATGTCATGCGGATTTTAATGCTTATTATCTGATAATAATAACAACTCTTTTCCAAAACCTAGTGAGTAGTTGACATCTAAGGAAATATCCTAACCTTACAGGAATCACAACATCATAATGAGTGTAAGTAAAACATAGAACTTTTAGTCCACCAAAAAATAACAATTTGGTCATTAATTACTCACCTTCGTGTTGTTTCAAGCCTGTAAGGTCTTTAAGGTTAAGGAACACAAATGAAGATATTTCTGATGAAACCTGAGAGTTGGAAAAAGTTTTTCTTTTGCTTTCTTTGCGCACAAAAAGTAGTCTTGACAACAGACAATGGATCGTTTTGCCTGCAAAATGTCAACAAAATTTCACTAATGTTACTACACCTTTATAATGCTTTCTACATAGCCCAGTTGATTTTTTATAGGAAATAGTACCCTATGTGTATCTTTTACTCTGTTAGGCCTAATACACTGACCTGCACTCGCTTTGTCAAGCAAATGCAGTGCGAACATCTGTTGGCTCTCACTGCAGTCAGCGTTGACTTCCAGTTGTCAGGGTCATGTAATGACAGAGAGCCCCAACGGCTGCTTACACTTACTGAGCTCCAGTTACACAATGCTGTTGTGTGCTAGAGAGAACAGTTCACTCCCTGAGTCCCTGCAATGAATTATTCAGACTGGTGGTTTGCGCACGAATGCCAGGAAAAGTGAATACTGGCACCAGCCGTCCTCAGGCATAAAGCACCCCAGAGCCCTCAATATGCCCGGGATCCTTGACAGCTCCCTCTTCTCTCTCCCTCGCTCTCCCTCTGAGGTTACTGTATGCAGCCCAACTTTAAAATGCTCTCCTCTGTAGTGGGGTGAAAAGCAGGGTAAGGGATAATGTACAGGCAGCTGGTAGTTCCCCGACAGTGTGATCAGGACAATTTATAACATCTACATATGAATATATAACAACGGATGTATTTATTGTGGTTGTCCAGTGTTTGTCACAAGGTGGCATCAAACGGTAATCTTTGTTGGCACGGAGGGATTTTAAACATACAAGTAGTACCGGCTATGCGTTATTACTTTGGAGTGGTTATTATTTGAAAAGAATGAACCTGCAAATGTCTGAAATGACCAATCAGAATCAAGCATTCTAGAGAGCCGTGTAATAAGTAGAAATAGTTGAGGTAAAGAAAGTTACAGATACTAATTTACATCTACCATTCGTCTTGGCAGATTCAATCACATGTGAATAGCATTGTGTAAATGAAGTACAAAATGTAATCTGTTCTCAGTAACAGAGGTATTCAACAGCTTTATGATGATACTGCATTTGTAGTTTTAGAACTTTCAGTCTTCAGTTCACTCTCTCAGCTCAAACAAGCATTTTAAACTAAAAATTACTAAAACCATTTGTAAATGTTAAAAATGGACAATGGCGGTGTCGGATGAACCATTTTGCATTTGGACATGTGTCTACCCTCTACTATCTTGTAAATAAAGACCAAAAAATTCCAAAGAATGAAATTATATATGCACCACTGTTCAATTTTTGTTTTATCAGTCAAAAAAAGAAAAAAATTAAAGAAAATTATACATTCATTCAGCAAGGATGCATTAAAATATTAAAAGTGACATTAAAGACATTTATAATGTAATGTAATGATATCATTTATCTGAATATAAATATATTCATGTAAATTGTCACGCCCAGCTGGAGCTGCCAGTCAGAGACTGCTGTTGGCACTCCATCTTTCTATGAACACTATATGTTTCATGTTTCTCCTGGACTCCATTTCCCAGTATGCCCCTCTCTCTCTCAGCTGTTACTTGTTAGGTTAATCATTCAATCAGTCAATTATCATCATCTCCACCTGTATAAGTACTGGTTTGTTTGTCTGTCTAGTCGCTGATCATTGTATGCGGCTAGTCCCATCCTTGTAAGCGTTTTCTCTGTGTTTGATTGTTTGTTTGTTTTCTGATTTCTCGTTACTGACCTTGGCTGTTTCTCCGTCCTCATTTGTCACAAAATGATCAGCCCACACGAATCTAGCAGGTATTTCCCCGAGGACTCCAGTCACGGCAAAGATGTGATGTGGCGCCTTAGTTCGATCTTCCAGCGTGGATGAAACATAGAGGATTATGTCGAGGAATTCGTAGCGCTCAGCCTTCTAGTGCATGCCAGTGAAAAGGAGCTCAAAGACTGCTTCCTCATGGGACTTGACTTAGAGGTCCTCTATGCGGTGGACGATGAGCTGATTGGACTATTTGTGAACTGATTGACGCGGTGTTGCAAACCCTCGGATACCCGCTAACAGTGGGTGAGGTCGAGTTTAAAGAGCCCAGTCATCAACCACAGCAATCCACGAACAGTCAGACTTACGCAAATGAGATATTGCGCTCTATTTTTACTCTCACTCATGAAATGGCTGACACGGTGGATTCTCAACTCGTAATGATGGCAGAAGCAGCGCACACCAACTTGGCGTTGGGAATGTCAGTACCACTGAAATCCTTCGCGGGTTCCAGCCCGTCACTAGGGTTGCCAGTCCCAGTGAATTCCCTCGCAGAGCTCAAACCGCAACTAACGGTTACAATCCCGTCCCACAGCGTCAGGGGTCGTGTTTAACTCAGGTGGTGCACTTGTCATTATTAGAGAGGCTACCATTCATTTCGGTGGTTGTGGACCCACAACTATGGGGTGGTAACCGCTCATCACGGTGACAGGGGCCGTGTCATGTTCAACTGGGTACGATGTCACAGCTCGGGGAGCTGTCTTCCACCCTAACTAGTACAGACTCAATAGCAATGGGTTTCGAAAACATACCACAGCGAGAGGGGCTGTGTAATGTTCAATTGGGTCCGGCGTCACAGCTAGGGCAGATGTCTTCCACCCTAGCTAGTACAGACCCGCTAGCAATGGGTTCTGAGAACATACCACAGTGAGAGGGGCTGTGTGATGTTCAATTGGGTCCGGCGTCACAGCTAGGGGAGCCATCTTCCACCTTAGCTAGTATTGACCCGCTAGCGGTGGTTTCCTACTCCCTAACACTATGAGAGGGGTGGTGCTGAAAGCCCAGTTGGCACCGGTTATGCAGCCAGGAGAGCTGTTGAACGTCCGTGTGGTCTCAGAACCGCAAATCACAGATTCCAGTTCTGTATCACGGCGTCAGGGGCCGTATATAAGCCTGTCGGTACCGGGTATGCAGCGTGAGGAATCGTGTATGTCCCTGTTGGTTCCGGTTTCACCACCATTAGTGCTGTCGAAGGCGCTCACAATTTCAAACCATTCGGTAACGGGTCTACTTCCCGTCGCACGGTACGAGGGGCCGTGTTTAGTCCAGTCATTTCCAGTTTCGCTGCCTGAAAAGCCGAGGAAGGTCCTCACTGTTGCGGACCCACAAGTAAGGGGTTCCAAACCCATACCACGTTATGAGGAGACGTGGGTTGTTCAGTCGGTTTCGCTTACACAGCCCGAGGGGCGGTCTGAAAGCCTCACGGAGGCTCAATTCTCAGAAGGGGATACATGGCCTGGAGAACCGGCCGACACGCCGGTCTCTACCACTGAGGTTCCGCCAGTGGTTGCAAATCCTCAGGGGGAATCAGTCGCTTCCTCAGAGGGCCTGCTGGTGGCTGTACGGTCGTCACATTCAGATGTCTACTTACCTCTGTGCATGGCCGATTCGGTCCCGAGAAAGGAGGATCCGTCAGTGGCTGCACGTTCCCTGGGAATGTTGACCAACGTCTTGGATTTCCCAGAGGATCCACTGATGGCTGCACAGAATCCGTGTCGGGCCGGTCCAGCTAATAATCTGTTTGTGCTCCTCTTTGCAGCTCAGTATTCTGACCAATCAAGAGGGCTGTCTCCATCATCCTCTTCGTCTGGGAGTGTGGCTTCATTGTCGAGTCGGCTCAGGATCTGTCTGATCTGTCCAGGGAGGGCCGTTGTGCCATTCGCTCGGCCCCGGAGGGCAAAGTCATAGCCCGCTCGGCCCCAGAGGGGCTTTACCAGAGACTGTTTGGCCCAGAAGGGCATTACCAGTGACTGCTCGGCCCTGGAGGGCATTACCAGAGACTGTTTCGTTGTTTGGTGAGCCTAGGTGGGTTTCACTACCGCCCACTCTGCCATGGAGCTCAGTTTTATTGACTGTCCGGACCAGGTCACTTTCCCTGTCTGGTTCACCTCGGAGGGCATCTCTGTCTTCTGCGCCACCCTGGGGGCGTCTTCTCCTCCGGTTCAGCCCAGGTGGACATCCCCGCCATCGGCCCTGCCTTGGAAGACGTCTCCACTGTCTGGCCTGCCCAGGTGGGGATCTCCGCTGTCTGATCCGCCATGGAGGTCGGGTCCTCCATCTGATCCGCCGTGGAGGTCGGGTCCTCTGTCTGCTCCATCCAGGTGGAAATCTCCGCTGCCTACTCTGCCTAGGAGGGCGTTCCCGCCTTCCGGACTGTCCAGATGGTCATCCCCGCCGTCCGCTCCACCCTGGATGGTGACCCCTCCGTTGACTTCGCCTAGGTTGGCGTTCCCGCCGCCCTGGTGGAGGTCATCGCTGTCGGCTCCCACCTCAGGAGTGTCTGACTCAATTTCCCAGTATGCCCCTCTCTCTCTCAGCTGTTACTTGTTAGGTTTATCATTCAATCAGTCAATTATCATCTTCTCCACCTGTATAAGTACTAGTTTGTTTGACTGTCTAGTCGCTGATCATTGTATGTGGCTAGTCCCATCCTTGTAAGCGTTTTCTCTGTTTGATTGTTTTTGGATTTCTCGTTACTGACCTTGCCTGTTTCCTGGTTCTCGATTCTCGGCTCCTCCCTCGGACTCTGTATGCTCATCGCTCGACCACCCGCCTGGTATTTAAGATTTGTCTCTCTCTTGTCTCCGTTATTACTGTTCGCTGGTGTTCGACAATATCCTGTTTACACTGCCTGTGCACTTGTGCAATAAATACCCTGCAATTAGATTCTACTGTCCTCATTTGTCACATAAATGCATGTAAATATTTTCATAATATAAGCAGTATGTATTTGTCTTTTTATATACATTATATATACACAGTTATTCCTGCATAAATATAATTGTAAAATATTCAATATTACAGCTTTTATTTAATTTAAATAAAATGTCAAAATGTTCATGCATTATTATTTTCCACCTGTGAGATCAGTGTAGTGACTCACTGATCTGCTTTAACAGAACTGCTGAGACATGCTGGAAAAACTCTGACAAATTTTAATTAAAAAAGAAGAAGAATCTGGGTTTTGCCCCTAAAGCTTTGTTTCCCATGTGTTTTGAGAAAATCATAGCTCTTCAACGTGTAAAGAGTTACAGATGTGTGATCAATACACAGAAAGTGACGAAGCCTTCACTGAGACTGATGTGTAAACACACACACACACACACACACACACACACACACACACACAAGGTCTCAGAGGAGAGAGGTGTGTCACGCTTTGTAATTGAGGTGTGTTAAGACAGGCAGATGCGACAATTACAATCTTTTCTCCATTATTCCCCTGTCTCCATTTAAAATCCCCCTCTCTCTCTTTCTCCCTCTCTCGATTTCTCACAGACTCACACACATAGAATCAATCTCCATTCAAAATCAGCCATGTAATTGCTGTAAATTAGTCTGCTGTAATGAAACCCGTTTAACAATAAGAGACCTCAGGGATTCAATGCAGTGTTCATGAAGGGTGGCCAACAGAATCTGTGATCAGATATCGACAGGCCGGCATAGTTATGCAAAATCCTCACTTTCTCAGTGTCTGTCTGTTTATGTCTACATGCAGAAATGTTTTATATGCACACTACCAGTTAAAAGCCTGGAAAAACTACCTAATTTATATTTTTCATAATGTTCTTTGAAAAAGAGAAACAAATCTACAAGACCAAAAAAAGCTTACATTCTTCAAGTAGCTGCCACTTGGTCTGATAAGAGCTTTGCTCACTCTTGGCATTCTCTCCAACAGCTTCATGAGGTGCCACCTGGCATGCTGTAGGAGTTCCCATATATGCTGGGCTGGCAGCTTCTTCTACTTTCAGGTCCAACATGTCCATTTAACTGTCCTTTCCAACTGACACTAGTGTCTCTTTAGTACCATTCAAATCTCAAAGTCTATTAGATTATATTCTATCCATCTAGGAGTACAATATCACAATGGAAGAAAAAAAAGTGTTCCACTGAATTGAAGTATACTTGAAGTCTCTCATGTGCACCAAGGATGCATTTAATTGATCAATTAAATAAAGAAAAATTATTGCAATTTGAAATAACTATTTTCAGTTTAAATGTATTTTGAAATGTAATTTATTTCTGATTATGCAATGTCAAAACGTCACACAAAAAATAAATGATCTCATTATTATTATTATAAGAATTTCTCATCACATTTATAATTACACTATATTATATTTATACATTTATAAATTGTAACAGCTGTTGTCAGACTCAAAGACTGCAATGATGCAAATATCCACATAAACTCCAGATTTATTCAAGTTTAATCAGAAACAAAGTCAGTATTCAACTAACGTCATCAAACAGGAAATTATCAAAACATAACTCAGTCTTATCTGGTTTCAGATGTGGACAACTCAGTCTTATCTGGTTTCAGATGTGGACAATGCTGCAGAGGAGAAATCCCAGGAAGCAGTTAAGTCTCAGGGTGAAGGTAGGTGACAGGCATGGAGCAGATGATAACACTGAGACCAGACAGAATATGCAGTAGTGGTGATAGGGAACAGGTGTGTGTAATTAGAAGTCTGGTGACTGAGGGCGGATGAATGAGGCTGGTCCAGGATTTCTTTTACCATGTTTAGATGGTTTCTTGATGGTCGATTATGGGAGGTGGAGGTACTTCAGGCTCTGTGTGGAAGTAGGGAGAACAGGATCAGTGAAGGGTTTGCGTAGGCAGACGTGGAAGGAAGGTTAGATCTGGTAATTGGGTTGTACTCTGAGCTCATAGGTCACATCATTTATCTGCCTTGTGATGGGAAATGGTCCAATATAGCAAGGACTCAGCTTTTTGCATGGCAGGCGAAGACGGATGTCCCGTGTGGATAACCAGACTTGGTCACCAGGATGGTAAGTAGGTGTGTCTCTTCGACGGGCATCTGCTTGGTCCTTATGCCTCTGCACTGCATGCTGCAGGTGGACATGAGCCTAGTCCCAACTTCTCTTACTCTCCTTAAACCACTCATCGACAGCTGGAATCTCTGATCTCTCTCCAGACCAGGGGAACAATGGTGGTTGTCTGCCTAAAACACATTGAAAAGGATTAGTCTGTTGGATTCCAGGTGGAGAGAGTTTTGGGCATATTCAGCATAGGGCAGACACTGGCTCCACTGGTCTTAATGCGCATGGCAGTATGTGCGTAGCCTAAAGAACCTAAAGAAGGCTTTCCATACCTGTGAGGTAAATTGGGGTCCTCTGTCCGAGACAATGTCCTCGGGTAGGCAAAAGTGTCGGAATACGTTGTTGAAGAAAGCAGTGGTGGTGTCCAAAGCAGTCGTAAGCCTTTTTACGGTATCAGCTTGCATGATTTGGAGAGTCTGTCTAAGACAAGCACTATGGTAGTGAAACCATTGGAATTAGGCAAGTCCGTAGTAAAATAAATACCTATATGGGTCCAGGGTCTTTGAGGGATAGATAGAGGCACCAGCTTGCCCTCTGGCGGTCTCCGAGGTGTTGTGGTGATGGTACAGACAGAGCATGTACGGCCACCATAATCTGCCTTGGATGAGTGAGAGAGTCTGCTGGCTACCTGGATGCCCTGATCCCAGAGACGTGTGAACGGAATCCAGAATGTGAAAACGGAGAGAAGTAGGTAGATAGACCTTGTCGATGGGACACCCCGACGGAGCAGGTTCATCTTGGGTGGCTTTTGCGATTTCCTTGTCTAATGACCACTAGATAGGGCACACAAAGACGGCTGGAGGGAGCGCGGGTTCAGGTTCTTCAGTTACGTGATCTGGAGAGTGAATACGTGACAGGGCATCAGCTTTAGTGTTTAATGAAAGGGTCGACGAGATTATACTGGAATCTTGTGAAAAACAACGCCCACTGTGCTTGCTGGGCTTTAAGTCTTTTGGTGTCCTTGAGGTATGCAGGTTCGTATGGTCTGTAATCACTTCAAATGGGTGTTCGGCCCCCTCTAACCAATGCCTCCATTCCTCTAGTGCCAGTTTTATTGCCAACAACTCCCGGTTACAGACATTGTAGTTCTGCTCCGCCGGGGATAGTTTCTTAGAGAAGAAAGCACATGGTGCACCGAGACAGCATGGCCCCTACCCCAACGGTCGAGGCATCTACCTCCACCACGAATGATCTATCAGGAACCAGATGAGTCACTGTAGGAGCTGATAAGAAGGATTCCTTGAGGTGACGACTTGATTCAAGGGGAGTTTGCGGGATGGAGGAGAGATATTAAAGGGGCAGCTATGTGACTATTGATGAATGATTCAACGGTAGAAGTTTGCAAACCCTAAGAACTGTTGTAACTGCTTGACTGTAGTAGGTTGTGGCCAGCTACGGACTGTGTCAACCTTCTTTTAATCCATCGCAACCCCTTGAGGTATGATGACGTAACCAAGGAATTGAAGCGAGGTTTGATGGAATTCACATTTCCCTTCTTTTAGGTAGAGCTGATTCTCTCAGAGACATTGGAGGACTTGACAAACATGCTGTTGGTGAGTATGAAGATCTGGTGAATAGATAAGGATATCGTCAATATAAACAATTATGACTTCATGGAGCATATAAATTTTGCAAAACTGAGGGGCTTATGGACAGCCCATAGGGCATGACGCAGTACTCGTAGTGGCCAGCAGGAATCACAAAGGCGGTCTTCCATTTGTCATCTTTACGGCTACGAATGAGGTTATAAGCACTCCTGAAGTAGAGTTTGGAGTAGATCTTTGGTAAGTCTTTGAGTCCTCAGAGTGAAGGTAGGTGACAGGCATGGAGCAGATGATAACATTGAGACCAGACACAGAAAGTTGAAAGGTGTGTGGTTATATGCAGTAGTGGTGATAGGGAACAGGTGTTTGTAATTAGAAGTCTGGTGACTGAGAGGGAATGAATGGGGCTGGTGCACTGGGATCCGAAGGGGCGTGGCTGGTGGCTCTGTGACAGTTGTGATACTATATTTTTATGGAAACTGCAATATTTTGTAAAAATTCTTTTATAATTAGAACATTAATGCATTTTTTTTTTTTTACATTTTAATGCATTTAGAGCATTTTTTTTAAAAAATGTATTAACAAAACGTAAAATTTCTGAATTAACTTAAAGAATGATCATAAATCAATATTTGGTCTTAAAAGGAAACATAACAGAGTTCAGTCTTCATTTGTGTTCCTTAAACAAAACAGACATTTTGCATGTACGTATATATAATCTGTTGAGGGTTTATATAAGTTTTTTCTTTTGTGAAGTGAAGTCTTTGGAGAGCGTGTGGGAAAAAAGCATGAGGAGAAATGGAGGAAAGAGTGTGAGCTGATTTGACGTGAGCAGGGCCAGACCTTCGAGAATCGTGCGAAAGAAAGAGCATATTGAGAGTGGAGGAGTGCAAGTGGAGGATTTCTTTGTGTGCAGGTAATGAAGTCTGTCTGCAGCTTGCTGACTCTCTGGTGTAAAGATCCTGATGCAGCCCGCTGAACAGGTATGATAGACTAAATCTGTCACTGTTCACGATGGCTCCTTGAACAAAGATTAAACCAAGTCCAAGACAAAGAAAGAACTCCCAATGGAGATTCAGCACTGACCATGCAGTTTAATCCATGACCCTTTGACATGTTTCTGCTTTATTATGTACACATTACTCTCTCTCTCTCTCTCTGTCATATCTTTTTCTCATAACACTACCTTTCAAATAAGTACTTTACTGTATGAACATTTACAGAGGACTCTATGGTGCCTAGAGTATTCTCTTTGGCTTGCAGGAAAAGGTATTTATATTGGTGAATGTCATGAAAAGAAAATGAAAAAAGAGGGTAAAAAGAAATTTAATTATTCATATTCAAGATATTTAAGATAGATACCTATATTCAATATATTAATCCTACTTCTCATTATCATAATGTTTTATATATACAAAACTATAAATATTAATTACCCGGTGATAATCAGCACTGAAAATAATAGTAATTAAAAGAAAAGAAAAAAAAAAATATATATATATATTTTTTTTTTTTTACCTATTATTATATTATTAATAACAGATAAAAAAAAATACATGCAAAAATTACAAAGACAACCATATTAAAATACAGATTAATTTTTATTTTACTAATTTATGTTTTATACATGAAAATATAGCTATATATGTTTCATCCAAATTTTTAAAAGCATAATACTTTGAAAAACTATAAATATATCTAAGTATAAAGCTTATGTATTAATATCGTAATGTAATACATTACAAAAAAAAAACATTATCAATAAATATTAACAAATCATAATTACAAGAATGGGAAGCATACACAAATTATAAGAAACATCACTATATTAAAAATATTTGGGGGTGAACTTTTTACAGTTTTGATATATAACACGGCCCAGACATGTTCTTGACAGATAATATAAGATCCACCCATATATATCCCATGGAAGGAGAAAGAGAGAAAAAAAAGTTAGAGAGAGCCAGTGAAAGAATGTTATGTTGTCACATCCAAAGTGTTACCTCTAGGGACACAATGAAATACACTGTCTTCACCATGAAGTGGAAGATTTTTCGAAAGCCCTGAGCCAAAGTTTCAACAGATACAGCAACCCGCACACACTCGGACAAACACGCACACTAGCATTTTGTGCCGCTCGTATCAAACAGGAGGTAAAGCTATGAGTCATACGAATGTGTGCACTCTGAGTGAGAGTCTTCAGACAGCCTCACGCCCAGAACCCATTATTACAAACAAGAATTGATCCTGTCAAACCAAGACTAGAGAGAAAATTACAGTCTTTCTCTTTTTCGGTCTACCTCTTTCTTCTCCCCTCTCTTTTTCCAAGGAGAATGATGCAGATAACTGCTGTATTACAGCAATAGGATTCAATATTGAAGTGATTTTCATAAACATAGTCATTAGTGACTCTTAGTCTGACAGGAAGGCCTTGACATTACACTCTTTCGCATGAACAACACACTAATTTAACCACTTCATTACTACCATTTGGTTCAGCTTACTACTCACTTGTTTGAACTATTTTGTCATTTCATTTTTCCACGTAGTTCACATGTAACTTAGTCAATGGGTGGTTTTGCATAGTTACATAATACATGCATTTGAATACATATAAAAGGGTTTCCAAAATTATTCTTGGCCTCTCTTCCGGCTGTCGCAGATGTCTGTGCTGCCACCTCTGCATAACAGACTCTGCAACATAGGAACACTCTTAATTGGCCAGCGATATCATTAAATTACCTCAGCAATAGCCTTCTTGATGTAACTCTCTACTGCAGGCTCCACATTCTCTTTTCTTAAAGAGATAGTTCATCCAAATGCTCCTGGGAATTGACATGCTTGTTAACAGACATCTGTTTATTTTTTCTGAGATAAATCTATACCCCCTCCACCCCACCCCATCCTGAAAGGATCACATATTCAATACATGAATATAATTAATCTAGCTCAGCATCAGTGTTGCACATACCATGACAGCAGATGATATTCCCTTATTAAGACTTACATGCCCTGTGTAGTTTTTCTGAATTAATAGATTTCGGTTCGACAAAGGTAAAGTCCCCATGAAGCGGCATACATTCTATTCAATAAATGTAATGTAGCATGAGCTCATTTGCACATTCCAAACTAACAGTGTATTAAAAAAACTGTACTATACTTTACTATAGTAGATGTTTTAACAATATATATACACCGGCCAATTTATTAGGTACACCTTGCTAGTACTGGGTTGGACCCCCTTTTGCCTTCAGAACTGCCTTAATCCTTCGTTGCATAGATTCAACAAGGTACTGAGAACATTCCTCAGAGATAATGGTCCATATTGACATGATAGCATCAAGCAGTTGCTGCAGATTTGTCGGCTGCACATCCATGATGCAAATCTCCCATTCCACCACATCCCAAAGGTGCTCTATTGGATTGAGATCTGGTGACTGAGGAGGCCATTTGAATACAGTGAACTTATTGTCATGTTCAAGAAACCAGTCTGAGATGATTCGAGCTTTATGACATCATGCATTATCCTGCTGGAAGTAGCCATCAGTAGATGGGTACACTGTGGTCATAAAGGCATGGACATGGTCAGCAACAATACTCAGGTACGTTGTGGCGTTGCAACGATGATCAATTAGTACTAAGGGGCCCAATGTGTGCCAAGAAAATGTCCCCCACACCATTACAGCACCACCACCAGGCTGAACCGTTGATTCAAGGCAGGATGGATCCATGCTTTTATGTTGTTGACGCCAAATTCTGACCCTACCATCCAAATGTCGCAGCCGAAATTGAGACTCATCAGACCAGGCAACATTTTACCAATCTTCTATTGTCCAATTTCAGTGAGCCTGTGCGAATTGTAGCCTCAGTAGTTTCCTGTTCTTAGCTGACAGGAGAGGCACCTTCTGCTGCTGTAGTTCATCTGCCTCAAGGTTTGACGTGTTGTGTGTTCAGAGATGCTCTTCTGCATACCTTGGTTGTAACGAGTGGTTATTAGAGTTACTGTTGCCTTTCTATCAGCTCGAACCACTCTGGCCATTCTCTGGCATCAACAAGGCATTTTCACCCACAGAACTGCCGCTCAGTGGATGTTTTCCCTTTTTTCGGACCATTCTCTGTAAATCCTAGAGATGGTTGTGCGTGACAATCCCAGAAGATCAGCAGTTTCTGAAATACTCAGACCAGCCCGTCTGGCACCAA
>JAUMHP010000052.1:6654114-6676430 GCA_032361065.1 Enteromius trimaculatus | reverse complement strand
GCTGTTGGTCAGGTGTGCTTTATAGAGTGGCCGGTGTATGTATATATATATATATATATATATATATATATATATATTTATCTTTGGTGGATTTAAATTTTATTTTTGGTATTGGCTTTTCTATAGATTTTTTGGTAACGCTTCAGAATAGGGGACCCATAATAAACTGCTAATCTGGTGCTTATTAATAGTTAGTAAGGTAGTTGTTAAGTTTAGGTAAGGAGTAGAATTAAGAGATATAAAATATGGTAATGCTAGGCATTAGCATGCTTTTAAAGTTCTAATAAACAATATGCCAATATGCGAGCAACAGGCATTTTAATAAGTATTTTTTCATGTAATTCACATCATAATCCTGACACAATAACTTCATATTCAATAATTAAGGTGTTACCAATGCTTTGTGTGTATTATAAGAAATTTACATTTATGTTGTCTGTTACTTTACATGCTTGAGCTCTTTAAAGCAGGATTCATTCTACAATTCAAAAGTGATTCAAATGAAATTACTAGTACACTTATATAATCAGGGTGGTGTTTTTAATCGAATTTTTTGTATTTTTATTGCTAGCATTATCGTCTTTGAGCCTTTACTCAGACAGCTGGTTTCAATAATTAATCAACCACAGAATTTTTCTACTAGTACCACTCAGTTATCTATTGATGCCAGAACCACATCATGTGTAGGTGGTTAACAACTGTTGAATAAGCTTAAATAAACCCCTAAACATAATACAAGATGCAGTTATCAACACTCAGCTCTACTAAAACAAATAACATCATCTGCTGAGGAACAAACGAGCAAGAACATGGTACTAAATGTGCATTCACAATAATGTCAAAACATGCTGAGCTTCTCACTGGATAAATCGGCATCACACTAGACATCTGTACCAGACACCCATGAGCATCAACAGCAGGAGACGCAATCGCAAGCCTCACGCTCTAGGATTGTTTTGTCCACCAAAGAGTTTTGATTTGTTATGATTCCTTGCCTATAGTCTTGTGTTTTGTTTTGCCCGTGTACCGACCTCTGCCTTGTTTTGTTTTTTTGCTGTGTCTTTGCACCTTTGGATATTGATCCCCGATTGACTGACCGGACATCAAATGTACCGGACTATTATATACTATATATTATATACTATTGTGTTTGCCTCCACCATTCCTGTTTGCTGTCGTCTCGACACCCGCCTGTATGATCATGTATTTCAATAAAGCCCCACGAATGGATCCGCACATTCCTGTCTCTTTCGTTCAACAGAGAAATACAGTGTTTTTAATCCTGCTGTTGTCCTGATGACTGAACGCACAAGTCTATTAAATGGATATTTCTAATGGAGTGACTATAGACCAATTGCTTTCACACAGGCTAGTATTTCAGCTCCAATATATCAATTATTTGTTGAGAAACTGGTTGTCTATGTTGGCAGACGTCCAGATGCTCCTGGCTAACTTTCTCAGCAATGTCTGTCTGTGTGTGTGAGAAAGCCTCCAGAGGCTCAGAAGAAGAGTAGTCAATAACCAAGCCTGTCTCTCTGACAATATGAAAACGACAATGAAGAGGCACCACAGAGGCCAGAGGTTATTAAAACAGGTTTGAAAAACTGTTGATGTTGATGTTTTTGAACAATTTTTCGCCAATTTATAAGAACTTATTAGTGGTGCTTGTTAAGGCAAACATTATTGGGGGATTTTCAACACACTGAACCCTAAATATTGAAATCATTCTGCGCAGACAAGAATGAACCTAACTGTGCAGTAGATTGAGCAGACTGAATGAATTCAAATAATGAAAAATGACAGTGTATGGTCAGTGTACATTGCAACAGAAAACGGGTAAAAAAGCGGCAAGATGGTTTTCAACACTAAGAATAATTAGAAATGTTAAGGATCATATGATACTAAAGACTGAGTAATGGTTGCGAATAAGAGCAAAACTGCATTTTTCTGGGCTTTTTTGTCAGCCAAAAACACCCCAGCAACCACAAAGCAATGGCATCCGAATTTTACAGACCACTTTGTGAAAACAGCATGGTGAGTGACTAAAGTTTGATTGCAGCAACTCAAATTATCAAATCTTTATGATGAATTGCTTATATTATATTCCTCTTTTGTAAGTTGCTTTGGATAAAAGCATCCACTAAATGAATAAAACTTCAAAACGACGCCCTGGCAACAACATATAGTACAACACCCATGCGTAGTGCCAGTGAGTTTTGCAAGGTCAAGCACCACTCACGTTTTCTTCAAAGAACACAACATTAATGTGCTTCTAGTGCTACTCGACAGGATCACTGAAGTGTTTTAATGGGAATGGTGGGGAATAGAAATTCTCATTCCTGCTGACTAGGTGCGACCTGTTACCCAAACTGGGACGACAATCAAACCGTAAAAGGGCCCAATCTCTACCAGCGTGAAGATCAGCAGATGGTGCCTGACACTGTAAAATATAGATAACAGGTCCGGGAGAGTCAGAACAGAATCACCGGAGCTGACATTTGTCTGCAGTGTAACACAGAATTATCAGTCACTTGTCCTCCCCTCTCTTCAGGTGTGTGGAGCTGAGTCCCTCCCTGTGAGCCGTTTATCTGACAGTCTCAATCTCACTACAGCCCACAAAGCCACATCAGCACTTACTTTTCATTTACATGTAGCAGATGCTTTTAAATAATCTATATGCATGGCATTTATCTTATTTTGCACTATTGCAGAACATTGATCATACCTATGACATATATTTGCATGCATATTGCAGATGCTATTATCAAAAACAACACACTGTGAATCTAACCTTATCAAAGCAATGACCTTGAGGTTGCTAGAAATACATACACTACGTAAATTTATACACACACACACACACGTTGAATTTTGTGATTTATGGGGACTCTCCATAGGCGTAATGGTGTTTCTACTGTACAGACTGTATGTGGTATTGCCCTACACTGACCCTACACCTAAACCTACCCCTTACAGGAAACTGTGTGCATTTTTAGATTTAAAAAAAAAACACCATTTAGTATGTTTTTTAAGTCTTTTGAATTACGGGGACACCGAAAATGTCCTCATAAATCACCTTCATATTGTAAAACCTACATGTCATACCCATGTCATTATACAAATTTGTGTCCTCATAAACCACATAAACCCACACATACACACACACACACTCACACACAGAGTTAAAAAGCTGTTGAGATATTTTAATTTATAAACTTGTAGTATGTATGGTTCAAAAATACATAAACCGAAATAACTAAAACCAATTTTACCATTAAACTTACCGATATCCACCTTAAAAACAAAGGTGATGATGAATAAAATAGTTGAATGATAAATCTGCATTCATGTAAGAAGCTTTTCCATAAGGTATATGCTGTTCACACAGAAAGAAAGAGCATAGAACTACATGAAAGCAAATAAAGTTACGCCTCACACCTTTGTGACTTTGGTTCTTGTGCACTTCCTCTCAAGGGAGAGAAAATAAAGGGATGTATTGGAGGAAGGACATATTTGAACTGGTGCTTCAAACAAACTACCCCAATTAATCATTCCGCCCGGAACATCTCGCTTCCAATCAAGGCTGAGGCTTGAGCTCTATTACCTTTAAAAGCAATGTGACCCTCCATAAAGAGCATGAGGGCCCGGCGAAAATAAGCAACATGGAGGAAAGGGGGGTTATTTTATTTTCTTTTATTATATTTAGAAGGCAGGAGGTTTAGTCAGGTTTTTACATTAGAAATGGTTGTGGTTAAAAGGTATTGGATAGTATTTCTTTAGAGAAAAGGAGCATTGTCTTTATCAATGTGGACTGATTTTTATGTCCCACAAATATTAACGCTTATCTACTATAGTGTGACAACCATGATAACATAAACAATAGACTACTACTTAACTTGCACATAAAAAAAAAAAAAATGCAATAGGGTCTCACAAGAAAAATGCTTATGATAAAACAAGCTGGTTTTGATACTTCCAACAACAAAATTGTTTATATCAGCATGCTGCTTTAAATTCAAAGTTTTACAAGTACAATTCACAAAAATCAATTCACATATGATATTGTAAATAATAAAGGGTTTGGAGTCACTGTGCACTGTAATTTGAAATCATTGTAATACGGTTGTTTGAGCTTTAGCTATTTAGAAAATCTTTTTCATTTTAACTTTTAGAAAACCGTTCAAAAGAATCATGAATACATGCATTCTTGGTTTGAGATTGAGTGCAGATTTTGATTAAACAGATAAGAGACTCTGATGTAACACTTCAAAAGGTTTTATTATTACACAAAATTTCTTCCATTCAGCCATTTTAATGAAATAAGAAAAAATAGGTGTCAGAAAACATCACTTTAACTGAAAAAAAAGAGAAAACACAGACAGCACTTTCTTTGTACACTGATAATTAGTTGGAAACCAATTTCAGTCTGAAGCTGCCTAAATGAACTCTGTTGCTGATTGACACAAACCAATCTTTTTAAGGATAAAAAATGGTTCTTAGATTGTGTATAAAAAAAAAAAAACATTAATGAGGGCAGGAGTTTACCTAAATCTAATTATCTTCCCCGGGCTACATTAAGACCATTGTACAACATAATGGACACTGTTGAAGTTGTAGTGTTTGTGCTTGTTTATCTGATGTCTCTGAGTCACCTGGCCTCCACATTGCAGGCGCTGTGAGGACCAGACTGAAGACACACAGCATGCACAATGAGGAGACCAGAAAACCCCAAAGTGGACGTCTGGTCAATATAGAGACCGCAAAAATATTAATCTGCAAATCAATTGCGTAACGTTTTAAGGTTTGCATTTATTTCTTGTGCTGTTTTCCAGTCGTTTTGATGTGGAAATGATTTAAAAGTTTTATATATTTTAAAATAAAATTTTGATATTTCAAATGATCATGAAACTCTGTTGAAGCATATGCATGCAGATAAATAAAAGCAGTCATTTGATGGCACAAAATGCAAATCCTGGAATTCAATTCATCTAATTTAAATGAATATTGACTGTAATGGCTTTTTAGAGTTTAAACCTAATGACCATTGAGGGAAAAATGTCAAAAAGTGTAGTACCTATAGCATATGACATTAACATGGTTTCAAAGAGTCATTGCAGATGACCTTCAGAAAACCTTTGATTGGCTTTTAATGTATATTAATGTATTTCCACCAACATAAACTACAAACCCACATAAAAATCCTTCTGAAGCAATAAATGGAAGAAATACCACAAAGGTACAATACTGATGAGCGTCTGAGAGCACATATTCTACTCAGATTAGCAGCATGGTTCAGTGAACCGTCTCAAATTGACCGTGAATTAATTATAACATGCTCGTTTACCCCTGAGTTCCATTAAGCTCATAGTCAATGAATCAATAGTCAATTCAGTAATGGATATCTTTGCACTCAACCTTCAAACATCCTTCCACTGGAAATAGTAGTCTGCAATTATTCAGAAACATTAAGTCTATTCGTAATGTTTTTCTTTAATTGTGCCATTGCACAGACACAAGTCAAAACAGAGTTAAATTCACAGCTTGTTTTCTTTCATGACCTCTGGGCGTTGCTTGACATGACATGACAATTATTGACATTTTAGTTTTTAATTGGAGGCCAGTGTCACTCTAGTCATGACTGACCTGTTATTACGCTCAGGAATAAACCCACCCGCGTTATCCCCCTGAGTGAACACTTAATACCACAGAAACACAGAGCTTATTGATTTCTTCAAGTATGTTTTGTCCACATAAGGTAACATTAAGGGTATCTGTGAGTAAAATAAATGTTCTGGCAAAGTCTTGGGTAAATTATTCCTTGCGAGCAGCACATGAAGGGAAAAGAAGTCAGCATAGCTGATTAGTCTTTGGACAGAGGTGACAAAAAAGCAATTATTTGCTGAATTCGATATCTTTCAGAGTGTAGTGGTAATACTTTCCCTGGTATGGTCAGTGAACCTTTTTTTTTTAACCATGACTAAAAAAGTACTGAGATGAGAAAAATAGCTTCAGAAACCTGTAGTTGTTAGTTTTGTGTGTGTGTGTAGGTGTTGATAAAAGTTGACTGAGATGCTCTGAAGCGAAGCTGACCCCTAACGACCCACAGAAAAGCTTAATTGAGATGAAATTCCTATGAGTCAGTCCTAACACCTCAACCTCTTATGTCATCCAGTCACCTTCACGGACCTTCTGGAACTTTCTCCACCTTCTACAGTTTTTTTATGCAAAAATCATGCCAATCAGTCTGACACGCTCACTAAGGAGTAATATGTCAACCATACATCATAAAATCAGGGAAAGATCTACGGTTTAGTTTTGGGTGCATAGTCACCTTCTTGTGTGCTTTTCTATTTCTTTTTTAGCTGCTGTCAAACCCTTCAGAATGGAGACAGCTCCAACGCCTACTCACTCCATGGGCAGCTTCACACTGACATTCAAACAACAACTAATGAAAGAGAACATCTAGCTGTCTTCACTGATAACTGAGAAGCCGAAGGGGGGTACAAACCTAACAGGTAAAGGGAAGAGCCACAGGAGACTTATTTGAATGTATGTACTGTTTCTGTGGGTCCAACAAAACACAATCAATACTCTCTCTGAGAGTTTAAAGGCATAGACAGTTATTAGTGCCATTAGTGTTATTATTAGTGTTATTAGTGCTATTAGGGAGGTCGGGAAGTAGGTGGTCAAAACCCCTAAGGGGATTGTTTTTTTGTTTTGTTTTTGTGCTGTCATACAGTAGATAACAGGAAAACTGTTACAGATTGATGTGTAGTATAAAATGCAATTCAAACAGTACATTTGAATTAAATTAGATTCAGTACAACAGCATAGTCAGTTGTAAAGATCAAATCTTTAATTTAGCAAATATGATGCAGGTTTTTTTTATGACATATGTCATGTATTATGTCACTTATTCTGTGTGTTTATACAGTGCACAGACATACATAGTCATGTTAAGATGTGGGTAGGGGGTCCTTTTGCAAAGAAATCATGGAATTTCATGGTTGTTGGCAGTAAAAACAGTCTAACAATAATTCAAATTAAAAAAAGAAAATGTTGAGGCTAATCCCCTGCAAGGAACCTTATCAACCAGCTATCCAGCAAGCATTTCTTGTCCATCCGACTTCATCTAAAAAAGGTCATGTTCGTCTAATCCCATAAAACACCAGATACATTACAGCAGAATCTGCTGACTCCTCACAGAGTTAGAAGTCAATTATAATAACATTAAAAAGAACTCGGAATCTGTTTTAGAAAACCTTTCCCGCATACTGACAAATCACCACAGAAGCGACTAGACGGAGAGAAAGCAGCATGAGTAAGATGAATATTCAGAGGAAATCCTCGCCGTTCCTTCTGTCACGAAGAAAACAATTCTCATTAAATTCAATGTGATCGCGGCATAACTTTAATTAATCTCACAGTATGAAGCACAAATGCTGCTGCTATCAACCAAATGCATATGTTGCAAAGGATCGTGAGTGTGAAATTGATATCATAAACAAATACTCACATGCGCTGTAAATATTAATTGCATTATGCAAGCATGTATCATGTCGTGACCAACACCACAGTCTGCTCAAACTGCATACCGGTAAATAACAGTAAAGTGTCTCGTCTGAGTGTTTAGAGATTATAAAACAACTACACATAAATGCCATGCACAATCGAACAGCACTGTTTTTTGTACTATATATTTAAATAAAGTTGTACGTCCTAAAGGTCACAAAAGCAATCACCTCCTTCAGAAGCCTTCGACCTGCTTCACAATGTCACTGGAATGACAGAGGAGAGCTACGGCTACTTATCGGCAATCCCACATCGAATGATAATGATTAGTCCATCACTTATCATGTTAATGAATAGTGATGTTGACACGGTTTAGGGAAACGATGAAGCATTGGAGACAGAGAGGAAAAGAGCAAACAGTTCCTTCTAATCCCCAGACCGTTGAGCACAACGTGACCGGTAAGTACGCAAGTCATTCATCTCCTCGCAGAAGCACAGAAAATCATTAATAGTGGAGTCTGTCCTGCTCCTTTAAGCGAATCGTTTAATCACCGAGTGGAATTGTGGGCAGGCAGAATAAATGGATGGATGCAAGAGTGATTCATCTGTTTTGTTTGGGAGCCTGCAGGATAAAAGAGAGTCGAATCGAAGGCAATGCAAAAGAAATACAACACAGATTATTCTTTCGAATGAATTAAAGAAAGAAAGAGAGAAAGAAAGAAGAATAGATAGAACTAAAGACACACCAAAAGGCTCCCAAACCTCTCACTGATTCAAGCCTGCGGCATCAACTGCACTCGCTCCCCATTGAGTTTCTGACGTTTGGATGTGTGTGAACCCATCTGACGGATCCCACGTTTTCTTTTACGAATATTCAACTTCACCGAGAGGTTTTGAATTTTACGTTCCTCCACCTTCTCTAGTGGCTTCACTCTAGAGTCTGCATGTGTGTAGTGCGTTTTATCGTACCTGAGTTTTTAAATGGAACGGACTCCATAGAAAGGCTCCTGCTTCACAAGACAGGGCTGGAGATGACCTTTCCGAAATTGTGCGGTTGTTCTGCGTGTTCCATGCGAAAATGAAGATGAAATTTTAAAGAGGTTATTCTTGGACACAGAGAGAGATAGAGACGAGAGATTATAGGTGGGACAGAACAGACATTTTATCTTGGACAGTTTCTACTGACCTAAACACACCCATTCCATTAATAGACATAGCACCTTCACAGTGGGATGTGCACTTTAGGTCATATTCCATCATCTCACACCTGCATGCACATATAGCACACACGTGCACAAACACACACTCCATTTCTAGGAAAATCCTGTCAAAAACATGCCTGTGCAGCTGGGTCTCATTAGTATTCATTCATACACAATGGTCACTTGTAGTTCGGATGTATAGATAATACATTTTCTTTAAAAAGTGTAATTATTACCTTTATTGCCATTTTATCCCCTTACACACTTGGGTTTATTGCCATTTTATCCCCTTTCACATACATATATATATACACACACACACACACAGGTCCATACACAGCTCTTTAATATGTACCACCTCTCTTTTTTAAGGGTCCATAAGCAATTGTACAATTGACTCGAAAGCTGTTTCATGGACAGGCATGGGCTATTATTTCACAATTTTTACAGCAAAGTACTTTTTTTGTAGTTCTTTTGTAGTTTAGGGGATGAGATTGACCTGTTAAGACATAAACTATATCTAACATGCAGAGACTCTTTTTCTTTTGTTCCCTCTCTCTGAACGCGCTCACTCTCCTGCTTACATCCGCACACAGACACACACCACACAAAACAAAGAGCAGCTGAAAGACAGCTCCTCTCTTTTACCCGTTTCAAATGCTTCAGTCTCTCTACTGGTATTGCTGGCCATCCTTTCTACCAAACCACAGAGGGAGAATAAATTTAAAAATGTGTAAACAATATCCTTTAAAAGCTTCACTCAAAAGTCACCTCCAGGGAACCTGCAGAGGGAGCAAACTAACCTGACTATTAACAAATACCTGGAGTATTTCCATTAAATCGTTCTCTTGATTTAAGCTGGATCAAATAAAACGGGTAGAAAACTTACATTAAACAAGAGGCTCAAGCAATAGCTTATAGTCTTTATTAAAGGTCTTTAACTTATAACTTATAACATATTGCAGCCTTCAAAAAATCCTAGCTATCTTGGCAGCACCCACAACAAACATATGCAAGCACTATTAACACATTTTAAGAAAAAAATAAATAAAATTAGCTGTAAATATGTCCAGTATATGAGTTTATTTGCAAAAACAAATAACAGTTCTCCCTCAAAAAAAAATGTCATTGTGCATTGCAATTTTTTGACTAGGTTAAAAAAAAAATAATAATAAAGGGAAAAAAAAAAACAGCTAAGTAACACAATTTCTGAAAATTACAAAACCCATGGCTCATATGCAGTACATATGTGTAAAGGAATTAACAAAAGGATTTTGTATTCTCACGAAACATTAAAATGGATCCATTAAAGGATTACTGAGCCATTACAGAGAATACACCATTGACTGATTGAGAATTCATTGATGTCCTGTTTTTCAAAGCAAGTGATTCTAAGTGATCTTAATGTAATGACTCTACGCACGTGTGTGGAGATTCATTGAGTATGTTGAATTAGCCGACTCCTGAATTAGTCTTTGCATTAGAGAGCAGATTCATTTAGTGTGAGTTGTTTCTGAATGACTGTTGAGTGACTCTTGGCATTGGAGTGTGATGGTTTAAATGACTCCTGAATGACTTTGTGCATCAGTTGGCTGATGGAGTGGGCGGTGGGGCATAGCAGTGTGATTTCAAGGGGCTAAATATATATTCAACACACATTTAATATGATTTTAGAGCCAGAACTACACTTGCTACAGACAGACACAAACAGTCCATCAATTTCTCTCTGTGGACAATATCAATATCAAAATCTCACTAAGCGATAATACCTTGATACAAAGTCCAGGGTACAATATTTATTGCATTAAAAAAAGAAGAAAAAAAAAAAGACAAATGAAGAATTGGAAAAATGTTGTACAGTTTAAAGTTAAATCATATCAAATGCACTTGCAATCTATCTATCTATCTATCTATCTATCTATCTATCTATCTATCTATCTATCTATCTATCTATCCATGTATCATCTACTCTCCACTGAACTGGTCTATTCATACTCAGGACAATGAAAAGCATTTAACACAGGGAGAGGACAGAACATCCTTGAATTCTCCATCTGTGACACTGTTGAGAATAGTGCGGTGTCTCTTACACTAACGTACATACACACATGACTCTGGTCTTTGGGAATTGAAAAGGCCAGAGATTTGATTTTGCACTTAACACACTTGCGCACACACACACACACACACAGAAGGAGAATGTTCCTCGGGGTCGGCACAGATCAGTGATTTGTCATTGATGTCATCCATCTCTTCTGTGACAGACAGAGAGCCTGAGAATGAAAGTATGTGTGATAGGCTGTCTGAATCCACACAGTGGTGCAGCTCAGTCGGGGGTTAAGGTTGGTTGTGACACATCAGAGTGACAGACCCTGTTTAGCTGACAGGCAGCATGTGCTTGTTTTTTAGTGTCACTGAATGTGATGCCTCAAATTTGGCTCTCTGGAAAACAACCGACTGACTAAAAAATAAACAGATTTCTGATTAACAAAATAAACCCTGCAGAAAAAAAGTAATTCACATTCACCTCATTCACACCAGCCTGCATCTCTGGAGAGCGCTGCTAAAGCGCTGCTGGTGTGACACCATGAAAAGGATGTGAACACTTTTTTTTGGCAGTGTGAGCAGAACTTTTCAGCAACTGAGAAAGAGAACAGTTACTGTTGATGGAAATGAAAACCTGCTCTATACAATAAAGAAGCAAAAAGAGGGTGAGATATGGGATATGCAACATCGCACCCATTTCTATTGTTATTGTAGGCCTTCCAAATGAATGATCTGCTAATTTAATTTCCCCCTGTGCCACTGGCTTTTTCTTTCTTACTTGGATTAGAGGCGAGTTCTTCTTAGTTCTGCGTTGTCACCCAAATAAAGCAGTTCACATCAAAGGGATGCATTTGGAGGAGACAGAGAGCGCAGAACTAGTCAAACTGAATGAACATTTGGCGCACACACACAGGAAGGATTTACTCAGCGACTACAAAAGCTAAATATTTTGTTTGGAGTAACCATTTGCACCTCTTTAAATATTTATATCCCATTTATAGCCTCTTTAGTGAATCAATCCCAGTGAAGAGAAAAATAGACCAAGATGCTCGATGCTTCAGTGACCTCTCCAACCGCACTGCCGCCTTCACGCAAGCTGCTGTCTTTATTACTCTTTCTGTTCATCCTATTTTAAATTGTCTCATATTTTGTAACAGTGATGCCAGTTTTCCCCCCATAAAACTGACTTGAATTTGCCTTGGCTTGCGATGTCTTGGAGCACAGTGAGAGTCATTTTGTGATTCAGTATTTTCGACTTATTTTTTAGACAGACAGACAGATTTAGTGTGTAATTTCTCATGCTCTCTCTCTTACAGTTAATGTTATTGACTATAATATTAAGTTATTAAAATATATTATGATGGAATATGGTGTCATACAGACTGGCTCTTAGCTACAGATTTGTATTGAGTTTGAAACCTTTAATGTTAATTTATAAATCATCCATTTGACTCCCATTGTAACTAATCTTGATCCACCTTTGAAGTATAGCTTTGAAGAAATCTGGGTGAACGTTTCAAATTCAGAAAAAGAAAAGCCACGAATTCCAAGAGTAATGATAACGGACAGGCGCCTTACACAGTCACAAGATCTTCTTTGAATGCAGAAAACCTTCTACTAGCAGAGACGTAAAAGAATAACAACTGAAACTTAAAAAACAGACAATGACAAGGTAAAGAAATGTCCCTTTTTGATTAATATGATTTGATTAAGTCTTTGATTAAGATTTTCTTAATTCACATTTTTGCATCATCCAAGATATCAGCTTCCTAAACAAACTCCTCAGTCTTAAAACAAATGTCTAGGATGCAAGCCATTCATCACTGTACACAAATTATCTCTTGTCAGGTGTTGTGCATTAAGCATTATTTGGCCCAGAAGCGGCAGAACACAAAGGATCTTTGATTTGCATTTCCATCTTGTTACACCAACTGGTAAGCTCATTCCAGGTTTATGGGAAAGTCATGCAGTAGTTTCTAAGATATCACATGGGGGGAAGAACTTTCCAGTAATTACACTTTTTTTCCCCCTTCCACAAAAGTTTTACTTCCTTTTGCCAGGTTCAAAATTCCTTATGCATAAAATTTCATGCATTTTAATGTTATTTCATGAAAAATACCACTTTGCTTCATCCATTATCTTACAAAACGGAAGACAAGGAAACAAGTACCTGAATACAAAACCATTTTTTCGTGTTTTCCAACAAAACAAATAAATAAATCAAAATTCACTCTACCTGAACTAGTCCTTTATTAACCTGCATCCAGTAAAACAGCCCAGTGAGACATGAGATCAAGTCCAAATCTTGTCCAGGATGCATTTCATTACACATGTGAACAGTGGGTCATTCATCAGCTTGACAGGTCTAATCCCTTTCGGTCACATTACAGAAATATTTGTGGTTTGATGGCCTCTGAGAAGGGACCACCAGAAATGGAATTCCAAAAACAAGATTTAGTGCTGCCACATGATGAGAAGTCACACTGGAGTCTATGTGTAAGATGTGGGAGTCTGTTTCCAGTGTCAAGGTGGGGTTTTTTCCCCCCTCAAATGATCGCTTGAATGGGAGTCTGCAATGTCTGGGATATTCTGTCCACATTTACTGAAACAATGTCTGTGCACTGTTCACACAAACACACTCATCTGCAATCAATACACCCTCCTGTGTCAAACCTTGAAGCAAAGTAATGAGAAAACAGGATGAGTGCAGTAGTTTTAATAGAGAAATTTCAACACCAACTCATGAAGACAGATGGCTATGGACTTCAGTGTGGTAGAGAAACCTTTAAGTGGACTTGTTCACAAAGGACCCATTAACAAGTCTAGAAGATATTCCCAATACAATTAAAGACCATCTACAGGACCTACTGTAATGTGCACACGGAATCTATTTCAGGACTTTATTTCTGTGGATTTTAGCACTGTGTATAACTCTCTTATGCCCTCCTTCACAGACGCAGATTACATAAAATAAAAAGTGGCATTTTAAAGTTTAGTAAAAGTTTTTTTTACATCAAGTCGTTCCAATCCTGTATGCAGAAAGCATAAATAATTATTTGTATTGTATTGTAAGAACATCACAAAACACGCACACACTGAAGAATATCATTTATACAGGTTTATAAAAGCAAGAGGGTAGTAAATATAGAGTAAATAAAGATACAATTTTCGTTTTTGGGTGAATTATACCATATTATATTCCTGTACTTCCATTGAAATTGCCTTAAAATAACCTTGATTTTTTCAGTAAGAAATAATTAAGTAAGAATTAATCGAAATGAACTTTTATGGCAATCAACTTTGTGCCACAAATGCTGTCAATTGGATTCAACTTGCAGTATAGTTTACCGAACATGGAATATTCCTTGTTACAAAACACTAGAATCTAATGGTGGTCTTTTTACCATTAGATTCATCAAAGACACAATGCTGACTGGCCTCATGAGCAAAGAAGCTGCCTACAGACGGTCCGTCAAAAGGTGTTGTAACTGGAGCCATTACAATGACCTCTTAACACCATCTTCCCTTTAACACAACTTCAAGTTGATAGGACCCATAATTTCACAGTGCCTCAAGTGGGAGGCAATCACAGACTCTATAGTAAAAGAAAACACGACCCAGAGGATTGACTTTCTGAGACAATTAACGAAATTCAATCTTCTACACACCACACTGAGACCACAGAGGCCATCCTTACTTCATCTATAACTGTCTGAAACAGACAATCTCATCAATTCGGCAAAGAGCATAACTGGCTTCAAAGTCACTTATTATAGATTGATCATATGCCATAAATACAGCATATCTGGTCAATGTACCAGGCTACTGTATACATTTAGCCGTTTACATTCAATACTTCACATGCAATTTCAGGAGACAGGTTCTACATGGCATGAGTTTTATATTAGGGTTTGAAATAAACAGATAAAAATCAATAATGCATTTCAACATATGTATGATTCATAAATAATGTCCTATCACTTTGCATGCCATCAGAGTTTCTCAAATAAGAGGAGCATCCAACATCAGCAATTAGCGTCAGCACTTATATTAAATAAACATTTGCTCATATAGCTATCAGATTCTCTGTAATGTAATGCAATTTTATTTTATTTTTATACATTGTTTCCCCCATCCCTGCAACAGAAAAGTGTGAGACAATTTTTCAAATATTCACGAACCATCGGTTGAGATGTTTACTTGTTCTGTTTACTTATTCTCAAGCGACTTAAGTACAAACATGACATATAAAACTTGTGATCCATCACCTGTCCCATAAAATTAATAACAAGCACTGTAATATATGACAACCTCTGTCCCACAGACACTGACAAAAAAAACCTACTGCAGAGGAGCATGTCATCTGAAGCATCCCATTAATCCACAGTTTTCTCTTACTTTTTCCGCCTCTTAGTTCTTATATCTGGAGTTATGGGTATATAAGCTCAGTGATGCTTGTCTGCAAGCCGACAAGCAAATGACACACCGTCAGAGAACTTTACATCCCATAACCCTCAGCGGGGCTGCTGGGTGAGGTGCAACTGTTGAGTGACATTAGTAGGCGAAGGAACATCACAGAGTCAGCGAGGTGTGCACTTCTATTAGGAACCCTAAAGTGACGTAAGTCAATCTACAGCAATGCCATTAATCATGCAATAACGTCAACTTCAGGAACTCTAATAATTCTCATAATTCGGTCTGAAAGCTCCTCAAGCCAGCAAGGTGCCTGTTTCTACAGGGGCATGATGCCAGAATGTGCGTATTTTTGCGTGAGAGGGAGATTTCTCTGTGGGTACGTTGTTTGTTGCGCAACATGCTGTACAACAGATTTCTTCCAAGCTGTTATACAGCGACCCCAAAGATTCAGAGTCTCCCTGAGACTGTGGTGCAGAGGTCTCTCTTCCTCACTCTGCTCTGTCATCCGTAAGACCCCAGATAAAAAGATCACAAAGCAAAGGGGATTATAAGAATAGAGGGCAGCCTCATGGTTTGGATCAATTGTAAATATGTATGTGTGTATGTGTGTGCATTCTGGACAGGATTTGCTAGGCTTTCTTCACACATTATCATAAACTTCCACTGCATGAAATACACTTTCGCAAACAGCCTGTGAGACAAACTATATCCTATCAAAACCAATCCAAAAATCCAAAGGCCTGTCCTGAGACCAGAGCAGGTTTGGGTCCAAAACTTTGACAAGTGCCTTGGACAGACAAGGTCGGGTCTGAGATTAGCTGGGTTTTGATTTACTTTTAATAACTGTTCTTAATGTTTTTCAAATATTAATGGAATTCCATAGTGTAAGAGCATGCAATTATTTAAAACAAATATATTTTAAATAAATCTATAAAAACATTCCTTTTTCCACTACTTCTCTGTCAGTCTGTGCACACGTGTGGAAATGAGCAAACTCTCCAGGATACTGCTGTGCATATAATGTGCTACAGGATGCAATACATAAGCCATTTGAGAGAATGGGTGCAAGGATTTGCTCATTAATATTAACATAAATATCATTTTTGTCTCATCTGAGGTACAACATAAAGCTATTAGCAGTTTATCTACTTAGAATTGCTCGCCCAAGCATAAAAACTATGCCCTGTTGCCAGATATTGATTACAGAAAACAATTTGAATACAGTTAATGCTACTAATCAAAATCGAATGAACATACACTCATACACATGTTGACATACACGAGTTCGGTTACATCATCTGGCAACAGAGTTGGGTTTGAAATAACTTCGGACTAGGGTCTAATTTTATCAGGTCCGTCTCAGTTTAGGTTTCTTCATTTTTTTTATAAAAAAAATTTATAAATACAAAACATTATGCATGTTGGTGTCATGATCAGCTGGATGTGCCAGCCTGCTGATGGCAATCCAGCTCCCTGCAAACTGTGTGTGTATGTTTTGTGTCTGTTTTCATTCATGGACTCCTTCAATGTACTCTTGTCTCCGCCCATCTCATATGATGTCACGGTTCCCACTCATGTCTCCCCCCCTTGTTTGTTGTCATGGTGTTTCATTTTTGGCTCCACCCATTGACCTAGTTTTATGTGTATATAACCTGGAAGTGTTTGTGTGTAGCCACGGTCCATTTGCACTGTCGTCCCGTTGTTTTGTTACTCTGTGTAAATCTCTGTGTTTTGATCTTCTGTTAGTGACCTCACCTGTTCTCGACCACCGTCTCTGTTTTTCCCCTCTGGATTGTATTTGTTGTTTACCGACCTACGCCTGGACACTGACTGTTCTCTTGCTTTTTCTACGCTATTCCTGTTCGCGGCTGATTGACCCTGCCTGTCTCACTCCGTGTTTTCAAATAAACAATCTGTGAATGAATCCGAATGTCTCCTCGGTCCCTGATCGTTACAGTTGGTTTTTAAACTTTTGGTAAAACTGTTTAAATACTTGAGTAAATCTCTAAAGGAATATCCCATTTTTTATCAATGCATTTTAAATATAGTGTGATGCCCACATTGGGCATCAGTCAAACATTAAAAAACAGTTACTGATAATAACAATAAAATAATGATCAACTCATTAGTATGAGACAGAATTTTTATATCAGTGCTACTGCATAATATCAATATACACAACTGCCACCGAAGTTGTTTAATAGAGCAGGTACTCTTCTGAGGACAGTTACTGTAGGTACATCTGATTACATGCAGGTAAAGAAACAGGTAAACAAGTCTTGATAAATGGTCTTTCAACAAAGGACAGAGGCTGATCTGGATACAGACTGACCCTCTTTATTCAATATCTTTTTTGATGGCTGGCTGCCTTCCTGTCCTCTATCCTGCCCCCCTCCCTCTCTGTCTGTCTCACTACTTCACAGCATAAATTCAGTCTCAGACATACCCTTGTCTCTTGTTCTGAGGCCCTGAACTTTAGACAAGCAAAGACTCCTGCCCTTGACAATGTTAATTCGTGTTCTCCACAGTGTTTGAATCTCAAAGTCACACCAACTGATGCGAAAGCGCACACTGCCTGGCACATAATGGTGAGCAGTGAGTCGTGATGTCACAGAGGGCACACAGCGGGACAGTAACTGAACATGCTGGATCTATTGATGCCACCCCGGAGAGAATGTCAGTTCCCCACGAAGACACAGAGAGGAGATGTGTCCGTGTAAAGCCTGCTTATTTATCAAGAAAGAGAAACCTTTAAGGCCGAGGCTTAAACGCTGATATCAGTGTAACTGCAGAGTTCTTAAAGTCAGATTTAAAACCTTTTAAGACCTGCACAAATAAAATTAAAACAGAATTTCCACACAGAACAAAGCCACAAAGCCTCAACATTTTGTAATTTTATAAATAATTTCTAATGCTGTATGCAATTCTTTCTTTTTTGGACCACAAAAGGAGATTTGAAAAAAGAAAAATCCTTATAAGCAATTGAAACAGGTATATCAATACACACAAATTGAGAGGTCAACAGATATGGGATTTTGCTGACATGATAATTATGAGATTAAAGAAAGGCAATAGAAGATTACTGTGTCCAAACTAGTCAAATCTATACATTGATTGTGTTCAATATTATTCTTAGTCTTGTTTCTGTACCGGGGCAGCCTAGAGAGAAGCTACACGAGTTCACCTTGAATGAAATGGCAGATGCAGTTTATTGCATGACCAAAATACAAATAACCAGGGAAAAAATATGTGTGCATAAGGCAGAATTTAAAATTACTGTATAACCCAACTGTATAATTCAAATGTTGATTATGATCTTTTGTAATCTTAAATTTGCTAAAACTGAAAAAAACAAAAATGGTATTTATTTAATATAAACAAAAGAAGCTGCATATGCTAGATACGGTACTTCAGAATGAACTCTAAAAATAAATAAATAAGTGATTTCTCCATTACCACATTCCTTAACAGCCATAAATTATAAAATGATTAATAGGAGTTAGCTAATGAGAATAATTACAAACTCAATCATGGTGAAATTGAATTTACATGAGGAGGGGATCACATTTAAATCCAAATGACAATTAATCTACATGGAACCCAAACTTTGAACTGCAGCTGTAAACTGCATATTATCTGGATTAAGTCCAATTGAATCTACTCAGTTAAGTTACTAAATGGAAAGTATGTGTAAAAACAGTTGCTGACTAATTCAGTCTTTGATTTCATGTTGCTTCATAAAAGCTTTTTAAATTGTGCCGATTTTTAGTGCGTCGATGTATTGTGCTGAGTTCAGCATTGTTCTGGGATACTTTCGGGGTGCAGCACGACGTGGCTCACCTGTTAATTTAGTAGGTGAAATAAACACAAACCACAGTTTATAGATACAGGTTGCAGTTTTATGGCTGTTAAATCAGTGCAGTTTGTCAAAAATAATTGCAATTTGATCTGCCATGTGAACACCGTAGCTTTGCACAAATCTCAGCAGTAAAAAGTATGGGAATGTGAGAGTGCAATCAGAAAAGAGGAAGAAAGAGGACAGTTGCAGGGGAAATGATTGGACTGAATTGAACTAAAAGGCCTTGTGTGGGAGGATGGATGTTTGAATGGCTCACACCTCCTGTAATAGTTGGAGAGATATTTTAAAGCCTTCTTCTGCCACCCTGATCTACAGGGTTTCCCAGGTCACAGGACAGGACTCAGTGTAAACAAAGAACCACGTCAGAGCTTTTTATTGTTTGACACAGCGAGCACATACACACACATGGACACACACAAACACTCCAGAAGTCAATGACCTGACCTCAAATTTCCAAAATATCTGGTGTGGTCAATATTATTTCAGTTGTCGTTAGTAAGGGAACCATCACAATCATTGCTCATACTTTAAGTACTTTGCTCATAATAGGTATTACATTTTAGCACATGGCAGACAAATAAACAATTATTAATATTTATTACATTTATAGATTTGGCTGATGTTTTAATGCTTAAATCGCATTCAAGTAATACATTTAATTAGTCTGTGCTTTCCCTGGGAATTGAACCAATGATCTTGTTGTTGCATGCGCCATGTCTACTGTGTAAGCAAAGCTATCTTAGAATGAACACTGTACAATGAAAATCGAACTTTTAGGAGATGCTGTTTAGATTTGGGTCAGTACTGTAGGTAAATACGTAGCAACAACTCAAAACACCCCGCCAGCCATTCTGAACGCCCATGCATTCTAGAAGTCAATTTTGCAATGGTAAGGCTCTTTGTCTTTAAAAGGTTTGAATGCATTTTCTAATGAGATCTGGAGCTCGTCTGAGAAACACTGTCAATTCAGAGCCCTTTTTTGGAGGAATTTGTTTTTGGAAACTTTTACAAAGTCTCTGGACGCCAACGATGTCTGCAGGCACGCACAATAAAAGTAATGACACTACCTGGCCTTTCTCCACGCTTCACAACTTTATGGGTATTAAGCATTTTCTGCTTCATAAATGAAATATACTTGCATTTTTACGACTACCGAGACACTCCACAGGTGCAGAGTCTTTGCCGTGTGCGTAATATGACATTTGTCTGTCGTGACAATGTATTTTGAGGGGAGGGAAGAGAACGCAGCATGTTTTAGACAACAGAAAGTGCTAACCATGTAGGTAAATGCCATATTAAATCAGCCTAAACTGATGTGGACTCTGGGCTGTTGATCCTGCAGTTAATTCCAAAGATCCAAGAAATCCTACCAGCTTCTTACTGTTTATTGATGAGACAGGCTTTCTCTTTGTCAGATTAATTCAGCAGTGACACACAAATCAATCAGATTCTAATGTGTGTGTATGTTCTGTATAAGGCAATACTGTGAGTACTGCGGCAGGCTGCATTATGGTCCGGCTCATATGCGGTCCAGGTGACAGCCAACGATTTATACAAAAAACTCACAGCATTTAGAACTTAAGCCTCACACATTTCTCAGATGCAGGGTCCAAAGCCACATGCGAAGCTCTGTGTGTTTTTCCACAGCCACAACTTCAACGCTCACAGTCAGAGACAGACAGAATGCATATGAGGAATTGCTGTTGACACCGGCTGAACTATTTCCAGTAAGTATTATGGAAACATGTGCAGATTTAAAATTAGAACATGATGAAAATAGAACATCAGAACAAAGAAAAAAAGACCATGGCTGTTGTTTAGTTTAACGTGTCGTGTACAATTTTGCACAATTAAACAAGAGAGACATCAAGCAAAAAAAAAAAAAAAAACCCATCTGTAGCACTTACAAACATACTGGTGAGCTACAAAGACAGACTTCCAATTATCCACTTAAACTTTACAAATACAAAATAGCCACATGTCTGTAATCTAGTCTTACTCTTCTTGAAATAAACAACTGATACAACTGTGTCTGTAATCACCAAAAAGCCTGTGAGCAACAAGAACAAAATGCACAAACAACTTGTTAGTTTTAATACAGCAGATGTCTGTAATTCAAACTCATTTGCAATTCAGTAAACAATAGTGTTTCTGTAGCACAGCTGAAAAGTGTATCTATAGCAGTACTAAGCTTTACGATGTATATCTCATGGGTCTTTGTTTTGTTTATTTATTTCAGATCATTTGGTGGAAAATGTTATATAAAAATGTGTTTTAAGCATTATAAACCATTATAAAAAAAATACAACTATTACATTTCATGCGGGCTTCTTAAATTTAGCTTTAGTTAAGCTGTAGTTAAAATGCAAAAATGAAACCTCCCCTCCCCCCCACGTTTTGTTACGGTAAAATTCAGTGCTCTCGTTGCTGAAGTTTGATCATGTCCTACAAAACATGTTACTTAGAAGAAAGAAATGCGTATAGGTTTGGGATGACATCAGAGTAGGGATGTAACGGTATCAAAATTTCACAGTACGGTAATACTGTACCTCAGTATGAATGGCACAATACGGTATTTATTGAATCATTTACATACAAAAAACAAAACTAATTAAGAGACTGAAAAAAAGGTGCCAGAAGTGTTTATTAAACAGTTTACATGAACACTGAACATATCAGAGGCACACACAAAAGCCATCTAACTGTGCACTTTGAAACACTTACATTTTTCAATTTTAATAACAAAAAATGACTAAACCTGCCACACATCCGATTTAAAACCCGTTTTAGATTGCTAATTGACGTCGTATGTCAATTTGCATATTCATTACGTCATTACGTTTTCACTGATATTTTTAATGGTTTCTATTGTCAGAAAAACGGAATGAATATAAAATAGTGACTGAAATGCTCCCCATTATAAGGCCTACTGAACTAGTTCTACCTTACAAGATGTTAATCTAGATTAAAGTTATAATTATATATTATATTTTGTAATTATATAATTATATTTATAATTCATAATAATGAAACCAAGTACTCATTAGATATAGACAATGGCTATGCTGTGATTTTTGGTTATATTTGCATGTAAAATAAAGTTAGAAGCAACATAATATCTATTTTAACTGAAAGCCCTGCTCCTCTCAGCCGCTCGCTGAACAGAACAGACTCAGAGAGAGGGGTGCGCGCGCTGGGAGAACAAGAACAAGAACAAGAACAAGAACAAGAACAAGAACAAGAACAAGAACAAGAACAAGAACAAGAACAAGAACAAGAAC
>JAUMHP010000052.1:6639761-6654014 GCA_032361065.1 Enteromius trimaculatus | reverse complement strand
AGAACAAGAACAAGAACAAGAACAAGAACAAGAACAAGAACAAGAACAAGAACAAGAACAAGAACAAGAACAAGAACTCGCGCGGCAGTACCAGAGACTCGCTGAGGTTTGTCAAAGAAGTCTCTAGATTTGCCGCTAGTCGCTTTTAGGGAAAAATGTCGCCAAGGGGGTCAAACTTTCTTCAGAAGACCTATCATTTTATCGAGTCATGCGACCACGGTAGTATCGGAAAAATTTGGTATTGCGGTAGGACATCCCTACATCAGAGTGAACAATAACGACAATTTGAAATGTTTTTGTGGAATATCCCTTTAACTGTGTATTTTTTGTGCCTAGTAAAATATCATAATTTATTTTTTTCACAAAAAATGCTTGAGATCAAGCAATAATGAGCAGACCCCTGCAGTACCACAACAAACATCCTATGGGTCGATGATCTCCTGTGGAGGACCTCTGGTATAGCTTGAATGCACGGTTGCTGTGCGTAATGCATAATGTCTGCAACTACATAAAATGTAAATGCACATTAGTTCAAGCACAGCGAACTAATAAAACACAGCTAGGCTCAGAGTTTATTCCTGAGCGCAGTAACGCTGCAAAACAAAATGCTATTTAATTTAGGACTCTAATATAGTTGCATTAGAAATATGTTTCACTGATCTCTGTAATATATGTTTTCGTGCATACAGTACAGATGTATGAGTGTGGGGAATATATAGTAAAGGACTGGTACAAACTTGCAAATACACAAAGCCACAAAGAAAACGGTTAACGTTCCTGTGTAAATTGTAAATGATTCCTAGTAGCTGGAGAAACAGGTTCTGCAACAAGACTATACTATGTTGTTGTGTTTATAATCAAAAGAGTTACCTTTTCTGCATTTACAGTTTGCCTTTGGTACTTCTTCAGAATTACTTTCTTTAATATGTTTAACAGTTTTAACCTGATATTCCACTGTACTAAAAATACAACCCCTTGTTGTTGAGTCTATTCCACATACTCATTGTTGAGTGCTTATCTCATTCTGTACACAAGGTTTGCTTATTTACTGGTGTAACCTTTACATGTCTCCCTAAAAATCCAAGCCATGGCAACATAATTTTCATTATTTATATTATTAAATTCTCACAAACTTTTGAACTGAAGTGAGCAATATGCAGTGATGCCACTCTAACTGAGGACACTGACAGTGTGTCTGTTCTCTAGGTGCAGTGCAAGAAAACCGCAGAATGAGAAGCACATGTCTCCGCTTATTTGTATATTTTCAAAGCAGTCTGTCTTCCTATAAAGTACTTGCTACCAACCTCTCTACAGTTCAGGGAAAAAACATTTATATATGTCATACGACAGTCAAAATGCATTAGAATTGGATTTTTTTCATTTCAAGGTTGGCCAGATATTATGGTCCCTTATAAAAATATAGAGGCAACTATATATTTTTTCACATATACATATCCCTTTATTTCTTAAACTTTTTTCTGTCTTCTGAAACTTTCTTTTTCTTGTGGAAACATTTTGAGAAATATTTCAATGTCTTTTATCCATGCAAAGGAATTATTTATTTTTTTTCTAAAATGATTTTGTTATCAACATTTTTTAAAATGTATTTGTTGGTGTTTGCAGAAAATTTTAATTTTGCAAAAGCCAAAGTAAATTATTAAAACGTGATATTTAATTTAAATAAATAAATATTTGCCTTGTTTTAAGTTGACAGCATGACTTTCTTCTACTGACTTTTAACTTCATGTCAAATGAATATGAAAATAAACATTTTCTATGAATACAAATGTATTATTATAATACCTCTAATATAATGCCACAAATCAATTTAATGGCACATCAGTTAAATGGTACATTTAACATTTAACCCCCATTTTTGGCAACAGAATAAACAATATATATTTTTTTAAAAATCTGAATGAAGCCATTATATCAAATAATTTGATATATGTGTTAAAATATATTTTACTTTAAACATATAAAAAAATATGACATCAACTTAAAAATGTTTTCTGACTTCGTAACACCCCATGGGCATCCTGAGAATCCAGATTAAAAATTTAAAAAAAAAACCTTTGGATAAAACATCAAAAATCTCTAGTATTCACATTTATAGTATTTTGTCACTTTCAAAGCAGCCTTCTAGTTCCATGCCTCTTTTTGCTAATAAACTGACTGCTGTGTAAGCTATAGTATATCATGCCAATACTGTTTTCTGCTATCGTTGCTGAAGTTTGATCTAAACTGCTGACACCACTTGCACAGTTAAAGGGTGTAACAACTGGAAACAGGCTGCTGAAATGAACATGGGTCTCCACAGAAATGTCACTTCAAAAGAACACCTCACCTGCCAAGTCATGTGAAAGGAAAGTGAGAGGTGCAGTGACAGTGCCAAAAACATTACACTCTCATGAATACTGAACAACAATGAGAACCCAGCGCTACATTTTTTTCATACTGATCAGTCACAAAATAGTTCATATGTCTGGTAACTGTGATACTAAGAAATGAACATAAACAAAACAACAATCATAACACCAGCCAGTGTCTCTTGAGGACATAGTGGTTAGCTGCCTCAGTTTTAGATATTAAATATATATTAATTAATGGTGGGCCGTTATCAGCGTTAATGTGCTGCGTTAACGCGAGACTCTTATCGTGCGATAAAAAAAAAAATCAAATTAATCAAAGCGCATGGCACACAGTGTTCGGAGAAGAATACTGGAAAATACGTCAGGAATAAGATGCTTGTCTATACAGTAGCTTACTGCAGTACAAGCCACGGTTCAGCTGCGCGTGACAAACGCTGCAAGTATGAAAGCACAATCGGCATGCGCTGCTCCTGCTCTGTATCCGCTCCGCTTACGCGTGCAGTGTGAAACCGGCGTCACACTTTGATATTTTATATTTGATATTTTATACCTAGCCAAATTGCACTGTAGCCCTATTCGGACGGGACTAGTTTTCTAAACTACTGTACGTGTGAGCTTTGATTCTTATCACCTGTCGGGACAAACATCTCCGTGTTTATTACAGAGGTGAGAGGGTCTGTTTTGTAAATCTAGGCGTCACAGAGATCATAGTCATTTAGATTGATTACAATTAGTATAATCACAAATACCATGGTGAAACTAAATGGCTTGTGCAGCAAAACCATGTTAATGTGTGGTTACTTTAGTTCAACTATTATGATATTTATTTGTAGTAAACCCATGTTTAATTTTGCTTTACTTTTAGTCATTATTTAGGTAGGACACATACTCTGAATGCCTTTGGCACAATTCAAATTAGCCATTTTAATCTAGATTAATTTCAAAAGTTTCTACACAAATTTAAATGAAACAAATGTAAAAAAAAAATGCATTTATACAAAATAAAAAGAAGTAGAACTGAAATAAATCTTTACTGTCACTTTTGATGAACTGAATGTGTCCTTGCTAAATAACATATATTATATTAACAGTAAATGCTATGTTTCATCACAAGCTTAGCAAATGTGACCTCTCTGAAAATCAAAACGCCCCCTGTGATTCATCCCAACACAGATGCCGCCCAGGGAAGATAAGTGGCATATGGGCTATCTCTTGTCTTTTCACACCTAAAAAAAGACAGACTCAGGGGGAGAGGGCCAGAGAACCTCCCCATTGCTGTGGCACTGAACCTAGGATGTCTTTAGTCCCCAGGGTGGAACACTGTGACAGGTGGGTTGTTTCTGCAGCGTGTCTCTGGGGCTGTAATCCAGGGACATGGGCATGAGAGTACACCAAGACAAGATCAGATGAGATGAGGGGATGCAAAAGACTGACAGAGAGGAAAAGAGAGAAAAGGGCAGACAGGCAGAAAGGGAATTTTCTTTTTGAACACACACATCGGTTTCCCTGCACTGCGCGCATATATTTATCCATGTGTCTTCGGTGCCTGTTTCGACAGCTATTATTTTGCATAAAGCAATTAAAGCACACAAAATGATTAAGAGGAGAATCTTCTAATGTTCTTGGTGTTTGTCAAGCCAACAAATGAATTTAAACTGGAGCGGGTCAGGTCACCGGCTCAAGATTGACATTCTTTATCCCACCATCTATGCAAGCTGGTTGTTAGTAAAAACCCACATGCCACAGATGTGCCAACTAATGCAACAAAACCAACTAAAGTAACAAAACTGCAACCACGATCCCAATCTGAATACTATGGTATACTGTGTTTCATTCATGCTGGTGAGTCATTCCCACTGGGTACAATCAGATCTGACAGAACACTGACTAAACACAGTCCAGGGCCACACCGACAAAGCCCTAATGCCTTCACCAGGCAGCCAATTCATATTTATGAGAGCAACCCCACAGAGAATCAGAACATTAAACACAAAACCAAAGCCCACAACACACTCCAGCACAGCCTCACATCATCAATTTCTCTCCAGGGTGTTGATTCAGATCAGATGTCCACTTCAATACATAACCATAATAAGATCAGAAAGAAAATAATAAAGGCTGATTCTAGATCAGCTAAGATGTATTATAAATGATCTGGAATCAGTATTACCAAGATATATGAACAAAATAAAACCACACCCAGGGATATACATTATTCACACACATGCCCTAAAGATCATTTCTAAGCAGAAGTCATCACGGGTAAATGTACATACTGTAATGGCGAACAGATGATGGAAGCAAATGTGATTGTTGTTCCCCTTTTGTGCCAAAAGCTCAAGAAAGAAAGCCCCAGAAGAACTTGGAAATATGGATTATGGTTGTCAGACAACAGAAAGATTATTAGAGTATTTTACAATAAAATACAATTTCAGTCTATCTACTTCAAAATTGCATGTTTAATTTTGTGCTTTTTTGTAACTTAATGGCAAAGTAATATTGTTATAATTATAAAAAAACAGTAATTCAAATATAAAAGCACTGAAATTGTAGAAAAGAGTAATTACAGTCTGTGGAAAGCATCCATTGTTTAAACTGATTACAGATACCCCACAGAACTTAAAATTGAACCGCCTCATTACAGCATTACATAATTCAATGTGTTAAAATCCGTATCAAAGAACAATACTCTTTTCTATAAAAAATAGGATACTGATAAACCTCAAAACAATCATGCTAGATCCAGCTCAGATGCAAACACACCTTTCTGTAATACAACGTACTGTTCATCTCACATTCGTTCCCAAACGGCAGACTTGATGCAATTTTTGAACGACGATAAATGTGGCACAATTGCGCATGCAACTCTGATGTCGGATGATGTCAGTCGTATTGCGTCATTTCATCTTATTACAGCGTCCACTTTTCGAACCTGTTCGCGTCCTCACTCTTTCTCACGGGCGCGCGCATCTCCAAGTCCCCTTTACGCGTTCCTCGAGCAGCGGGAAGGAAGCTGAAAGGAATCTGGACACATCGCGTCGCAAAATGTCACCACGCGAAGCCAACAGTCATAAATTCACAGCTAGGCTCAGAGTGGTCCCACTTACTAAACTGACATTATAAATTAATCATACATTTTAATTAGCACAAGGCAAACATCGGCAAATAGAAAGAACGTGCCCATTGCTCATAAATCTCTAAGTCTCTACATAGGCTATCACTGAATCTGACAAATAAAACTGGATTTTCTAAATGTCACTAGAAGTGGATTCAGTTGACACTGTTTGACATTGACGGTGATTTGCGAATAACTGGGGAAGGACTTGCATAAGGTCATGACTCTCTTTCATGCAAATCTTTGACTTAATGTGTTTATTTCACTTGATTAATAAGATGCGTAATGGATGTGGAGTGATGCGCAAAGGAAACACTAAAGTTCTGTTACACATCACAGCGCATTTCAATACAAACAATGAGATTCTTCTCCAACTACATAATAGCAAAATCCCCAGCTCTGCTGTCATTAAAATAAGATTTCATAGCATTTACAACACATTGTCTTGACGGCGCAATGAGAAGCCAAATAGAGTGATTACTTGCAATGGATTAAATCTACATTTTAATGGTTTAGGAACTCATTCCCTTTTCCAGCCCACGCTCGTTTTCAGAGATAAGTAACTGTAAACACTCAAATTAGACTTTTATATACTTTTCACAGATGAGTCACTCGGTGAAAATAAAACTGTTAAAGAAATACGTAATACATCGTAACGAGAAGAAATGGGTATATTCATCTGAAAGGAATCTGATAAATAAACGCACCTACAAGTGTGTTTTTATGGCATAAAAAAGCATATATGTTATTTATGATTAACTCACCCATTAAGGAATCGTCTGTCTCCTCAGACCTGCCTGCATTCTCGCGTTTTTCCTCTTCTGTTTAGTCTTCCTTCACTTTCATTGATGACGAATTCCTCAAGAACGCAAGCCTGTGGCAGGACGAGGATCGTGCTCATTCACACTGAAGCGCATAAAGTGAGAGAGGGAGGGAAGGAGAGAGAGAGAGAGAGAGGGAGAGAGAGTATGCCTGCAACCAGCCGCATACCAAACAACGCGCGAGGACCCACCGGCTGTCTGCTAATGCAGCTGCGCTCTGGCGCGCGGCCACCGGGAGCAAGGGTGGTGGCCAGCCAGCGTTTATCTGTAACGCATCTCGCAAGACTCGACGCTCCGGTTTAATTACTTTGAATGTGCAATTAGTGGACGACGAGCACTTTCTCAATTGAAAGTGACAGAGATGGTTTCATAAGAAGTCGTCTTACGATGCGACTGAGCACGCGGTGGAAATGCGATGCCAAAAGTGAGTTAATATATCAGAAGTTTAATTGCCCAGTTTCGTAAATGTGAATACTTCAGAATATTAGGAGTCTTTAAGTACTATATTACAAATAAGCATATTACTTCAAAACGCTGTGTATGTGTGTGCATATTTATGTGGTGTATGAGGACACAAATTTGTATAATGACATGGGTATAACAATTTGAAGGTGATTTATGAGGACATTTTCAGTGTCCCATGATTCAAAAGGCTTAAAAAACATACTAAATGGTGTTATTTTTTTATCTTAAAATGCACACAGTTTCCTGTAAGGGGTAGCTTTATAGGTGTAGGGTTAGTGTATGGAAATACCACATACAGTCTGCACAGTATAAAAAACATTAAGCCAATGGAGAGTCCCCATAAATCACAAAAACCATGTGTGTGTGTAACATCTAACATGTATAACATTGTTATAAACAATAGGGCCATATGAAAGGTCTTTCATTACAAGCCCCACTAAAATCTGCGATTAATGCTGTCAACACCATTAAATGTCTGTGATTATGTGATCTCTCATCACTTTACCAAAACCAGACGGCTGCAATGAGCTACAGTTTCTGTGCTTTTATCACTTTGTATCAACACTTACCAGTCCTTTTATGTCCAAAAACTTTAACAGTGGTTACATTCAGTATCATTCTTCCCCCTAGTCAGCAGCAGACTCACTCATAAGTGGCACTGTTTGGCGGTTTTCTGTACAGTGCA
This sequence comes from Enteromius trimaculatus, assembly GCA_032361065.1. NCBI lineage: Eukaryota > Metazoa > Chordata > Actinopteri > Cypriniformes > Cyprinidae > Enteromius > Enteromius trimaculatus. The sequence goes on along the minus strand of JAUMHP010000052.1, from coordinate 6,646,556 downwards.
CTACCACGCATACAGCTGCTCACAGATGCACACTTCATTTCTCTATGTCGCATCAAACCGCTCTCCGGTCCAGTGAAATCATAACATAAAATGCAACACCTTAACTGATTTACATCTACTGTTAAACAGATGGTATTTGTTTATTAAAGCAGAACTGTCAATCAAGCATGATTAAAAAATGCATCCTCTACTGTAATATTACTTTTACAACAGTTAAAGTAATAGTTGCAACAACAAAAAACAATAAAAAAATAATAATATAATTATATTCATATACAGATATATACAAGCCTACTCTGATGTTATTTCAAACTGGGACAACTATTTTCCCCAGATTTCCTACCGAACCCCTGTGAACAATAATGACTTTCATTACACTAATACAATATTTGTGGTTGCTTAATTGTCATAACACAGTGCAAGACTATCAAAAAAAATTCTTGTGACTTAAATGCAGTCAGGCCTCTTGTGGACAAGAGTTTCGGCTCTCTTATGGGGTATGACTAATCGTACCTAACAAAACACCTTTTCAAAGAGCCAATTATGAAGGACTGCATGGTGCTGTGTGGAGCAGAATACGATTAGATGAGATATGCAGTTGCGCATTTTGGCACCAGCCCAGAGCTGAGTGCTAGGTGTTAAATTATACAGACCCAGCACGGCTCTTACGACTGGCTTCGTCGTTCCTCTGACATATCATTTGTGACAACAGCGGGGACCTAAGCTTCACCCTAAACCCAGGCTAGTACAGATCGACTCAATGCGCAGAGGCCAAAAGAGCTCCAACATGAGGGTTGGAGGGCAAGAAGAACAGGGCAATAAAACAGCCGGTTTATGATATGAATGAAAATGATGGGATTTGAAAGGTCATTCAGAACTCAAATGTCTCAAGTATAATCATAAAAGCCAACACTCATTACTAGGTCTACTGGGGTTAGAGGACACTGAAATAGATCATATAATGATCCAGGAAGTTTAGGGGGGAAGAAACTTTACATTAGAAGAGCATAAAAGCTCAAGTCCTAAATTTAGAAGTTCTGCCCTCCATCAGTGCCTCCTATGTCCATTTGCGTCTAAGTGGCCTTTATGTGAGGTGATGAGCGCAGATCTCTAGAGATCTCACCCAGGCCGCCTGTAAGTCTAATGGGCCTCACAGGAACATCTCCCACCACACACAAACACACACACACTCACGAGAAGCGTAATCAAAATAGCTGAAAGGTAATCCAGCCGCCCTCTTCAACTTTGCCAGCAGACAGGATCATTAGACTATTCAACAATGACGAGGGATATTTGAGGCACATTTCCTTCAATTCAGGAAAAGTATGTTTGGAGAATGTCAAATGATGACTCCTGCCTACCCACACCCCCACATACATCCCGCCGATTCCCTGCTGCACGCACACCTATCATTAAGGGCTTTGTAGAACAAAAAGTAAAAGAGAAACAAGGGTAGTGATCATAACCTTTCCCTATAGGGTTCCCTATCTTCCAGTCATATATACAGTATATATATGGCACTGTATAGAGCTTTTCTAAGCCTAAGAAGAAGAAGAAAAAAAACACATGCTAAGCCCTGTGGGGGAAAATTTGTGGGTGAAGTCAGTTATAGAAACAAAAAAAAATCACACATTACGGCGCCACATCATTCACCCTGAGGAAATGTAAAGACGTCTAGGATTGTAGAAGATGAGGAATAATGGCTTGTAATAAACATGGAGGTCAGAAAGCCACTGAAAAGGTATCTTATGCTGTGATTATGGCTTTGCTTCCAATGCATTCAAGCCAGGCCTTAGGCTTTATTCTAAAAAATGGCATAGCCACTGTGGGAATTTTCAAAAATTCTAATTCTATCATTAATTACTTGAGAACTTGCCTTCATGGTATTTCATAATTTGAAACCGTATATTTCATTAAGTTGTGTAATGTTAATTTACCAAAGTACAATGTAGAAATGCTAGGTTACATGCAGTATATAACCCATTTCTGAATAAAATGTGAACGAACCCAGCGATTGGGTAGATTTGACCCACTTAAATATTTAACTGTTGGTTGAGAACATTTAGTATATTTTGTATTTAACCCAGCATTTATTTTCTATTTAACCTTTTATTGTTTAGAGTGTATCAAATTCGTTGTATTATAATATGTAGTATTATAATAATACAGGTAAAACTAGAAACCACACGATGAATCAGTTTATAGATTTGTCCAAAACAAATACTCATTTATATAGAAAGTACAAAAGACAAAACTCCATTAGTGTAACAAACAACATTAAAAAAAATGCAATAAACATTAACCAAACTTACAAATATAACACAATCATGTGTTGTGCAAAGACTTCTGGTGACTACCATTTAATTTCATGGTAATTCAGTTTTTATGTGCCACAAAACAGACAAAATATACAGTAAAAATGACATATAATTCAAAGTAGTTCACCATACATGGCAGGGCAAATCACAGTTAACCAATTAACAGGTTTTCTCTATAGAATTTGTAAAGTGTTTTTCTGTAAAAATTATAAGTATTCTTTCCAATGTTCAAAATATGGTCTGCTGTGTTCCACTGAAGAAAATCATACAGATTTGAAAAGACATGAGGGTGAGTAAACGATGATATATTTGTCATTTTTAGGTGGACTAACCCTAAAGTTTTGTGTCTGCTGTGGACTGTTAGAACTGCCCCAATAATTTACAAGTGGGCAAATGGTTTATGTAAGAGAATGACTTTTGAATGAATTTTCTGCCATTATCCTTATTTTTGCATCCTCTTAGCACAACAAATCACGCTGTTTCAATTAGACGTGCACCTCATAAAGACACTCAAGCATGCCATCTGAGAACACAGCTTGTACTGTATATCACTGAGTTAGTTTTTCACTGCAAACACAGTGTCCTGCGAATATTTTATTAATGGTGCTTTATTTTCTGTATATAACCCTGGACTTGTTTCATGCTCGGCCATCAGAGCAGAGCACTCATGCATTGAGGATTGCATTTGGACTCTGAATCAGACCAGGGCTGACTGTTCTAAATGCAGATCATGGCTCAATTTTACAGTTGTTCATCTAATGTTTAAATGTTCAGAGTCAGGTTAGCAGAGCTGATTCTGGAACAGCCCTTCCCAGACAGCCAAACTGAGCCCTAATAGGGCCAGGTTACATCCTCCTTACTGCAGAAAAACTTTATATACACAAGTCCCACTGACCCCCAACCTCTTCTTCACACACAATTGAATAAACCACAGCAAGCGAAGCATGCAGACCCATGCAACACCCCATTTAATGGATCTCCTCACTGATCCTTGTGTTTTCCCGGCTTCAGCGATATGCAATAATTTGTGCTACAGAGAGGCTTCTTATTTGAATAGGGCAAGCTTAAGGGTTTGTAATTGGTAGGCAAAATGCAAAGAGAGGCGTTAGTGTGTTCATATGCAAAAGAGAGAGAAAGAGTGATATTATTAGTGACAATGCAAATTCCCCCTTATCTCCTTTCCACCATAACCAAGTTTTCTCACATGCAAATATATCACACTAGAAATTAAAAAAGCCTCCATGTATTGATGATAAAAAAAAGCACACTGATTAACGTTAATTAACTTAATTTTATATCTGCATAAAATCAAACATTGACTAAATGTATGAAGGATTTTTTCATCAAAAGACAAAAGAAAAAGACTTATAAAAGATATTTAAAAATGAACACTGGTCTGAAATCCATTTCACAGCCTCTTGCAGATTTCCTGTCAATCTACACAAAAAAAGCACACAAATTCACAAACATGCACTCAGCTGAGTTGGTGGTGCATGTGCTTATGACATGCAAGTGCAGTAATAATTGAGTGTAAATAGAGTGTAAATTTCTTTTGTCATTTTGTCAAACATAATAAAGACTAGAGTAATGCGGTGCATGATGACGAAAAAAAGTTTACTTTAGTAACTAAATATGGCAAGATGTGTCTTGTTCAAAACTATATATATATATATATATATATTTATTTATTTAGTAAAAGCTTAAGTTCTTGTAATTTGATCACGTTTTCAGAACAATGTGTTAGTTTTTTTGTTTCATAAAGAATATCGTTTTGACTAAAAGCAAATCCACTGCTAAACTGATGTACTTTGTTAATCAACTCATTTTAACTATTTAATTTTTATCAGAAAAAAACACATAACATAAGACATAAAAAGTTTATTAAAGTGGCATTTACATAGTTTGTGCATTTAATCTTTTAAAAAGTTTAAGCTCTGACCATCCATTCTTGCAGAATACCTATCAATCTACACTTCCCAAAAGCCCATAAATAATAATAACAAACTGTCTCTCTGACCAAGATTTAAAAGGTTTGAAATTGGACACGGCATGAAATTTAGCTGGAAATTTTGCATCATGACATTTAGCTGGAATGTTGTACTAGTATTCATGTAAAGTTGGTTGCACTAAAGCTTACTTGCTTTGAATTTAAGTTCACAGGCAAATGATCATACTTTTTATAACAGGTATTACAGAAAGTCTTATGTTACCTACCAGGAAATATTATACAAGCAAAGCTCTTAATTACTGTGTGACAATGTTTTTTAAAATATCAATCAGAATTAATCAGAAACTAAAAGCTTAATGTATGTTTCTTTACCTATTTTAGTCACACTGAGTCACAGACTTTCACATTTCAATTCATTCTAATCTATGCCATCTGATCCTAAACTCCAGTCCTAACTGTGACGGTGCACTCAGGTGGACTGGAGAGCAGAGCACATTGCCTCTGCTGGACTCCAGAGATCTGGAGGTAAGAGGTTTAAAAGCGAGGCTCCCTCAAGCCAAACATCTGAGAGCTTGACTGATCGATCTGCTCTCCCTGCCGCAGTGAGGACTCGCGTGTGTGTGTGTGTGTGTATAAAGGATTGCACTGGATGGCTAATCAGCTTCTCTGGTTCATAGATGAACTGAAATGGAATTATTTATTGCATGTTACCTTCAAATTTCATTTAACAGAATAGTTTATTCAGATATAAACATTTTCCAAACATTTACTGACCCTCAGACCATCCAAGATGTACTGTAGATAAGTTTCTATCTACAGTTAGAAGTTCAAACAGCAGATCCACAAGACTCCAATTAACATCTTGCGATGTGAAAAGATATGTTTGTAAAGAAATAAATTCATAATTAAGGTGTTTTAACTTTAAAACTGACACTTCTGACCAAAATACCAATAAATACATGCTTCATCAAAATTTGTGAACGGTTTGTGCCTTTACTGCCTTTCACCCATTCACTGCAGAAGAGCAAGTGATGTGATGCTACATTTATCAAAATCTTTTTCTTTTTTTTTTCAGATAGAGAAACAAACTCATTTACAACTTAGATGGCATGAGGGTAAGAAAAAAATAATAATGGTTGAACTGTTTCTTTAAATGCATACAGGACAATTGAATAATCTGAGAAAAGCTGTCATAAAGTACACTGAAATAAAATCTTCTATGAGCTTCAGCAATACCTTGACCTAGTACACTTAAAACAAGGATTCCACGCTTCTCCCAGTTCAGCCACCAGTCCAGTATAAGTAATCCTCTCAGACTGCGGATTATAGTTTATTATGTTGGGCACCTATGAGTAAACCATCCCATTTAATCTCTACAGAGCAATACTTTGAATGTCCTCAACCCAAGGAAGAAAACTTGCATACGTCACTATTTATGTGCTTGGATGAGATTTGCAATGCCCGTATTGGATTAGAAATACCTGATTTGCTCTCACCCTGTTTTAACTTGCTTAATGCCCCTGAAAGACCTCTGGCCTCACTGAGGTACTTTTTTTTTACTGTCATGTTTGAATAAGTCAATACATTATCTCAAATCGGCAGAATTCATATAGAAGAGAATGTCCTAGTTTCTCTTCTGAGAGAAAAATAATGGAATAAAGAGAGAGAGGGCCAAACACATTAAATGTAACTGAGGGAAGGGGGGGCACCTTCTGCTCAGGTTTCTGGGGCAGACGTCGGTTCATCCATGAATTGCCAGTTCTACTTGCCACTAAGGACCATTTGCACTTCCTGTAGATTGGAAGAGTGCTTAAAGAGAAACAGAAGAGAAGTAAGAGAAAGGAGAAAGAAGAGGACCTGTAAATAGCAAAATCCTCTGCAGGCACATTGTGGTGTAATTTGGTTTGCTCCCCTAGGACAGATTCACTAGTGCAAGAAGAGAAAATGAGATTAAACAACATGTACTATTAAATCTGACTACATGGGGGCTTATTCAGTGCAGACACCAAATGGCGCCTTTTTCCTTTCCAGGACTCAAAGGAAAGGGCAAAAACGTTTATCTAGCATGAATTAAGTTTGTTTTGTCGTCTGACCTGATTTCAGGTGGCTGAATCCATGTGCATAGACACACACGTTCACGATAAGAGTGTGTTTGCCTAACACTCCTCCCATTCTGGAAATATGGAGAATTGCTTAAGCAGTGAGAAAATGGATTCCAGTTGTGCAGAAAGGAAATTAAACAAATAAATAAATAAACAAGTGGTTTGTAAAGTTCATATAATAAATTTTAAATAGAATGCAAAACAGCCATAATAGAATTGAAATATAATTTTTATGTACATTGTTTGCCAAAACATACTATATATTTAGTAAAAAAATTACAATTATATATTTTGTAAAAAATGAATTACATAGATACACAGACATATATATATATATATATATATATATATATATATATCTCAATAAACTAGACAAAAAAAAAAAACAAAATACACACACACACACAAAAAAAGAAAAAATTACAAA
>JAUMHP010000052.1:6595870-6621314 GCA_032361065.1 Enteromius trimaculatus | reverse complement strand
AATAAAATAGTAAAAAATAGTGTACAAGACATACTAATAAGTTTCTTATGAGTGTACACTAGCAGTAGAATTAACTACGATGCAAAGGGGCGTCACCCGAAATCTTGCCTAGGGCGCCAAATTGGTTAGAGCCGGCCCTGACACAACTAATAGTAAAATTACAGTCAACAAGAGTCCCTCCAATGTTGAGCTCCCTCCAGAGATGAAACACTTTAATGTATATTATCATTTTCAGTCCCGTTGCTTTTGGTCTCTTCTTATTCCTCTGTTTAGTGTCTTTATATGTTTATGCTGGTGGTAACAAACGAAAGACAAAACTATAAAAACGTTCTCGTTCATCCATCGCGTTCTCAGCTTCCGTCTTCTCTTCCCCCCCTTTTTTGTGCATTTGTCTTTTTTTACTCATTTGACTAACTGATTTATCTATATTTTAGATAAATATTAATAGCAAATCTGCTTTTATATGCTGCACATTAATCATATAAGACTCATGTAAACCCAACTATAGCTGCATTAACTACCAACAACATTGATATACTGTCCTTATAAAAGAATTCTGGCCCAGGCCTACTTACAACAGCGCCAAATGTAGTTTATTAATACACAGACAGGAATTCACTTGTTCAAAACCAGATACTATTTAAAACCTCATAATTAAAAAAACAATGCTAAAAATGATCACATAATTAAGAATAATTATTCTAAATGGTTTAAAGGAGCAAAATTGCTAACATAAAACATACTTTTTTTCTCAGCGAAGAAAAATGACACAATAAATGAGTGTATTAGGCTATAAGTCCTATAACAGATGCATTACTGTAGCATCTTCTAAAGCCTGAGTGTTGACTCTGGTAATTATTTCCATGGAGACAGATGTGCAGACCAGATGATGTTGGGTACACATCATTGACCTCTTTCACATATTTTACATGTCCATTAGACAGATCATGCATGTATAATACACCCATTAGTAAGCGGCACAGCTAGTCATAGTGTCATCACGCTCTTAGTTTGATCTTTTTCACCTCTCTCTAAGACAGCTGCTGCCTGCTATTATGTAACTGCCATGTTTATGTGTCCCATCAGAGCTGCATGTGTTCGCAGCTGAGCGTGGCCTTTCATAACTCGATTGTAATGAATTTTCAATTGTAGTAGTCTGGCTAAGGTAAACGCTTCTGTCTTTGAGGCAATTTGCTCTATGAAGCGTTCGTGGCCTAAATAGCATATCTGGCTCCGCACTCGTGCATTTGTTTTTGGGTGGAAATGATCATGGATACAACCCAATTGCCTCGGGGTTCTGGGAAAATGACAGGAAAATTGTTCGAAAGCGAAAGTCAAACAACACACGCCTGTTTTAGGAAAGATAAAAAAAAGAGATGTGCCAAACGAGAGTAATTGGTTCAAAACAAGCTTTAAAGCTGGGGGTTATGTATAATTTTGTGTCACGGAAATTACAATTATTTGATTTTGCTCTGTTTTAACAAGTAGCCTCTTGCTCTGTCATTCTCACAGAATACATTAGGATATTATAGAAATTTTACCACGGTTTATAGTTTTTGGTGAAACATGGCAGATTTCTATTCTCCTCAAGGAGAACTCAGATACAGTCTTTTTATTTATTTATTTGCCTTTATTAGACAGGATAGATCAGGAGGGTATTCCAGAAAGCAGGTTATGTGACATACCCGGGTAATTTTAAGGGTAAGTTAGTGGATAACCTCAACTTTCCGTTCCAAAAACGGAGGTAACTTTCTGGGTATGAATGTAACCATAGGAACTTACTCTCTGAAGATAACCTGCTCGGTAGCAGGTTATGTTCCAGGGTTAGTTTGTTTCAGAAGGTTACTGAGCATGGCGTGCCCTTATGATGACGATCGTTGTCTCACTCCCAACTCGTCAACATTTTGACGCTTGGTCAAGACCATTTTTCGTCGCTTTTTTGACAATCAAGGTACACCTTTGTAGTCACCTAAATGACTACAAAGGGTTCTCAGTAGTTTTAAATAGGAAACCCTTAGCATCAATCAATATGTCAACAAGATATATATATATATATATTTTTTTTTTATCGTCATAATTAAGATATATTGGGTAAAAACATTAGCATTATTGCATATATGCAGGGGTGTGACTTTTCAATGTAAACAGTCAAAACAGTTATTTTAAATGATATTATTTACACATTTATGAGCACGTAACACAAACCCTGCTCCCAAACCTACCATCTGTGAATAAAACACAAGATATAGCAGGCGGATACAACCTCCGTCATCATTTATTTGAAAGACATTAATATTCCAAGTCCTTTGATTCAAACCGATTGATTTGTGAGAGGAATAGACCGATCACTGTCTCCGTCTTCTTACAATATCAAGATACTCCCCTACACATCTCTCTAGCCAAGATGGTAACAGTTAAACTTTTTTATACCAGGGCTGCAAATGAACCAAACCCACCCAAACTATCTTGAACATAAACACACATAATGTTATTTTTTAGTCGTATTGCTTTTTATTCATTATTATTGGCTTCAATTCTTTATACACGTGCATTAAAAAGTCCAGCTCCGCCTCTGTGAAATATGCGAGTCGAACTTGCGAGTCCCAGCTTGAAAAAAAGACTTTTTGTGTCACAATTAAGCCGTTTTCCCTAGCAATTCTGAAAAGTTTGAATATTTTAAGATATAAACTCACAGTTTGGAGAAAAGAAATCTGAAAACGGCATGATACTCTAGCGATTTTATATCTCGCAATCCTGATTGTTATTGTTTCTTTCTCTCAATTTTTTTACAAAACACCTTAGTCAAGGTAGCAGCATATATCATTTTTGATAGAAAACAAGACTGTGAGGGACAGAAGTAGTGTGTTCAATAAGCTGTACTGTTATTTAATCAAATGCAGATTGTACAGCTGATAAAATAACTTTCCAAAAGACTGTCAGTAAAAAAGTAAAACACCATAAAACATTTTCAAAAGTTTTGATATGATCTTGGACCTTGATGCAGTTGATTGAGGAGAGCAATTATGATGAAAGTAAGCACTAAATTGTCAAAATTACCCTGTTTGGTTTTTTGTTATTACCTTGTGGCAGACATAAGCTTCCATACCTTTGTCTCTTGATTTAACTGAAATGTGGTTTAGGAAATTATGAATCGCCATTATACTGACAGAATATGGCATAAAGATTATGTATTATTCAACAGATGGCTCTCACATTTTTACTCCGCCAGATATTGATGTGTTGGCCCCCTTATCCCAATTAATGGAGTCACCACAGACATTTATCCACAAATGTTTAAGCAACCCGATTACAAATGGCATCCTTTAGCAGTAAACAAATTCCTTGCCACTACTAATGAGAAATCAAGATTTGCATGTCAATTCTGCGGTCAAACTTAGGGATTCACAGCACACGTGTAAAAGACTCAAAACAAAGCCCAGGATCCAATCGGTCAGTGATCAAAGGGTGCTGCCCGGCGAACACGCCGTCTGGGACGGAACCCACAAACATCAATGAGTTGAATATAATAACAAGGATTAGAAACAACAGCCTTTAAAACCCCGGAGGACAAGCAATCAGAATTCTGCCACCCCAATGAGCAGGTCCACAAGACTTATGCTAAGCAAAGCCTCTCTTTTCCCATTTCAGACCACATCTAAACCACACAGGAGAAACTAAAAGAACATAGCGAACGGCAGAAACCGCTCCGAGGTGTTTGTTGTTCGCTTTTGGCCATGATGGATTGGACCGGCTCACAGCTGTGACTCAAGCTGCATCCAAAAACGACCAATAGACGTCAGAGACTGTTTGGACATAAGAACCGCTAGACAATCTCTTCTGATAAACAAGAATGGTTTCCTACATTCAGTAATCACTGGGGTCGAGTGTGATGGAGGATATTTATTTGTTTTTTTATAGGTGTAATGATTGAGTGTGATTAAAAAGACATGCAGTGCATGTAGTTGAATGCAGAAGCACATTATCAATGTGGAGATGGAGGATCTGGGTTCAGGCTGCCTCCTACTGGTTAAACTGAGATATTACAATTTAAAAAAGACACGTAAATGGAAGAATCAGACAAATATGCAAATACTATTTTTAATCAACCTGTGTTTAAAAAAAAACACTTATTAAACTTAATATAAGTAAACATACAGATCAGGAAAACTATACAAAGCAGTACAAAAACAGATATATGTACAAGATTAAGCATTAAAATGCCATTTTAGTAACAACTTGCAACACCACCACAAACCTAATAAACCGAACAGATGAACGGTTTGTACTTGATCAGTTTTTAAAAACACTGATAGGGTCGCTGCTGTGTTTTGGTCAAGAATAACATGGTTTGTAAAAACAACTGAACAATCAAACTTACAATGGAAAACATGCATATACATGTAAATATACACACATCAACACTTTATTTTGAAAGATTAAAATATAACATTAAATATTATTTACAAAATTCGAAACATTATATTTTTTTTTCAGGGTTATTTCAAAAACTTCTCCAACGTTTCCAGACTCACTGTGGGGATCAATGCAACTTCAAAGAAAACCCTGTAAAAAATAAAAAATATAAAAATCAATAAAGATTATATAAAATTATAAATAACTCAGAATAATGAAATGCCACAATCTGGAGTATTTAAATATGAACAAACTGCTTCATTAGTCAAATGCTTTTAAGAAGTCAACATCTGCTGTAGGCAGACGTAACATTAAATAATACAAGTCAAAATGCCAATTGGGTCTGGGAAGAGCTTCAAAACAGCACAGCAGTCATGTCGAGACTCAGATAAGCAAATAGAATCAAAATTTTCAAAACATGAATTATGGCTAAACTTCTCAACTGAAGTATAATTTGTCCCGAGTGCTTTCTCTGCAAGGCTTGCCAACAAACTTTAAAAGCACATAATTTATATACAATTTAAAAAATTCAAAACAGCAAACAACTTAGAAATGTTTAGACTTAAACAGACACAGCAAGAAACCTTTAAGTCAAAGTTTTATTTGTATGGCTGAGATAAGCTGTGTCTTTGAACATTTTGAGGTTTAAAAAAAACAAAAAAAAACCATACAGAAAAACAAACTGTTCAGATTATAAAACACACAGCAAGAACTCCATAGTTCAAAGTGTATTTGAAAAAAATTAATTAAAAAATAGATCAATAAATCTGAACATTTTTGTATTTTAAAAATCAATAAATGTATTTAAATATATATATATTCTAAGATTTATACAAAATGTTTAAGACTGAGATAACTGGAGGGAGTAAAGGTAAACAAAGAAGCTACTATTCTGGTTGAAAGCATACAATTAAACCTGCATAGATGACTTACTTGTGTGCATACTTGCTCCTGATGACGGCGAGTTTACTGTCCATTGGACTGAGGAGCATATCGTGAAGTTTTCTGACCAAGGGTGCCAGATCCTCCACACTGTATCCAGAGTGGAACTGCAAACACGGTGTCTAGAAGCGGAGGTAAAACATCAGTTAAAAATTTCACACAAACACTGAAGCATAATTGTGAAGCCAGATATCTGTGAAGCTCGGAGGAGTCTAATGACTGTTACATAAAGGGATCTGAGACTAAGACTCCTGCCAAATATTTCATGATGCGAAAAGAAAATGCCCTCGAGCTGTCAATAATTTCAGGATATGATGGCAACAACATCCAGAGAGAATGTAAATGAATGCAAGAATGTGTGTGTGCACTGTTTTTGTTTCAGGTAATTGAACTTCATCTCTGACTTCTCTGTGAAGCCTCACAGGAAGCAAACCAATTACTCAAACGTTGGTAAACAAAGTCCAGCTTCACTCTCATTAACCAAAATACCTTTCACAGTCTTAAAGGACAAACCAGCCCACTAGAGTGTGAATGTGTGCGTGTGTGTGCAAGGACAGAAATTAACATCCGTAATGAGTAGTTACCATCACAGAGCTGTTGTCAGCTTTAGCTCGTTTAGTGCTATCAGAAGAGCACAGAATACCCAAATCACAGCACACTGTCGAACTCACTGTGAAAGTGTGTCTGTATCACCAAGGAACGGTGGCATCTTGTGAAAATGAACGGTATAATTCATGAGCTCTGGGGCTTGTGCATACATTTTAAAAGCAAATAGGTAAATACATACCCATCCTCCAAGATCTTTAGTAACTAGAGCGATGAGCAGACAGGCAGAGGCGAGCAAAGACGCTCTCATGGGCACAAACTCCATCTCCATCAGACTCAGCTCACAAATAAAGCGCGCCAGAGTCAGTATGTCCATACCTGCATTGACACACTGCCGGGAGACGAGAGACGGTTAATCATCTCTCTCACACACACACAATGAACATCCATACACTGACAAACTGCAAAGAGGTGAAGTAAAGTTTTATTCACATACAAAACACACACACACACGCACAGAGTCAGTAGCAGTGCCAATACCTACAGGCCATGCAGAAAAAGTACACAAAGCTCATCCAACCTTCCAAGAATTTGCAGTTTTCATTCTTGGCAAATTCAGAGCACAATTACTAAAGGAAGTGAGCCATAGTATGAAAGGATTAAAATGCAAACTGTAACGTAAATGTAAAAATGTAAATTTTTAATAGCCTGACTCTTCAGTGTTTTATTCTTTGCAGTGATAGTTCATCCAAATCCCTGCACAAATATTCTTTAAAATTTTATTTAACATACCCTTCCATTGTGAAAATGTGTATGTTTTTTTTGAAGACTCTAGCGCACAGCAAGACAGCATTTGAAAAAAATTCCCGAAAAAAGAAAGTTACATTTTTGATGTCTTGATAAATGGCTTTACTGTCGCTTCAGATAAAATATGCACAAATGGTGAAAAAAAGTATTCATTAAAAAAATACATAAATAACAATAATGATAATAATAATAATATCCCAAACTTTGAATGGTAGTATAAATTCTAAAAAGGTTTAGAACAATATGAAAACTGGGAAAAAAGTAAACTATCCCTTTATCAATAAACAGTCAAAAAAAGTTGAGTTTATCTACAGTGCCTACTAATTGCTTAAACACACAAACACACACACACTTGTATAAAGCCCCTAGATAAAAGCTTTGGCAAGAATAAGTGTAAGTGATCTGTTTTACCCGCATGTTGTAATTGCTTTTCTTCAGAAAACTAAGACCCCAATTAAAAAGGGCATTATTTTTATTGTGTTATTCTCTTAATTAATGTTCTTATAACTGAATATAATGGCATCATTTGTCAAAGTGTATTTAAGAAGCTAATTTCTTTGCAGAAAGAGCAATTAGGAAAACCAGCCATTCTGCCAGCAAATAAAAATACCCATTGTTAAATCACAGAGATTTAAATCAGCTGCTGAAAGTGAGAATAGATCTGACAGCAGCAAACAGCAACAACCCATGACAGCTGGTCATATACACACACACAGATTCCTGAGGGAATACAGACGAAACAAAGAGGTCACACCTGATAAACACAAAGACATTCAATGCAGGCTACTCTGCACGGTCTTTCTTTCTGACTCGCACACATTTGATGTTAATCCTGGTGTGTGTCAGCTGACTCCAAAGGAGTTCCAATTGTCTCTTCAGTAAGGGTATATGCATGTGTTGTCTCTCACCTTGGCGTAGCGACGGAGGAAGCGGTATGGAACCGGAATATTGATGTCAAAGTTCAGAGCCTGCAGGATGCTGATTTCCATGGCGATGAGCTGAGAACGCTTGTAGGCATCATCACAAATATATAAGAAATCATCCACGCAAGGAGGAGCTCGCTCCTGTGAGGACACACCAGAGTTGACGGGTAACAACTGACAAAAATTGCAGTGTACACTGTTTTTTTTTCTTTTTAAGAATGCAATATGTATATTGTGCATAGTATGCAAAAATACAGCATGCTGTGCAGTTACTGCAACCCACATGCAAAGTCAACTTGCCTTTCTTTGTCTAGTGAGAGGGATGTGATTTTCAATATCCCTTTTATGACACATTTGATCAAAACGGGTAAAAATGTACTGTGTATATATATATATATATATATATATATATACACACACATACATACACACACCCACATAGCATCCAATATAGAGGTTTGCTTACCATGTGTGTGTTCTATGTATATTATGAATGTATAAATATACACACATACACTATATATTTTGAAGCTATATCCATGTATACATTTATATTCATTAATTTTTTTTTATAATTATAAATATTTTTTATATAAAACGTTTTTCTTGCATGTGCATTTATGTATACATAAATATAAACAGTACACTCAAATATGTAAATAAAAACTTTTATTTTACTTATAAGTGTGTCATAAGAGTAAAAAATACTTTCTGGATAAAATTATACATTTTATAGGATTTGAAAGAACCTGGATTTAGACTTAATGAATAACTACATTTCCATTAGGGTTTGTGTGCGCATGTGTGAGATATGCCTGAATGACTAAGTCATTGAGTAATTACGACTAAGCCCAGAAAAGTGCAAGGCTAAAGGAATGGCTTTCAGCTATCATAAGAAAGCATATGTCTTACCTCAAATTTAGAAGCAATGAGCATGGCAGTGGAACCAATGAGCTGTAAAGACTCCCGTTTGGCCTGGCTCACAGCCAGATAATGATCCGTCATTTTCACAGCAAGGTACAGAGTCTCATGATTCAGCTCGAAATTCTCCTGCAGAATATAGAGCAAGAATAAAGCCACATTAATGCTTAAGCCGCCAATAGCCAACGTTTTACAAGACTTATCAAAACAGCACATTTGAAACGAGGCCACACACACTCACACTTACCTGAACCTCTACCAGCCAGTCCACCAGAATCGCTCTCATATTGCTGTTCAGGTTTGGCTGATCAGCCATGTAGTCATGCAAGAGAAACTTTTCCTGCAAATAAAAGAAATACAACTCATTAGCTTGAAGTTGTCTGTTCCTTGATTTGCTAGAACATCAATGAGCGCACTACTAAACCAACCTCTCTGCTCTTGAGGTAGTCGAAAATATTTTTGGCATACTCCACAGTATGTGTGGAGTCACTGAGATGCTCTGAATCAATGTCAAACTCAGGAGGGATCTGAAAGACAGAAGACATGACGTTTGTGTTTATAAATCTGTAAACAAGAAAAAAAAAAAAACTCTAGATAACCCCCAAAACAATAAAGAATAAGCTCAGTGGGAAGAATATAATGAGTGGTCTTTAATTACATTAGCGTTAATTTGAATGTATTTTTTCCATTTCTGCTTCCGTGTTTAACGCAATAAGTCAGTGGGGTCTGTTTTTGGCAATAAACAGCTACAAATGTTTAAACACCTCTAAACAAGTGGGCATTTATGTTCTCATAAATATTCACATTCATGTCAAATCTGTCATGGTTTAATAACATCCTGATCTTAATATGCATGGAACCAGTTCCGCAGACCCCGGCCATACCTCTGGAGGCAGTAAGTGTGGGGGAATTGGAGCTGTAGAAGAAGGTTCTTCCAGTTTCTCCACAGACTCCACAATCTTCAGTTCCTCTAACTTTTCTTCTGAATTGATCACAGAAGATCTGAGAGAAGTAAACGAGCAATCTGCATATTCTGGGCCAACCATCTCAAAGTACTCGCACAACACCTCAATGTAAGGTAGGGTAAAGATAAAAAGACAATAAAACATGACTCACTTTAAGTTGATATCATTCTTAGAAAGTACAGAGACCTTCTTCTGCAGCTTCTTGACAGGATCTCTCTTCTTGATGGGGTTGCTCAGCTCAATCTTGTGCGCCTTTTAACAAAAGTGCATTTTAAGAGTTATGAGTTAAGAGTGGATTTTCACAAATAAAAAATAAATAAATCTGCTGACATTTTGTTAAAATAAGCATTAGTCACACAAAATCAATCAAATGGATCTGAGAGAATGAATTGAAGGTGTTAGATAACAGGGAACAGAGCCATCAATATAATTTGCATTTGAGAGCACCTCACCTGGAACCCAGACCCACCACAGGAGAACCCATCTGAGTTAATAAAGGTGAGATCTCCTGCTTTTGTGTACAGTCAGTAATTTACTGCTTGACCATGAATGGGATTTCAATGAACTCATGAGACATGCGAAATCTGTGCTGATTTGCAACATGTAAGCAAACTCCTAGTGTTAGTGGGGTTACAAGATAACGCTCAACACTTACTCGTTTGACATCATCAGAATCAAACCGAGGGGCCAAAAAACACTGAGAGACAGCCTAGTCAGGCAACACGAAGGCAATGAAACTGTGGTGCATTTAAACAAAAGCAGGTGAAACAAAAAAGGCACTCTTACATTAGTGATGTCCACAAAAGCAGTTCTTTTCTTAGGGGCCCCTTGGGGAGGAGAAGATGACCGCTTGGTCTGAGGGCCATCCTGCTTAAACACATCAATACGGTATTGATCAGATCAAATCAGCAAAGGTCTGATTTTCATAGTCTAATCTCGTTATTTACCTGGTTCTCCAGTCCTTTGGTGTGAAGTTTGGGGATTTTACTCATCGTGGGCTTCTTTCCTCTTGAAAACGGCATCTTGCAGTTCTTCTGATGCTTCGCAGTTATATCTTCAAATGTGAAATATACAAAAGATATAAAGGGAAAGCGAAAGATGTCTGTGCATTAGTGATACAAAGTCAGTGCACACTTCTATTAAACACACATACTCGTTGTGCTCCATCAGGTTAAGTAACTAAACTTTCAAACAAAGCTTGGTTTTGAATTGTTTTGACCGCAGGAAGCATCAAGCCCGTCGTTAAACAACAACACGCGAGCTATTGTATCGTTTAGTTTATGACAAATTTCAAAATCGCGCAAAAACGCTCTTACCTTTTCACGCTACGCTGAACGACCTTAAAAGCAGGACAATATTTTGAAAGAGAATATATGCAAACATCCACAAAAAGAAGCGTTACAATGAAAAGCTATCACGACTGAAACAGATACAACGCACTACGGTCTGCACGCGTCCAAAACTACACGCAGCGATTTGATTGGCCGACTGCACCTCGCTGTAGGCCAATGCGCGTCGAGCTAGGATGCCGTTGTTAAGGGGCGTGACAATAGAATTTTCAAAAACACCGTAGCAACCAATAGGAATAGAGCTCGCCTTCCTTTGACATTTGAGAAAGCGGACGTTGAGATGCATGTGCTTATTAATAACACAAACAGAGGTTCTGTTTTCTAGATAAAATAATTGTAATAATGTTACGTAACTGCTTCGCATATTGGGAACATTATTCATATTATTGTCTTCACAATGAAGCCACACCTCCAAGTCACCCGCACTCACACTCAGGCAGTGCAAGTCACACACAGGAAATCAGCATAGTCTGCAAACTGCTTGTGGCCCCATCATTCACATACTCAAGTCTGTCAAGACGAACTTGTTTGACTGATATCCAACAAGGTATGGAGGGAAAAAAACAATTTTTACCATTGTATGAAGAGGGGAATTTATTTAGTTAGCTATTATCACTAATATTATTATACTTTATTTATATTTTTTCCTAAATGTATTTTATGTTTTATATCTATTTTTACTTTTTACTTTTCGCCTCTTGTTTGTTAGCAATAATTGTTATTATCAGTTGTATCTCAGTGGCCTACTATAAAATATGGTGATGAAAATCATATCAGGCATTTTAAAGTTATGTTTTGATATTAAAGCCATGCTTTAATATTAAGTGACATCTGTTTTTGCTCTTTGTTCTACAACCAAAAAGTCATTTTTAAAGTGTTTTGTACATGCTTTTATACTTCTCAATATCTTTTATCAATACCAGGAAATATGATGAATCTCACCTTCAACAGTTTTCAATTAATGGAGCGTTTGATGTCAAAGAGCATTGCATTTCCTTGGACCAGTTCGATCACACGTTTTATAACTGCTTAGAAAATTTCCATCATCTGTGGTTTATCCTAATCTCCTTTGAGTGTTTCATGTTTCCTTTGAAAATGTCAAAGTATTATAATACATAAACAATAGATTAGAAAACCAAAGACTTTTCAAGGTGCTGTCCTCCACAACACCACTCTAGAGACCTTTTATTTCCAATTCTCTTTAAATGACTACTCAAAATCTAACTTGAGCCGACTGCAGCTAACAGGTTATGCATGTGTTGTAGCGTTCATCGCCAAATGAAATAAATATGTGGGAGGCTGCCACTGACTCAAAGTGCTTTACAAGTTTATCGGAGCTTAAACAGACATCCTCTCACAAGCCTCTTTTCTGTTTCTCTTCACACTCATAAGGCAACCTTTGTTTCATTGAGTAAAGGTTTGCTTTATGATCTAAAATGTATATTTCGTACCAGTCTTGATTATTAAGAGAAAGTCTGCAGAAAAATGTAAATATCTACCCTCAAACTTTTATACTTTCCTGTCAGTCACATGACCTAGTTCCTGTAAGAGCAATTCTCTGATCACTTGCGGTTCTCAGTTCTTTTTCCGCTCATTTGAGACTTGCTTTTCTTCCGTTGTTCTTGGATTAATTTAGTTGGTCAAATATCAGTATTTTGATTTCAAATGTACTTTTCTTCGCTTATTGTCATTCCTGAACTGTAATATCACCATTATCAAATGTTCAGCTCTCAGGGTGTACTAGACACTTTAACTTTACAAGTTAATGTTACCTAGATGTTTATAAGGTGTGACCATGCACACAGTTTTCAAAAAAAACAACAGTGATTCCTTTGTCCTTAGCGATAATTGAATAATATCATGTACCACAAGAGGATTGCTCAATCATGCTCTTGAAGATCTACCTCCAAAGAATCACAGCATTCTGTTTCACTTGAAAATCATTGGCAGGTGTGTTAGAAAAGAGTTGGAATGAAATTATGCAGGTTGTTATGTCTCCAGGAGCATTATTAGGCAACCCTACACTAGAATATCAATGAACCTCTGTTATCCTGTTGTCCTGAGATACAAAATAAACTTTATCATAGCTGAAAAAAACAAACATATATTATTATTAAGGATGCAAAGATTTTAAAATTGACTCATAGTCATAAGCCAGTACATAATAATTAGATGTTTAGTGCAATAATTACCAACCCTAAATTCTATCTTGTTCTATGTCTTTTTCAGATGATTAATGAGAATTGGCTGTGCAGCTCATTAAAGCTATGTGATCTAATCACCACTTCAGAATCTGCTCACTCTGATGTAAGCAAGACATTTTAACATTAGTATAAAAGTATATAAAAGCATGCAAGTACAGTACAAATTTAGTTAAATATTTAACACCATAGAAAAACAGCTAAAATGTAAAAGCATAAATTGTTCACTAAATAAATTGTATTTGCGACCAAAAGTCATGTTTTTAATTTTTTCTGTAATGACCTTCTCAGGACTCTGCGCAGGTAGTAATCAACAGTGATTCATACCCACCGCCTGCTTATAACCTATCATCAATCCAACACACTTTGGAAACATACAGCCATTTGCTGGATGTAACATTAGAACAGAACTTAGAGCCCATTCAACACTTTGCACAGATGACCGCCAAAACTATTATAGATTCAGCCATCGGAATCACAGACCCAAGAGAATCCATCAAACTGAGAGGGGACGACGTTGAGATGCTGGCTGAAGAGTTGACCTTACAAGTCTGCTGCAGAGCATTGGAGGAAATGGAGAGGCATCATAATCCTGACGATCTATCATCCAAAAGTGTGGATGATAAAGAGGGGACTTATGGAAATGCAGGGTATAATTGTGACAAACACACATCTGAAATGGAAGCAGACAACAAGATGGAAGAATATGATGACACCTCTAACACAGTATATGCTACTTCGTTGAAAAGCATGGCTAGTCTGGGCTCTATCGAGTACCCTGATGCTCCTCCAAGCACCCCTTTACTTCCAGAGATGATCAGGAGTCGAGCCAGTTTCACAAGGAAGCTCAAAGGAGGACTGGCTAAAGAGTTCCTTCCTTCACCCCCTCCACCGACCCCCAAAGACCACATGCAACCATTAATGGAGAACCAAGTGATAGAAGCATCCGCTGACTTCATGGTGAGACTGATACGCTCACTTTCACTGGAGTGCTGTCGAAATGGAGCTCTGGAAGAAGACGAGAACGGAGAAGTTGATGATGGTGGACTCCAAAATGATGTTCCCAGGCTAACTGATTTTGCAGCTCAAATTTCTGCAGATATCCTTCATTTTATCACCACAAATGAGATGGAATTAAAGGACGAGGGCTGTGTGCAAGGCATTGCTGACCGACTAGCAAGTGAAATTGTCACAACGTCTCTAGCAGAGGTGATGGTGAGAGGAGAAAGGACGGTTTTGGAAGAAGAAACCACCTTATACTCAACATATAAGGTAGATGTGGATCCAGAATTAAGGTCTAAGATCTCTGCAACAGACGGGGTGAAAGTTTTAGCCAGTGAGCTAATCATTAATGCTGTGGTTCAAGCTTTTGCTAAGCTAGGGCAGGGTGTGTTTAAACATGGAACCCAGCCACATCTTTTGGGCCAAGCTCTAGAACCGCAGCCATGGGAAGAAGAGAGATATTCAAACGCAGTGTGTAAAGCCTCAATCAACTCCCACAAAGCCAAACCCCTCAGATGTTGCAGCTATAAATCAGAACTGAACCCTTATACAGATGACGCCATAAAAGTGAAATCATCGGTAGACAGATTTGCCAACGACTTTGCAGAAGACGTGCTTCAGCATTCTGTGCGTGACGCTTCCAGCTTACTGTTTAACTATAAGCAATCTCAGGGAGCAGAATTTGGCCCAGAGAAAGACGTTAAACCATGGGTAATCAAGATGTGTGCTGGGGAAAGTCCTGTCCAGGAACTGCAGTGTGCTCTACTCTGGGCAGCAGCTTCTCAGAAAGGGTCTAAAGCACTTGAGTTCGAGCTTCCAGACAAAAGCCTTCAACAAAAGGTACAGAATGTTACACTTTTCAAAGACTGACTTTTATATAACCTAATAAAGGAAAATGCACCTGGTCATTACACTATTTGCTCTGAAGCCATTTACACCAAGGACAAGAACTATAATGATTACTATAACGTTTTAAACATCCACACCACAGCTGTAACAATAATAATGAATAACAGAAAAATAATTACTTTCAGAGTGATTTTTTTTCCAACTCATGAACAATAAAAACAATGACAGCCAATCCATCCAACTTTAAATAGCTTGAGGATTTAAAGCAGCAGATGATATAACTATACTGTGTGCTTGTTAAGTATGTTAGCACACTTTGGTGTGTATTTTAATATAATCATCCTTGGTAAGAACAATCTTTTGCTATGATGTGAAATTCTCTATTCTCATACAATTAGAATGGTTATTAAAATGTAAAGCTTGTCATTATAGTTATGGTTCTTGGTATGAATAGGCTCTAACGCTGTATTTTTTTAGGATCAGTGGTAACAGTAAGTTGTCTAGGACATTGACTAGAGTTTTAATTTTACATTACATTTTAATTAATAATTAAAAAATCATTATTTTTTAAATACTTGTAAGCATTTTACTTTTAAAAAAGTAAGGAAAATAAAACATTTTATTCTAAAATCTATGCTAACAATTGCCTTGGATGGAGAAAGCTTATCGCAAATCCCAGAATTGAAATTTTATCCTGAAAAACTGACAGTGTTACAACAAACACAATTTCGAGATATCAGATAATTGCTTTGAATTTATTAACATTAGTCTGAATTCATATTGGAAAACTAATTTTACTAGTTCTGTATTATTTTATACAAACACCCCGTCAATCATATTTTAGCAGCATAATTAAAAAATTCAGAGAAAGGATACATTTTATCACAAATAAAATGATTAAATAAATAGAATAAAAGTAGCAATAGCTCAACAGTTAATATGCATTGAGGTTGCAGTAAAATTAAATACGGAAACTTATTCATAAATTTAATCAAAACCCAAAAGTGAATAGATTTTTCACTCTGAAAAGGATTTTGTCCTGTCCTGTAAATCCTTTTGAATCATTTTCAAGTTGTTAAACGGACTCAACACATTTTACAACAATTTTAGTTGCCATCTCATACAATAGCTTCAAGCTTATTACAAGAATATAAGGAAGCGCTATAATTTTTTGATGGCATTCATTATAATACCCATACAAGCTGAAAAGCTTTAAAAGAACCAATCATAATAATTAAAATCCTCACAATGAATTCTATCATTTTCATTATAAAATAGTTGTATTATTTTTTGATTACTTTCCCTAGCTTTGCCGACTCTCTCGGAGCGCCCATCTGAATGGCTGGACGGTGGGTGCTTTGATGACTTGTCTCGAAGATCTTTTTGACATGCAGCAAGAGACCAGCAGAGGGCTCTATAAGAGCTCCGATTCTCTCCTGGAGCATCTGCAGCACCTGATTGTTAATGTGCGTTTAAACTGATCTTGAAGCTTTACCATTGCAGAACTGGTCAGTGATCCATGCAACACCCCCTGAAATAAAGACGGAAAATGGCAGACATTTATCTTTATCCATGCAATCTTTCACATCACAAACATTAATAAAAGAAGACAAAGTCATAACAAAGCATACGCAGTTATAATCAATTTCACTCTGACCCATACAAAATGAGCGCTTAAAGACGAAACAGCTGCATGCATGCTGTCTGTTTATACCGAAATAAGATCTGCTCTCCCGGTCCAAGCACTCAAACCACAGCCATTATTAGGTAAGATGAATCTGACTACAAATCAGCTTGGGAAGTTACTACCGCCCAAAACGCACTGACACATTCTTGACCAAAGACCCTTTATGCTGTATGTCCCCGTGTTGTTATTTCTCAAAAATATGTCAATAAAGTGTCTGAAAATGATAAAGTGTGAATGCTGTACTGTGGAAGCTGTTTTACGATGGAGCTGCGCAGGACTTTGCGGGGTGTGTAAAAAGCAGGACTATTTTACTGCATCCCATTAATACTCCCCAAGCACTGATACCTAACATGGCAGGAATGCATTTTAGCGAAAACCTGCATCCCACTCACTCCCACTCTTGGCGACCACAGTTTGAAAATCAGGGACACGCACACAAAATCATCTTTGACCCTCTGCCCCCCAGTCTCCCAGACACACTCCTTCTTTCTCTCTCTCGCTCCTGCACACACACATGCATATTCTCATACACAAGGGGGACTGACTTCACAGCTGCGGTGTCAGTGAAGACACAATGGCTTTCAGTCCAGCCCCGTTGTATGCATCTGGAGAAGTGTTTGTTCCAATGTCTGAGGAACCCTCACTGCCAAAAATGAGAGATGGTGAAAAAACGTGCATGAGGAAAAAAGATAGCAGGAAAAGGGAGTGGGGAAGAGAGAGAAGGGACGAAGAGATTGCAACAGAGCTGACACATATAGAGTCAAATGGATCATGGGGGTTCTGGAAAATCTCCCAACACCCCCCACCCTTTTCCCCAAGCTATGACGCATCGATTTATTCTCTACAATGAGAGCCAGACACATGTAAAGGAATTTCTTACACTAAACAGGCCTCATAGACTTAATGTACTCATTTTTTTCTATTCATATCGGTCAAGCCTAGCGAAGCACTGAAGCGCTGCGACTTAAATCAACAGGGATGGAGAGCAATCCTTAATATTTGTATGATCAAACAGGCCGTAAAGGAGCCGGCGGAGAAGGGAGACTGCATAAAAGACTAAATAAATTAAAATAAAATGAGTATGAAAGGTTTAACGTGTTTGCTCTGGAGAATAGGGATGTGTGCGCAGGTTTATGGAGTTTTCTGGGCCCTATCTGTCAT
Organism: Enteromius trimaculatus; assembly: GCA_032361065.1. Taxonomy (NCBI): domain Eukaryota; kingdom Metazoa; phylum Chordata; class Actinopteri; order Cypriniformes; family Cyprinidae; genus Enteromius; species Enteromius trimaculatus. The sequence continues at coordinate 6,603,548 of JAUMHP010000052.1, read as the reverse complement.
GATGATAAGGTCATTGTGTGTAAAGCAGGACATTTTCTCTGTGATCTGCAGTTTGTAATGTGATGCAGTGTGTGTCACGCTGTATTAAAGGGATTTAAAACCCTTTGTCATTAAGTCACCCTCATATAATTTCTGATTGATTTGAATGGCTTGCTTTCTGCAAAAAGAAAAAAGGATTTTCTGAAAATTGTCTCAAAGGTGTGACTCTCACAAAACACTTTTGGTCATCTTGTCCCATAAAATTGCTATCTGCATTAATTATATATATATATGCCTAATATTTTTTTCTACATGATGAAAGTATTCTAACTAATCGAGTGAAAAAATTCTAGTACGTCGGCAAAAAAGAAGCACACATTTTGGACCTGGCTTTAATCAATGTTCAGATTTATGTTCAGGAAATGTATGCAAATTAATGCATATTTAATTAGATAATGTCTTGCTTGCCTACTTCCGCCTAACATTTTAGAAATCTTGCAATACAAAACAATTATCTTGATGTATTTTGATTATGCATAGCTCAGCATGTACCACTGTCATATTTTCAGATTCACTGACAAATAGGACCAGTCTCCCTTTTATATAACTAACTTTACCAAGTTAAGACCAGTCTTGAAGAAAAAATCTGATGACTAAAAAGCAGTTAATTCAACCAGCACCAGCTCTTTTTCCTGTTGACAGCGTTAAATGGCACTGCTAGAAATTATTTGTCAATCATGCCCTGAACAGATGTCTCACATATATCTATTAATTACTCAGCCGTTTTAATGCACTTCCATACAGAGACTAGCGATGATCTACAGTTAGGTGCGAGCATCAGTCTGGTTGCTTTCTGACCAACCGAACATCTGACATCAGACATCTGTCTTCCATCTCCACTAGATGCTAGTATAGACAAACATACGCTCCGGCTCACACACGATGCTCGTCTCCTGCTGTTTATGGCTAAAACAGACAGAAAGGCTGGAGATATATTTACAGTGTGTTGAGAGGACTGATGTTTCATGTCCCTTCAGTTTTACTGTGGACCGTTTATCTCAAGAAGACTGGAATGTTCAAAACGGATGAAGAATGCAAGTGATAAATTTATTAGACATACTCAATATCTTTCATCTTCAGTGGTTTTGGTCAGATCATGTACACATTCTAGGTCATCTTTCTTTCATATATTCAATATATATCTATTATATCTTCATATATTTTACCTTTACAATAATAAGGCTCTGCTAAGTAAAAGTCATGAAAGCATATCCCCTGCATTTGTCATTTTGTCTACCTCAGTCATATAGCCCACAAGCAATTCAGGTTCCTTATATTTAAAGCCCAGGTTTAACATTCATTTTTAAGACTATCTAAAGTTTTTTTTATAGGCTAAAGGTTTTACCAAATAACATCTTAAACCAAACATGGTTTATAGTTAAAGAGGGGTTTACTTTAAAACTTGAAGAAAAGCAAACCAGCGTAGGCTACCAAGCATTCTTAACCAGGGGGACAGGTCCACCAGGGGGCCCCAGCAAACTTCCAAGGGGGCCTCAAGATTACTTAAAATGATTTAAAATAAGACAACAAAAAATTTTATAAATAAAAAGAAAAAGACTAAAGAATAACAAAAGCTACAAATCAACATTTCATGTTTTAATTTACCCCATCTCTTTTAAATGTATGTATTATTATTATTATTATTACTATTTATTTATTTTAAGCAGAAGGGTTCACAAATCATGAATAGGTTAATTCATTCATCAATAATCTGAAGAAGCCTTTTACTTCATGGAACCAGATGCAAGTGAAAAACTTTCAGTTTTAGAGACACGTTCACTAGCAGCGCTCACAGTAGGCCTACATAACCTAATAAATAAATACTGACGCTGAGTGCTTTCTTCCTTAAACCGGGCCTGATGAAAATAGGGTTCACGGTTACAGTTTCTACGGTCACTTGCTGTCTTTGAGGTGAGCAGATCGATGATTCCAGGTGAGGCTTTTTACTTTTTAGGAAAAGAGATGTTTTAAGAAGATATCTGACAACTTCCCGAATAGACCCGAATAGTAGTAGCATTCCTAAAAACCTCCAAGAATAAGGCTTTTATCTGAACTTATTTCTTCAGATTTAGAAAAAAATATGCCATTTTTAAAAGGCCTGACTTAGACATTAAAATGTTAAGTAAATTACTAAATCATATAGCTCCTATATGCATTTTTTTAATAGTTATTAAACTGCTTTCTTTAGCCTGAGACAATTCTAGGCTTTCCTGTACTATCAGGTTGGGAAAGTATGACATCTAGTTATGTCACATATAAAGATATTGAAAATATATTTAAAACATATTTATTTATTCAAAAACAGATGCTCTCAGTGGGATATCTAGTGTGAGGAAAAGCGTTAATGAAGCCATTAGTTAAGTGTGCCTTGAAACACTCTCGAGACTCAACCCCTTCAGCGTCTACACGCACACACACACACACAAACCTAGACCTCCAGCATTAGTGACTGCATGTGAGTGTGGGACAGACTTCACCCTCCCACGGCCGCTCTGCGCCAACAAGAAGGAGTTTATTCACCGTCCCGTTGCTGATTCCTATTTGTTTGTCACTAACCGCGTATCTAATCACGTCTTAGGAATGCCATGGCTACTCAGAACAACCAGGATTACTTCAGGTCTGTCAGCAGCGAGTCCACCACATACATGATGGTTCCGGCGAACGGCCGCGGTCGAGACTCGCCGTCAAAGTTATGGATCGCGATGGTGGTGATAGTGGTGGTCGTGCTGCAGATCGCTTCGACCACCGGACTCTTTGTCTACTTAAACATGTCTTTATCGCAGGTAAGCTGAGCTTCTTCAAGCTGCACTGGTTATATTCTTGTCGCAGAGGCCGTAACTTTAAACTTGGCGAACTTCGTGCATGTATTTTTGGGCATCAGAGGCGCGTTCGGGGCGACGGCGCGTTCAAAACACAGACAGCATGTTTAAGAGGGTTTCCCGTGACCCTGATGCCGCAAAATGATGTCAACGTAGGTGGCTGACTAAGGTTTTAGACACGGTTTACAGCTGGGGGAAACTTTTTCCAAGTGCAGATCCAATAGCAGTTTATATTCCAAGATACACAGGGAATGCTATCGGGAGAGACTGGGATGGGGAAATGGTTTGATTCTTGTCATTTAATCTAAACATTGGTTGTTTTGTAGGGATTGACGAGTTAAAGGCTTGCACACAATATTACATTTAATGTGTTCTTGGGGATAATCTTATAGAAAAGAATTAAATAACAATACATTGTAAAATAAAAGATGATGATTATTACTTTAACAATTAAACATTATTATTAATAAAAGTCCAATGCAACAAATGTCTATAATATTTCTAAAAACAACGAGTATAGCATCAGATTATTAACAGAAATAATTAATTTAGCAAAACTGCACGCAACAAAAGCATGATTTCCCAATCAAAAGACAGACAAGGAAGTCTTGATGTTTTGCAATACTGTATTTACTGCCTTGTCTGGATATCATAACTCCATAATAAAAAGATAACAACACGTGTGTTATAAAACACAACAACACCATAAAATGCAACACGAAATCTTCCCAATGTTAAGATTATTGGATAAGTGCAATTTTGAAAACGACCAATACACTCGCAGTAATGCAGCATATCTATTATGCGCTGCCTTTTTGTGATGAACTAATGCGTTTAATCATACTCTGACCTATATCTATTAAATATAATCATGTTGACAAAACCTAGGAAGAGCGGTTGGGCTCTGCAAACCTGGTTAAAAATTAATAAACGTTAAAAAGGTATGAAAAAATATGAAGTTGCTAACAATGCTGTGATACTCTCGATAAAAAACTGCCCTTCGATCAGCAAAGCCTGTAAAATGATACCACTTGAGAAAAGGGTTTGTTTCAAATACAGGCTCTACCTTTGAAAGGAAAAAGAAAGTGAGGTTAATTCACGGTCACGGTGAGAGACTATAAACACAACAGGGTTGATAACAGCAGAAGCTCCCACGCAAGTGGTCACCACTGTTTTAAACAGTTACACCTGATCTATTTATAAGTAACTAGGATTGACGAAATCCATTTAGATTAGGTGTCGGACGAAGCTGGAAGGTGATGCTGGGTCATGGTACTATATGCTTTTGGGAAAGTTTGCCGTTCAGTCCAGCTCCGATCTCCTTTCCCCTCAACCGACACTGGTGTATATGTAGTTGTAGACAGGCCTCTCATCAACAATACCAGAAATTCACTGTAAAGCAATACCCTGCAAGCAAATGTGTCTCCTCTCGGCTCCCCATGGCAAACCTCCTGTGACATTTTCCATTGCCAAGATCCACAACGTCTTAGTGTCTCACCCTCTTGTTTTCCCCTCTCCTTCATGTTCGGCCTTTATTCTTATTCAATTTTCTTCTGTCTTTCCCTCTGGTTTTCACTGTAATATTATGGTTTTTATGTAGAACGTATAATTATAGCTAATTGTGGCTGCGTTTCTCTGATAATTCTTTGCGGATTCAAGTTACGTTATGTTTGCCAGGTCCAAAGAAGGCATGGATAGTTTCCAGCGTTACACAGACTGGTTCAACCTTAAATACAAAACTGACAAGAGACAAAGCTCTGGATAAATTTGACCAATGCAAAGTGACTTTGAGATATTTGAGACTTTATCATTTGTTGTCCTGCAATTAAATTGATTGGAAAGCACAGAGCAGGTTTTTATTTCCGTCGTTCCACAGTAAATTAAACTAGGCCGAGCAATGATTCACTTCTCTGTATAGCTCTTGTGTAACGCAGAGTTTTCTAATAAATCTGAGAAGGGTTTGAAATATCTCCTGGCCTATTCCGGAGGCCCCGGTTATGATGAAGTTTCAGTCATACATGAACAAAAAGCCTTAGGAAAATATTTCCAAGGATTAAACAACACTGTGGTGTTTGCTGAAGGATTAAAGATTTTTTTTTTCCAAAGGGACAGTCATCAATTCAACACAAGGAATTGTGAGATATTGAGTGAGAATGTGCTGAAAATAGACACATTTGCAATTGCTTTCTCTCTCGATCTGTCTCTCTCTCTGTCTCTCTCTCACACACACACACACACACACACACACACATACACACACAGCTGTTGCCTAATAAACATTCTTCAGCACTAACATAAATATCCTGTGCTCACTGTTGGTGTACTGACCAGATGGGATGCTCACAGTGTTGTCCTAAAAGACAAGTAAACACCTTCATTTTACCCCATTATCAGAGTTTGAAAGGACAAACAAAGCCTTGGTTTACACCAACAGGGCTGCTAATAAACACTCCAACTCCTTCATCTAGCACCATTTAACGCTGCAGACTGAATGTTTCTGGGGCATTTTATCAGCCTTTATTTGACAATAATCAAATGTAATGGAAAAAGTGCTTTTCTGACGTGATTAGCCCCAAAATGAGGCTAAAACTTACTATTCAGTAAAGTAACTTCACTTAAAATAAGTTCATAATTACTCCAATCTGTCCATGTCATGTTTAATTTCTGTATTAATTACGTGTGGAGGGAAAAAAAACCAACAACAACTCCTGCTTCTCAGAAGTACTTAGATATTCTAGCAGGGCAAGAGGACTTTTGGGGCCCCTTTTGGATCGGGAAAAGAAGCCAGGGTCCACTGACAGGCACATAGTTAGTATTCTAGAAGTGTTACATTCAGTCAGACAGAGCAGAACGGGACGGGGATGGCCCGAGACTTCATAGAACACCCAGAGGGCTTTAAAAACGCATCACAATGGACTCTTAATAAGGCCTGTCTCCATTGGCCATTTACCAGAGATTTATGAGCCAATGAGAGAAGCCAAGACAAAGGTGATTATAAGAAAAAAAAGATTGTTACCCCTGACAACTGGGGCTTTTGCCACACATAATGGCACCGGTCATTGTAAAGTCGAATGTTTATACGTACAGGTGCATACTTGCATACCCAATGGCATGCTGAGTATGCACTGTGTCAGTGATTTTAACTTCTTGTTTGTGTCATACGCTGGTATCAAGGTTTCCTTGTAGTCATGCGCTAATTTTAGCGAAACCCATCATTGTGAGGAAAGCACCTACTGAACGCGTTTGCATACTTTTCATTGTCTGAGTCTAAATAAAAACCAAACGTTGCTCAGAAAGGGGGTTCCCTTCTTAACATGATATGATTTATTGCTTTTAAAGATTAGTCAACCCAAGGCCACAGCGTTGCTTTCTATTTCCAAGGCAGATTTTGACTTCTGTGTGGTCTTGTGGAGAAAGGAAAGCAAACGAGAAGAATCTCCTCAGAGTTTGTGCTTTGCCAAATGCACGAATTGAATATTTGGCTGGAATTTCCTTTGAAGACCTGCTTAGACAAACCTGTTGCCCTCTGGGAAGTCGTCCGAAGTTGCAGCGCTTCAGCCCTCGCAGATCATTTAGATCACAACCAACTTTCAGGCTGCTTTCCTTTCTTTGAGACCGCAGGGGGGAACTAGAAAAAACATACAGATGGATGAGGAATAGCCGAAAAAAGAGAGAAGCAAGAGGAAGGGTGGGACGTTATAGTGAGATGCGGAGACAGAGAGCCCTTGGCATGGATTTAAGTTACACGCCTGGTTTCTCTTATTTAATCCTTTCCCAAAAAAGCAATGGATGTGAAGTGAAGCAGAAAGTTCAGTGGTGGCTTCTTTTCCCCAAGTACAGAAATGAGGGCTAACACTGAAGCATTGTTCCCCACTTCCTGCTGCCCTCTCTGGGATCAGAAACCCTCCGGAGCGCCACTAGTGACTCAATACCACCATCTATGTTGACTTTACTTAATTTAGCGCATTTTGAGCTACATGATTTTTCGGAGTCTGCTCATCTGTGAACCATTACGTGTACCAATACTGTCGGAGTTTACATCTATTAGGGTGTAGAATCATTGACCCAGAGTCACTGAATTTATTTGGTGTAATTCATGATGACAAATGATCAATTTCTGGCTCACACTTCTCCACACCCTGGACAGTGCTTTAGATTCCATCCAGGGCACGTGTGACTGACCCGTTTCTAAGAGAGAAATACGCGGAAGTAGGCAGTGTGCAACAAGTTGTTTACAGTTAAGAAGGTTTTGAACATGTACATGCAAGCACAAGATATGACGTGTCAGGTAAACTGGGTTTTTCGTGGCTAGTTAAAGGGCGTTTTTTATGTTCACTGTGAAAATAGAAACTCAGATATAGCTTGGGTGATAAATACAGTATTACCTTCATCAGAGACATCAATACAACAGTGCTCAACATTATGCATTATGAACTTAAATGAATTGTACTTTTAGAGAAGTTATTAATTTCAACATTTACTGTTCAGGGGCTTAAACAATTAGGATTGTTTTTGATGGTCTCACAAAAAAATAATGAATCTCAGTTTACAAAAAAAGAAAAGAAAAATTAACCATACATTATTATTATTGCTTATTATTATTACTATTTACTATTTATTATTACTATATTATTATCTCTACTGTGATGGTCATGAGAAATGTCAAATGCAGAAAATGATATCTGAAGGATATGCTGACCATGCTCAGTTTTGCCAAAAAAAATATAATGCATTAAAAAAATTTTTTTTTTACTAAATCTCTTTACAAAAAGAAAATATGTAACCTGAATTCAAGACATCAATGATTGGTTTGTAGCTTT
>JAUMHP010000052.1:6571696-6588854 GCA_032361065.1 Enteromius trimaculatus | reverse complement strand
CTATCTATCTATCTATCTATCTATCTATCTATCTATCTATCTATCTATCTATCTATCTATCTATCTATCTACCTATCCATCCATCCAACTAAAAATCCATCTGTTCATCCAACATCAATCTAACATGCTATCCATCCATCCATCCATCCATCCAGAAAAGCAGAATATTATTGGAATGATTGAATAGACACTTGAAATGATTGCATCTTTCTTGTATGACATGCTGCATGTACAAGAACATGCTAGTAAAACAGCCCTTTATCTGCTCCATATGTGAGATGTGGAATTTATTTCAGTATAATTTACCAGAAACTATGGTGAAAAAGTAGAAGCCTTGGTCAGAAATCCATCTCTGCTGTGGCCTGGGTGAGATTATGTCACGTTATAAAGGCTGCAGGCGCTCGGCTGTCTGATGAATGGAGAGGAGAGAGAGAGCGCCAAGAACAACAGAGACTCCATCACACACTCAGTCTTGGATGATGCCAGACAGAGGGGGGCTGGGGAGAGAGAGAGAGAGAAAAGGGAATAAATTATTATTCCTTAAGAAGAAAAAAACAGTCGTTTGTTGATTTATCAACACAGTCATGTCAGAAAGCTAAAATTAAAGTCTTTGCTTTAAAAAGCCGTTCATATTTTAACGCAGACAGTAATGCACAACAATCGAACACAACGTAATGTACTGAAAGGAAAAACACCATAAATTCAAAACACTAACATATAATGTAAATCTTACATGCCAAACTTTATATTTCTTGTAACTCTGGTGTTTAAGTGGCATTTAACCGTTATCCAACAATTATTCAAGAGAGTGGAAGGAAAATGTGCGGAGAGGTCAAAACCAGCCTGAGGGAGTTGGGATAAACTTTGGCTTGTTACTTAGTAGATTTCTGAACGGCTTTATGGATTATATGGACTTATTTTTTCCACTGCTGATGAAATTCCCTGTTTTTTGACGTGTTTTTTGCTGAATGGTTTTAATTCAGCGATTTAGTCCCTGACTGCATCTTTAACAAATCATCAAGAGCTTTCAATGAATTTAATTTAGGTAAATCAGACGGCGTATGGAACGTACTAAGTCCCAGAGCTCAGGCTGGCCTGAGGCGATGGAAATGAGCCAGTAATCAGAGTGTTTTTAGTTCAAGACCCGACCAGTGGGACTAATGATCTGGATGCTGGGGTTTGACTGGTTGAAATATGGCCGTCACAGACTACTGAAAATCGGCCTCTGAGAAAGGTCACCTTGAAAACTATTCTTAGCTGTTTTCACCCTCTAGCACAACACAACGTGATCATTCCTTTGCTTAGAAACTGCCATCTTCAAAGAATACAAATTAATGTTTATTCATTAAAAATAATAAAATGTTTCTGTAATAAAATGCAAAATTACCTTATCTTGCTGTTTCGTAGCTTGAGGTAAACTTTAACCAGAGTTATCTGCCTGCGAGACAAAAAAACAAAAACCAAAAAGAGGGAAATACACACTCATAAAACTGAATCATGTAGTTTCACATTCCTGTTAACTATCTAGAATTTGAAGAGTCATCACGTCACTGTACTAAAGGGACTTTTTTTTGTTTTTGCCATAGGTTACAGACAGTATCATCTCCAAACAGGCTTTACACGGTGAGTATACGATCAGTCATTTCTCTGTAATCGACATAATCACAAAGACATCTTAAAGCATAGTGCTACAAAAACAATATCCAAAATAGACTGTACCAGTACACAATGCGGTTCCAAGAACAGATTAAAATTGCGCAACACCAGTAAAAGTGTTATGATAGATTTTAATGTGTTGATTGTCGACTGTCTGTCTCTCCATCAGAAGCAAGAGCCATGCCCCATTCATATAATACATCAGGGTCAAAGTTTATGACCACAGTGACACAGCGACCATCAGCCCACCTGACCCTTAGCAGCCTGCAAGGTGAGCTTCTGGGTGTTGTGTGTGTGTGTTTGTACACAATGCCAGCTGAAACCTTGAACGTACACATCTATTCTTACCGTTTTCCACATTTTAGAGTCACCAACACTGATCAATATTGCATGAATAAATAAATAAAATAAAATGTAATAAGAAGAATAAAAAACTATATTATTTAATAAAATAAGTAAATTTAGTTTATGAAAACAGTTAAAATCAACTTGAGCATATAACCATAAAGCTTACTTTTTAACAAGTTCAGTCTTTATGAGATTTAAAAAAAAAGATAATTATGATCCTATTCAATTTCTGAAAATCCTTCCCTTCATTTTTCTTGTGTTCAGTGTTCTTTTAGTATCTATTTACTATTATAGTATTTATCATCATTTTGAAATAGCTTTTATTTTTATATTTAATTTCTATCATTTTTTTATTTGCATAAGTTGATTTTTTTAGCTTTGTTTTTTATATTTCTATTTGATTTATGCAATTTTATATAGCCATTTTTATTCTAATAAGACCTTATTTTATTTCTGTTTCTTGCCAAAGCCAAGATTTTCATGTGATATTAAGATCAAGGCTGTAAAACTAAAATGTTGAATATTTGTTTTCCTGATTTGCAGTCTTGACTAGTCGACGCTGGTTGCTGGAAGTCAAAGCCAGTCTGCAGATTTCTGTCATTTAGCATACAATGGCCAGTTTTTCTCTGTAACCATCTACAAATTTCCAAGTGTATGATGTCTAGTGTTTTAAATCTGTTGGGGTTTTAATAGTCATGTAGTGTATTCCAACCAGTACTGTAAGAACATACTTCATGCCCCTTTCATGTATAAGACCTATCCATCCATCCAGGCAGGCAGAGGCAGAGCTTCCCTATGTCAAAAAAGCCTGTCACACAGCTGCAAAAAAGAAGCTGATTATATTAAAGCTTGAAATTGCTTAGTTATTTAGCTACAGTGAAATAATATCACTAAATATCCCAGAATCTTGTCTGTTGCTTTGAAGTTTTAATATAGCCACTTGGATCAAAGACCTATTTACTGCATGCGTGCCAGAAAAAAAAAGAGATTTATTCAGTCACGCATCCTAGAAGGAAATGAAACCAAGTCAAACCAGCTTTGTTTCTGGGGCACAAGTCGCAAGCATGACCGCTAAACTGCAAGGGAGTGTTTTTATTTTTTACACGTGCATGCATTATTCACTAACCTGTCTGCACGCTGCTTGATGATGGATCACATACACACACTATGAAAACTGCACGTTAAGTTCAAAAAGCTGAAAGTGTTTAATCCATGAGAACATCTATATTAACCGCTGTGATAGCGGTGGGCCTTCCTACACATCTGTACTTCATGTGTGTATCTCCCTTTATCAACTTTTGTCAGAAGAACGGCCCTTTTAGAACTTTTTGAAGCAGTAAATCAAAGAGCAGGTCTAGCGCGTTATTGATCTTTTTTGAGGAATGTGGAACACACCGCCTGCTTCTCCATGTGTCCTACACCTCCTTTCCTCTCTAGTCTTTCGATTTTTCACTCTGTTCGTTACTTCCTCTCCTGTGCAGTCATACCTTCCTGTTCTGATCTCTCCTGTACTCTAAAGACAACCCCCCAATCTTTCATTCCTCCCTTTTACCTCGTGAATTATGTGCCTGGCCTTAATCAGCACCTGCTCCTTGTCTTGGAACCTCTTTTTTTGGTGATGAATTATTTGCACATTTTCACGTTCAGGTTGCCTTTGGCCTTACTTAATGCTCACTTAATGTTAATTTTTAAAACAGAAATAAATGTATAACACCGTTAACTGTAATCCTTAATCTCCAAATTAATCTTTTTTTTATACTGTAAGTTATATCTAAATTCAATTGTAGCATTTAAAATGATTTGTGATTTATTTGTAGCATTTAAAATGATTTGTGATTTATTTAGTGCATTAATTATATCTTGTAATGCACCTTATAATGCATCTCATTAACAATTGTAACCACCGTTAATGCATTATAACTCTGTAATTAAAATGCATGTTACACTCAGAATTTTTATTACAGTTATCATTATTTACGGCAAGATATAATATATTACAATGCATGTTATGAATAATTCCAATGATGTATTCCCTTTAATGACTCTTTAATGAATTTAAAATATGAATAATGATCAGCTTATTGTTAAGTCATAATTAGCATTAGCAAATTATCAACTAAAAGTCCGGCCACTTCAAGAGCTGCCCTACATTGTTCTTTTAATATCTATATATCATTAATATTTTTAATTAGCTTTTATTTTTAATATTTTCAGTTGTGTTTTTTATTAATACTTTGTTAAATTGTTAGCAATTTTATGTACTTATAAATTGTTTCTATTTAGGTTTTTCTTTCTATTTAGTTTATTTTAAATTTATTTTATTTCAGTTTTAGTAATTTTAGTATTTTAATATATATACTATATATATAATATATATTAGTATATACGATAACATCACTGGTTGCATTGAATGTCAAAATGTTCTACTAACTATAAGTAACTTTGTAACTACATGTCAACTAGCTCATTAATTCACAACTACATGTCTACTAACTCTCAGAGTAGACTGTTAGGGTAGGTTTAGGGTTAGTAGAATAAGTTGACATATACTTGCAAACTTGCCAATAGTCAGTATGTTGTATCTTGTGGACCCATCATAATAAAGTGTTAGAAGATATTAAGCAGACAGTCTACTAATACTCTAATGACTGCTTGTTGACAAAGTTACTTACTATTAGTAGAATGTCTAAAGTGGACTATCGAAATAAAGTGTTATCAAATGTTTCACTCAAAAATAAATACTTGGTAGAAGTAAAATGGGTTGTGAATGGCGTTTCATGCTAACCTAAAGTCCATCTTCTCTTTTTTTCTCAGGTGGCGGTCAATACTTCACCCCTCAACCAGACCTGCACCAGTCCTGCCGCCACCCTGTACGTTCCTGGGCCAACCAGAGCTTCGGCGCCCATCTGCACAACATGACGCTGGTCAACGGACGTCTCCGTGTGCCCCAGGACGGCCGCTACTACCTGTACTCCCAGGTGTATTTCCGCTACCCCTCTCCTAGCGAGGGCGACCAGAACAGCGTAAGCCACCAGCTGGTTCAGTGCATCTATAAGAAAACCTCCTACCTGAGGCCGATTCAGCTCCTCAAGGGAGTGGGGACCAAATGTTGGGCTCCGGACGCAGAATACGCCCTTCACTCGGTCTACCAGGGCGGCCTGTTTGAGCTGCGAGCAGGCGACGAGGTCTTCGTGTCCGTCTCGTCCCCCACGATGGTGTACGGCGAGGATTCTTCTAGCTACTTTGGAGCTTTCCGTCTGGACCTGTAAGAGCATATCAGAGGAGCTACGTTACCTATCGGGTGGATCATTTCGGGACTGTGACCCAAAGACTTCATCGTTCAGCTTTCCTTTCTTTAAGACTCTAAAAAAACGTGAAGGATGTGTGAATGAGAGACATTTTGGACGAGGTTGTTTCTTTTAAAGACAGAGGAATGTATGTATATTTTTTTACAGATCACATCAAAGATGTGAATCTTCGAAACGGTAGCAAAACAGGAGAGACAAAAACTCACACGAAGTGAATCTGTGCCAACGGTGTATAGGGTTTGACATGTGAACTCCACTCGCACTCGGCCGCTGGAGGGGAATATTTCTGTGTACAGCGGATCTAAAACAGTTTTAAAAACAAAGATATGAAAAGAGATGACAGCGGGAATGTGGAGGAAAGAAAGATGAGAGGGCAAGTATGCAGCTCTACCAGCCTCAAAGGAGCATCCTGGCAGGTTGCAGGACTTTGGAATTCTCCCCGTCCTGTCGGACCAGCGGAGCAACATGCCCGGACAAGAAAAGGACCTACATTCACATAAACACAGAGGAATCCAGCTTGCCATGCATAGATCGCATTTAAGAACTCCCATTCTCAAGTATTTATGGCTTCCACGCATACAAAACACAGCGATAAGATAAAACACATACGTTTTGTCTCATATACAAATCACTTTTACAAGTCTCCCCCTGCTGTCTGGTCCAGGTTTGCAGGAGGAAGTGCTGTCAGGGAGGGACGCACAGAGACACGTGCTTCCCGGCTCACGTGGTGCTGGCCATATGAAAGGTTAAATAAACACTACGCTACATGGTTTGTTGAAATGTCGCATTTATACGATGCTTTGTTTTTGCTGCACACGCATACAAAAACACACTTGTACATCCATCTCTTTCTCTGTGTGGTTGGTCAGTCGGTTCAACCTGTGTATATAATTGTATTTAATTCAGAAACACGAGGTCTGGAAATGAATGTAATGTTCTCCCAATGAAAATCCCACAAAACGAGACTCCCGCTGTAAACGTAAACGCCGTGATGTTCTTCAAACGAAACGGCGCTGTGAATCTCGATACAGGCCGTTTTTTTTCTGAGGGAAAACTGAAGGAGGAGAGGGTGGGGGTGATTACTTTCCACTGTAAATGATCAAGGGCTGTCACAATGGTGTTTCTGAGAGCGAGCACAAACACTCGCTTGGGTTTCATTGTAAACCACGAGCACGTTTTCTTCTCTCTGGTCGCTGCCCCGGTTTTTACTGATAAAGTCAGCGAGCTAAAGGGTTCCCTGCCAAGACAGTGCCTTAAATCACATTATACAGCAAGAGCCAAGACTCTTTGTGGCATTTAGCTATGGACATTATGTTAGTTATACCACATATTACAAAACTTAGACTCTTATCTGCAATTTGTCTGGATTAAGAAACTTGGATGTTGATTTAAGCCAGAAGGGGAGAACAAGTCATTCTTGAAGCAGGTTAATGCTCCTGGCGTGGACTTATTTCTCGACTGGTATAATGTGCCGCAATGCCAAAATTTCCTCACATAGGGTGCTCTTTTATGTCTAAGGGAATGCGACATCAGATACCACTAGGTTTTTTGTGCGCGAAGTGCCTGTGGGTTGTTTTTATGCACTGATCGAAGACCGCCACCAATCTTTTACCATATTATGGGAGGTTCAAAGTATGTTTTAGATCAGTGTTGAAGTCATACATGACCTCATCAATTACACATCATTAACCGCATCTTTTTGCAGCCCAGTGAGAACTCGTACATCGCCCGCTTAACGAAAACATCATTTTCTCACCCTAATGTCGTTCCAAACCTGTGGAACTTTCTGTCTTTTGCGAAGCACGAAAGAACTGTTTTAAAAAATGCTTCAATGTGGTTTTTTTGTTCATACAATGAAAGTCAACGGGAGCCAAAACACCACCAGACTCTGGAAAATCTCACTCTGCAAAAGAAACTAAGTCATACAGGTTTGTAATGAAATGTAGGTGAGCAAATGACAGAATTTTCATTTTGGGGTTAACTTTCCCCCGAAGGAGTCTGGATAATCCGACCAATTCGCACTGACCGAGCTCATTATCCCCGTCAATCTGCTCCGGCCCGCCCAGGGTCTTGTGTGAGTGTGCACATGTGTATACAAGTTGAAATATGTACCTATCTATACAACGTGGGGGTCGTAGTGGGGTGAGGGGTGGCCTGGAAAGAGAAATATGTCTGAATTCCAGCAGATCTAGACGGATTACGGCAGGACTTGCCCTCTGAACCACAAAGAACCACAATGTGAACACAGAAGACAAATGTATGTTAGGTGCGTATATACGTGAGTGTGTGTTTTTTAATTAAAAGGCTTGACTGGTTTCTGTGGATGTGACGGTTTGCATACTTTAAATCTCACAGAGCTTTGTGGAGATTTTACGGGACTGCTGTGAAAAACTAGAGCACAGTGAAATCCAGTGAGCAACATGAACTGTCAGTTGAAACAAAAAGACTATTGTGTTTCTTTTTCCAGCAAGTGGGGTTTTTTTTCTGTCTTTGGGATTGTTAAATTCTCTGACCACCACTCTGTGGGACTGTTTCTCATTTTAAAAAAGATGTTATGCACTGTTTACCAATGTTGCGTCTTCATCTTGGTAAGAATGTACTGATCTTTCTCACTCTCTCCCACTTTTTATTGTATAATTTTTACAATGTCTGACCTGTGTCCTTAAAGCATAAGTTCGTGGTGTCCTTTTCAACAATTAAAGTGCCTTTTTTGAATCATGGGTCGTAGTTTGATCATTTAATTTCAAGCTTGTGCATTTTTGCCCATGCCAGTAACTTCCATCATGAATTGTATGCCATTTGTTTTCCCTTTCTTTTGCCAAACTTGCACACACAATACAACACCTCACCCGCCCACACATGGTGTTCTTACACAAAAGAGGTTTTCACACAAAAAAAAGTGTTTTATTTTTTTTATCATGGTGGGGAATTCCCATTCCCTATTATCTTATACTCTTTTAAGTAGGGCTAGTCTTTTTTTTGGCCATTTTTACAAATAAAATTAAATCTGAACATACAAACACACACATACTTACTCAAACAAATCAAAGTACATATCAGATTTTGATAAAACATGTATAATTACTTTTAATTAGTGCTGTCAAACTAAACATTATAAATTCAAGTTTTTGTTTACATAATATGTATGTGTAGTATGTATATTTATTATGTATATAAACATACATATACATACAGTATATATTATGAAATTTTTAAACATATACATTTATATGTTATGTTGTGTGAACATTTCATATTTTTTTCTTAAATATATACATGCCTACACTGTATACATATATTAAACTTTTATTTTGGATGTGATTAATCGCAATTATTCGTTTGAAAGCACTACTTTATAATTAAGAATTTTATTAAGAATTATAATGTTGCAAAAAATGTATTTCAAATAAAGGTTTTCAATACTCATGGTAGTGATACATGATTTTTGTACTTGATTTATGATAAATCATGTGACACTAAAGGCTGGAGCTGCTGAAAATTCAGCTTTGCCATTATAGAAATGTTGGTGGTGGGGGGGGTTGTCATCTTTATTCTTAGTGAGTGTTTCAGAAACAAGCTTCTATCATTTTATGTGGGCAGCCACAGTTTTTCTTTACACTAAAGTCAAGATAAAATACACTTCCAGCTCTTATAATACACTTCCAGATATATAATGGCTACTGCTCCCCTGCCTATGAAGCATATTCACCATTGGGACTGTCCCTGAAGGAATATTTTGTCAGATGACAACCCACATACACTCAGATCCAAGCTTAAGGTCGCTCCCCAGCTCTCTGTTCTCATACGTCTCCCAGACAAGCAGCTATGAGTCACCATCATTCTCACTTCTACTTGGGGTCCCAATGTCTCACCATCACAAAAACAAAGCGCACTCATGGGCCACACACACTTACACACCATTTGACTAACTCAGCGTTGACCACACACCAGTCTATTCGCTTTTAGATGTGGCCACACACACACACAGAGCACCCAGACTGCCCTTGTTCCCTCCCGCACAAATATACCCTCACTCACAACAAATCAAACAGTTCATCACGCATTCCCCTCGTCAGCGCTCCCTAGCAATCCGTCGCTCATGTGTGTCATCGTTAAAGCTTTTCTGCCATTCATTAAGACCACCAAGCATTCCTATTCACAAACCCAACCTTGTCCTCCCCAATTCTCAGAATCCACCAGAACGCTCCGGAATGTCACAGGAATCGCATCCAGACACTGTCCGAATCACTCAACATCTCAGCACACACACACACAGGACTCACTTATCTCATTCGTTTGTCTGGCCTGGAAAGAGTAAACACAAATAAACAAACGGGACAGCTGACACGGCGGAGGGGTCATCTTCCTTCTGTGAGACAACGAAGCTCCACCATCATCCTGGCCCATAGCAATCTCCTCTCCTGTCTGAGACACAGAATTTGTGATCACTAAGACATAACCAAACTAAACTTTTACATTTTCTAAAAACAATCGTACGTTTTTTCCAAAAACATTTTGGTAGGGTGTAGTGTATTTGCATAGGCATTTACCTTGACTAAACAGCGATTTACACAGGTGTTTGCTGAAGCGAAAACTCCTTTGAACAATGCCACAGTGTTGTTATATGGTTGTCAAGATGTTCTTTGTGGTTGCCACGCGGTTGCTAAATAGTCCTAGGTCATTACTGGCCCAAGCCAAAAGGATTTTGTGTGTGTGTGTGTGAAGATAGCTCCCACAGAAGAGTGTTCTTGTATTATTTCTGGACTATTAATAGTATTTATTCATATATTTAATACATTTTTATTTATTCATTAACATTTTATTAATATTGTTGTGTGCTGCAATTTTGATTAGCTTTTAAATTTATCTTTGTAATTTTATTTGAATTGGATTTTTTCCAGTTGTGTAATTATATACTTGTACAAAAAATGTGAAATTTTGCCTTTGTCTGCGCAACAGCCATCAACGACCTTTTTCAATCCAACTTTTTCATCTAATATTTGTATTACTTCAATTAATGGAATACATTTATATAGTTGAGGTAACAGAAAAGGTAACACTTGTTTACTATTAACTATGACTTTTCCCTCAATAAATTCTTAATTTGTCCTTTATAATAATATTTAGTAAGGTAGTTTTAGGTATTGGGTAGGATTAGGGATGTAGAATAAGGCATTGATACGTGCTTAATTAGCACTAATAAATGGCTAATATTCTAGCAATATGCATATTATTAAGTAACTAATACTGTAGGTGTAACCGTAAAATAAAGTGTTACCGTTTTTGCTAATGGTTATTTAACAAAGCTCTGGAAGCCTGCTTTAAGACTTAAAAATGGTAAAAACCAGTCTAATTTTCAGATAAAGGTTAAAAAAAGATCAAATAAGGGAACATAAAAATAAAGCTGAAATTGATAGATGTTAAGTTTACCTTTTTATTTTTACCTCAGACCAAGAAACAGGCTTCTGTGTGTTACTAACAAGAAGACGCTTGCGACAGATCATTGCACACTGTTGCTACTTTATGAAGCATTTGTGCTTTTTCAAAAGCCAATATTGCAGATAATACAGTTACAAAGTAATCGTTATTAAAACACTGGCCTTCAAAAGGTGTGAGAAAGTCAGAGTTCAGAAGCAATATCAAATAAGACTCGCCCCACAATCCTGTGGTGTTTTAAGAGACCCTTAGCAATTTCCTTGAAATACCACATTTAACACGAACCAGCGTGGGTCTGTTTCTACAACCACCAGAGTAATTTGGGATTCAAGGGAATAAAAATTCTCCGATTTCTGGAATTTTAATGTCTTGGCGTCTTTTGATTATGCAAGATAAGCCACAACGATTCTTATATATATATATATATATATATCTCACATATATCACACACACACACACATACTTCTGGACCTCTACATGAATGCAGTCTGTGTGGATTGCATCATTCAGATTTATTCAAATGGACAAAGGTTCATTTGACAACATGATATAAATCACAGGCATGTACAAATACTGCAATAGAAAACACTTTTGTGCAAATAAATACATATTAATGTTAACATCTCTGATCAATAAAACAGACAACAGTTACTTCACTCTAAGAAGTGCTATGGAATAAATTAAGCACATTTCTTTTCCTTCCGAGCAATTTGGTAACAACCGCATCACCTTCTTGGCGAGAAAAAAAAAAACAGGTTTCTTTGGACATACATCGTAAATATGCTCCCTGACGCCTATAAAAGCAGTTTACTCAGGCTTAACATTTGTCTTCGACCCGAAACAGGCTGTTTGCACAGAAAAAGGCACGCAGACGCCAACTAAACAGCTGTTTACTTGCTGCGTTCTGAGCTGAAAAGTTAGAAGAAGGAGCCTACGTTCTGTAGATAAGAACACAGGAGGTCTGTGGCGTGTCCTGTTTTACATTACAACATTTAATTCGGTCCCGGTCCTGGCCCGGCTCCTTCTGCACCAATCGAGTGTTGGGTTACAGCGCAAAGAGGTTCAGCACCCACCCAGATTGCAGGAATGAGTGGAAGTCCTCCGTGCCAAGTCTCTCCAATAACCCCCCGTGTGACACAGAAGGGACCTTTGTGAAACGATCCCTCCACTGACCAGTGAACACTGTTTAATTAACCTTTTCTCCTCTCCCTCCTCCCATATTCCCATGTTTTCCAAGGAGGGCGAAAGAAAAAGCATAATCTCTCCTTCAAACACCCTCACGGCCCCCTGCGCAAATATTCACACACATACATCTTTTCTTTCAGTAATCAGAGCGCAAGAATTTCTCTTTTTTTTTCTTCCTCGCTCTATTATAACAGTTCAGAATCGCCCGTTGTTTAAAGACTGGACCGGAAATGGTCTTTCTAAGAGTGGAAGGCGGTCAGGGCTGCGTGACGGTGCTTGAGGGAAGCGGTCGGGGGACATCCTGGCGACCGGGAGCCCAGACGAGCAGGAGCGAACGGGAACAATAGCCCTCCACGACCTCCCTGCCCCGAATCCAACTCCCGGGAATTACGGTGAGCAGGGAAAGAGAATGCTTAGAACAGGCATGAAAAGAATCAAATGCCGTTAATAGGTCATAAACAACTCAAATGCCAATGCAAGAGGGGGAAAAAAAAACTAAAACAGGAGGGTGGAGGTTTTTTAAAACGCGCAAAGACAAAAAGTTAAACAAGCATGCCAAGGAAAGGGACTTCAGTATAGAGTTTAGCCCTTTCATTACAGGGAGGATCTCGTCGTGTCATGATCGGATCCTCGCAGACAAACAAGGGAGTTGCCTGGAGATGCTTCGGCGAGGTTGTCTGAGGACGTCCAGCGAGGTGACGGACGGAGGAATGGATTCGCATCTCTAAAGACAGCACGGAGGGGCCCAGGTGCTCAATAAGAGGAAAGAGATGTTGGGGGAATGTAAAGAGTCTCGAAGGTAATGACATGAGAGAATGCAGCAACACACCCAGCAAGCGAACCGGGCCAAGAATCAATCAGATGGAGCACAGCGTCCAGAATGAACAGTCTGTGAGACGGTGCCTCCTTGTGGTGCCGTGCAGGAACTGCAGTTTGGGAAGCTGAGTGGAAATTGGTCATTTGGCAGCCCCTGGAAACTTATTGGAAAACATATGCCACTGGTATGAGCAAATAGCTTGTTGCAATAGCATAACGACAGAAGGAGAATCAGGGCACTTCAACAGAACTATCGAAGGCTTCGTTCAAACAAAAATGAAAATTCTGCCATCTGTTTACTCATCCTCGTGCCGATCCAAAACCGAATGACCTTTTATCCTTCGGCAGAACACAGAAGAACAGATTTTGAAGAATGCTGGTAACCAAACCGTTTTAGTTGCTTTTGGTTTTCATTGTAAAAACACCAAGACTTTCTCAAAATTGTATGTTTTACAGAAGAAAAGAGTCATATATGTTTGGAAGGTCAAAAGTGTTTTTGCATGAACCATTCTTTTTAGGGTTCTTTGCATTACTGGCTTCTGTCCTTTTGAAGACAAACGCACATATACACTTTTCAAGAGTGGCATGTTATCAACAAAGCCTCCTCAAAGAGTGAGAAACTGAGGAACGGCACTATTGAGGGCGTTTTGCTAGTACGTATACATAAAAAATAGTAAGTGCATCTGTGAGACTTCAACACGATACACTAAATCTCACTTCACTTCTACAAAAGAAGGCACATCTTCCCACAGGGATCGCTAGACACACGCAGGTTCTGACAAGACGCCCTCAACGCACGTTTCCTAGATCATTTCAGGAATGTTCTCACCCTTCTGAAGTTCCTTTAGAGGTCAAACGTCACTCCAGGGATGGAAACCCAGCTAAAAGAAATTGCTTAAGCCGCCTCAGTCAGATAAATGCCCAAAACCAGCGACCCAGATCAGCTTGAGAGACTAGTAAGCTACTTCAAGCTACTTTTAAAGTAGAGTAAATCACCTTAAATGGAAATGGGAAAAAAAAAAAAAAAAAAAAAAAAAAAAAGTACAAAAATAAGTCGTTGATCCCCATATTTAAATAGGTGTAGGCAGGATAAGCATTTGGTCCACATACATCAAGTCCTGATGGCAACAATTCAGATCAGGCCTGATATGAGGTTGACAGGTGTGAGAGGACAGCATTTTTCACATCGTCTCTGTAGCCTCCGGACAGGCTAAACTCCTGTCTGAACAGGTCCACTGGTGGAAGAGCAAAAAGCTGCCTTAGGCCACTCTCATACCACTGTATATTAGCAGTACCTCAATGACACACACAGTCCCACCACCACCTTCATCATCATCATCATCATCACAGAATGATTCAGCCCTCTGTGTGTGTGTGTGTGTGCAGGAGTGTCTGTTCAGTCTTGGAGATTCTTCAGTTGAAGAGGATTGAATCGGGGTCTCTGTTGGCCATCTGCGCCATGTGTTTAAGAATGTCCTTTTTAGTTATGATTCCCAGCAAACGCCTGAAAAGAAAGAGAAAAAAGGGATTTTTGTTTTTAATTAATGCAAATCACTGAGCTGTCAAGTCACACAAATCAAACAGACAATTATTGAACAGATGGTCCTTGTTAACATGCATGAGAGAGACTATGTTTGCATAAAAGTTCAAGGCCACATGTTCAAACTGTGCGTGTGTGTTTCCAGTCTCCTTTATATTATGTCATTTCCTTTTATTGTCCTAGATAGACTTGAAGGGTGGATCACAGGAATCCAAGACCAACAGCCATGTTGATCCGCTCAACATCGGGACCTGATTAAAACACACTTTAAAAGGCAAAACAACTCCAGCAAGAATCAGCTTCAGCTGTTTTGAACAAATATTGTAGCGAGCGCTCTTATAAAGGAAATCAAAAAAACCTCAGAAACTCAAAATGAACTTTAATAAGCATAAATGCCCACATGTTAGAAGTGCTGAGATCTTTGTTTTATTTAATCAGTGCTACACTGGATGTTTGCAGTGTATTTATTTGCATGGCGCTATTCACAACGCTGACGGTTTCAAAGTGCCTAGTGAGCATGCCAATGGTAAGAACGGAGAGGGAAAACTCTCCAAGATGTTTACGTAGTTGTGGATGCAGAAGAAATCTTGGGGAGGTACAAAGAGGAGAAACCCCTCCTGCTAGGGCTGGCGCATTTTTAGACAAACTGCAAAGTGGGGACAACAGCTCTGTTGTGACACTGCAAATCATGAACAGCCTTCAAGGGAGCATTCGAACTGAGCTAGAATCTCATACAACGACACATAAATAAGGGAGAGTTACTCACAATTGATTGCAATAATAAAAAAAAATAAAATAAAAAGACATTAGCATGTTGCTAAGCAAATATATTGTATTGTACCGACGAAAAGAAAAGTTATTCCCTTAGTGTCCCAAAATATTTAAAGGCTCAAGTTAGTTCTGATACTTCTGCTGTATTGGCAAAGCTGCTCAAAAACCTTTTATTTACAGTAACTAGAACTATAGGAGGTATACTATAATAATACTAAAATATTATTAATAATAATAATTCCAATTTTTTTTCAGTGTTTATCATCAATTTAATCAAAATGACTTTTCTAGTTTATTTTCTCACATAAAGCTATTTTCAGTCATTCTTAAAGTATTTTAGTGCTTGACATTTATTTAGTGCAAGTTGTTTATTTTTAAAAATGTACATGACTAAGATTATATAAATATCCCCCAAAAAATAAATAAATAAAACACACTAAATGTATACATACAGTAATATACAGGTTTGTCATGAACATGGGAAAGCTGGTTCTTAAATAAAACAGCTAAAAATAAAGATTCTTATTTAAATAACTATCAATGTGAGATCCCCTTGGTAGTGTACAGTATAGCACACAAATATACACTGTAAAAATGTACAGTGTAGTGTATATACACATTTCTCTCAACTGGACAACTTGGCCAGCATTTTGAAAGAAAGCTTAGCTCTTTGAAAGCTATTCTAGGGTGGCCTTATCAGACTGTGATGATGTTTGTCCAAATCAGGTTATCTTAGAAGTTTGCTTAGTCTCGCCGCCACATGTGTTGCCTTTAATGCTTGGTAGCTCACCAGGTTTTGAACCAGAACTAACATGTAACTTTAGGGGTGAGATTAAAATCTATCAATCTGGCCTGCTTTCACAGAGCCATAACTGAGACATGATCACTAAAATGCTGTTTATTTCTCCTTGGCCCAGTCAACCATAAAAAAAAAATCTAATGGGAAAACACAAATATCTGCTACACTTGTATCTCATCTACTGCTTCAAACAGAATGCACAGCTATGCACACAGACTCACCCGTTCTGAATGACGAGGCACTGCCGCAGGCCGAGCTTGCGAAAGATGTCCACCACGATTTCCATGGGTGTGTGCACAGTGACCGTAAAGGGGCTGAGGTCCAAGATGCTCCGCAGTTTGACTGCAGGAGTACCACTGGGTGACATGGGTGGATCACATTCGGTGAACAGGATGGGAGACATGCTGACCACACCGTCCTGATGCCGCCGGGCATTTTCTAAGAAAAAAAACAAAAAACAGGAAAGTTAGCTGGATAAACTCAATACTAATACACCAGTTACAACAAGGGTTCATTAGCAAAATTTCTGTGGCAGCTCATGGACCGTTCACAAACCATCATATTGCACACAAAACTGGCAAGAACTGTCTGAAATCACTGCTTCCAATCTGATTGGCTGGCCGCTCTAAAACGTCTTGGATTCAGAGTACAACAGTTTTTAATCAGTCATCCAGGAAACAAAGTTGCACTAACAAGGCGCCAGGCTGACAAAATCTATGTGGTATCAACTCTTTGACTGATAATCAAAGGTTTGGTTTGAGACATTTAGTAGCAAGAAAATAAGATACCCACAGGCACAACTTGATCTCCTTAAGTATCAGAAGGAGAAGAAAAAAAAAAAAAAAAAGAACTACTTTGAGACTGTGGTTGGATGCATCAGTCAGTTGGCTGGTTTCTAAGACTGCTAACAGTCAAACTGATGTCATGGTGACCTGCAAGCAATTTCTACAGAAACATAGAGCAATATAAGGCCTAGAATAAAAAGTAATTTTTATTCTTTTTTTTCCTAAATCATACTTAACCCAAAAAAGCCAATCAGCATATTCAAATGCATTCCTAAAGGAACAATAGAAATAAATCTCATAAATCTTTTGATTTATTAAACAACAGCAAAAAAAAAGGTTAAATAAATAACAACAACAACAACAACAACATCATAGACATATAATATGTACAATAATATGTATACGTCTCATCTGCCCTTCTCGGTACAGGAGATATATCTACAAACCGGATTCCAAAAAAGTTGGGACACTAAACAAATTGTGAATAAAAACTGAATGCAATCATGTGGAGATG
>JAUMHP010000052.1:6554880-6571596 GCA_032361065.1 Enteromius trimaculatus | reverse complement strand
ACACAAATAGAATCTATGTAGAATAAAAGCCCCAGCATGTCTCCATTTACTTTCCTGGGGTGCATTTCCCGAAAGCATCATTAGCCAACTATGCTCTTAATTTCCATTGAACTCTATTGGTAAAGACAGAACTTGCGACCATAGTTGCTTTTGGAAAACACACCCCTGATCAGTGGTTGAGAATCACTGATAGTAGTTTTTAGTTGAGCAGTTTCTTCTGTGACCTTCTGAAAGTACACTTTGGCATCAAGACATCTCAAATGTCTGCATTTTTCATCAAGATGTACAGCAGATGTGAGATGCTGATATGACATAACACAGGTCTCTTTTTAGTTAAACCACAGAGAAATCCAGCAAACTAAATTGAATTAAATTTTTAATCTTTTAATGCCAAAATAAAAAGTAGCCATGCGAGGCTGATGACCACATACAGAAGAAGCTTTATGCAGAAAAATGTCCAACTGTGCAAAGTGCACTATTATAAACAGGTTAGTGACAGATTGACATATCCACCTGTTAACCTCTAACACTAACATACCTGCCAGCACTGAAGAAATCATGAGAAATTCAGCTGGCCAAGATCTGGAGCGACGCGCAAGCCAACTCTACCTGCCAAAATCTGCTCTGTGGGCAGCAAAAAAACATTATGCAACCACCCCATTTGGAGTTGAAAATGATTTTAGAGAAAAACGATGCAGGATAAAGATGCGTATGCATTTAAATTGCAGCATGTACAATGTGGACCTCGAGCGTGAGGTTAGAATAACTGAAAAATCCTAACGCCTGTGCCATATGGTGTCTGTAAAGATATTTTGCTTTTATTTTACAGCTGTCTTGACTCAAAGGAATAATTCACCCAAAAATGTACATTTGCTGAAAATGTGCACACCTGCAGGCTATCCAAGATGTAGATGAATTTCTTTCTTCATCAATGGATTTGGAGATGTTACATTACTTTCTTGCCAGTAGATGCTCTGCAGTTAAATGGGTGCCATCCGAATAAGAGTCCAAACAGCTGATAATTTTTTTTTTACACAAGTAATCCACACCACTCCACTGTGCTTGATCTCTGCATATTTCGCTCCTGATTCAGATGAGATTACTTTTATATCATGGATAGAGGACTTACGTTACTAGACAGTAATTGGTGTTATTGTGATGTTTTCTATTAGCTGTTTGGAGTCTCATTCTGATGGCACCCATTCAAAGCTAATGGATGGAAAGCTAAATATCTCCAAATCTGTTCTGATGAAGAAACAAACTGATTTTCTGATGAAGATTCTACATCTTGGATGGCCCGAGTGTGGTTAACTTTTGGGTGAACTATTCCTAGAATAAATGCCTTTAGTTAAAGGAGCCATTCATTTCTAAAACCCTGCGAGCATATTAGCATTTTAAGTTACTTGCCTTCGATGTAAAGGTTTTTTCCAAAAGACAAGATTACACTACCTTTCAAAGACACATCATTTGGCGTCCCTTTCCAAACAAGACAATCCCATAATGCACTACAAATATTTAAAAATGTAAGTCTTTGAGTCATAAATTATAACTACACTAATAAACATGCACAGCCTGAACCTCTGTGTTGTGTTGGTCAACATATTGCAGCATTTCCTCATGATGGTTTGCTTATGTTTTCCTCATTTTAAGCCACTCCTTATAAAACTGTCTGCTGAATGAATAACTGTAAATGAAATGTCATACGAGCCTCATTTCAGACCATAAAAGACATCTGGGTAAAGGTGACAGCGCAGTGCTTTCCTCCGAGATAAGGTTTAACTTTAAGAATGCACGCGAAAGCATGCTTCAAATGATATAATGCTCAATTGTTCCCCTTCATTGCTCAGGATGATCAAGTAAAAACTTGCTCAGTCCCAGCGCTAAAAGCCACGGCGATATTTCTCTGCCAAAATGATCGGCTTGTAGAATCAAATGAGCTCGACTCCGTCACGCCTGAATACCTCAGACTAGCGACGCGACGACGTTTTCACGACAAACTCGCGTTTCTATTTTCAGGGAGGCCAAACGAAACCCGAGGCTGATCAGGCGTGCATAATACCCATGAAATAAATCCAGACTGTGAAATGTTTTCCTTTAAAGCAGAGCTTTCAGCGCAGATAATGCTCAACAATATTTCAAGGAGGATTGCGCCCCGCTGTTATCCTATAAACGTCTTCTGAGGTTTAACGAGAGCTATGAATATATATACAGCCGAGCGCTATAGAGCTTATATTCTTTTAAAATGGGCTCCTGCTACTTAATAGAAAGTCATTTCATGTCATCTGTTGTTTTATTAGTGATGTTTGCTGAGGCGAGCATCACTATTAGCCTACTATAGTGGGCCTATCTTAAGCTGTAACTCATTTAGCATTGTTTATGCCGCTTCAAATCTTGGCAGCTTGTTGAGGAGAGGTGTACTATTCATTTTCCAAGCAGTCAGATGTATTACTTTTGCTTTATGAATAATAAAATAGGCAATAAATAAACAATTCCCTAGACTTACATTGAAAGGAAGAGACCTAGAAGACAGTTGACTCTGTTGGAAATCGTGATGGTTGTATGTTTTGTCAAATTCAGCTGTTGACACTGAATCTGGCGATTGGCATCTAAATTTAGACCGTTGGTGCTGTTTCTCATAAACAGAGATATTCTGATTGTTTACAAGTGGAAAACCAAGTGCGTCTGGCCTTTTTTTCTAGCTCCGCAGGGAAGGCACAGATGGTATGGATAGAAGTAGAAAAAGAGAATTCTATCACCGTTTTTTGAAACAGAACTTGGATTAGAATTCACTTTGTGTCAGTGCTGTAGTGCAGCTTCAGTTAATACCAGAGAAAACAAATAAGGAGATAAGAATATTTTGCAGGAGTGACTTCAGCCATCATGCAAATCATTTACAGTGGGATCTAAAGTTTGAAAAAATGCTTCTGGTTTGCGCTTTCTAGTTTAAAGGAATAGATCACCCCAAAACGAGCATTTGCCCCAGAAATCACCTTCAGGCAATCATGGATCCTCCGCAGTGCCAGAATGAGAGCCCAGTGCATATGGAAAAAGTCTCAAATTTTTAATGGGGTCTTTTGGATCCTGTATATGTTTGTTCATCTGTTTGGTTACAGTGTGCTCTATTTTCATCAGATCTGAATATTGACAAATGAACAGTGTTAATGATACTTTTCATATATTTATTTATTGTGAGTTAGTGTGCAAAGTGAGATGCAAAGAAAAGGTTAACATTTTGCACTTTATTATCGAATGAATTTAACTTTTTGCAAATAGTTTTGGGGACTGTTGAACACAGTTCTCACATGTCCAGGTCATATTTTATGCATAAATGAAAAGTACATTTTTGAAAAAATCTATCCAACTAAAGGGAGATGTCATGATGGCATGATTATGATTCTGTCTTTCTTTTTAGTTTGGTTTGAACACGGTCTTGACAGGTGTAGCGGCTCATCTCTAAACGGTTAGAAACATACTTGTCGCCTACTTCTATTCAGTCATTATGAGAATTACATGTGAGGTGTGAATCTGCATCCAATTAACTGCAAGGAAGCGATATGCACGCCTCATACAGTTACTCGCACGCCACTTGTCTTGATAAAAACGCCTTTATTGGCGTGTGTGTGAAACACTTTGCCAAGTGCAGCGCGCAAGCACTAGCCATAAGCTCGTGCTGCTAACCTCAGAGCGCGCACTCGTTCTGCCATAGGCTTACATGACAACACTTATATCGGCTGGTGTGCCATCTGTCGAGAAACGGGACAAATATTCAAGGTTTACTGGACTAGAGCTCACATATGAAGCTATAAAAAGGGATGCAGCGCGGTGAATGGGATAGTAACTCAGGGATGTTTTGGATGTATTGCGTGCCAGGACTGAAGGTTTGATGCGCATCTACAGGCTCGTGTTTTGATGAGTTTGGAGGCGATCGCTGCTGCGTGAATCATTCACTGCAAAGTTAATCGGCTGGACTATCGATGAGCAATATGTGGTTGTTGGTTGGGCTTGTTTTGTCAACTTTCTGGCTTTGGGAAGCGTCGCTTTCCCGCGTTTACACCAATCACTGGGCTGTTCGGATCCCTGGAGGATCAGTGGAAGCTGATAAACTCGCTTCAAAATATGGCTTTACTAATTTGGGTCAGGTAAGCATTTTACTTGGTTACTGTAAATAATGAGGGACGCATCTATTCGTTACATGTCCAAGAGAAAACAGCATCACCGGTACGAGACTATTATCAAAAACTAACAAGTTAGGTCATGCATAAATTACGCAAATATTTACGCATTAAATGCTCTGCCCCGGGCTTTATTTTTTTATACTTGGCACGCAGCGGTTCGCAGGTGTATTTTCTAAAACTGATAGACAGCGAAAAATCGTCGTGACAAAATGTAAACAACTCAATGCTAGACTGATATGGTCAGTTGTTAAGCAACAGTCAACCAATCATTAACAAATATTCCTGAGTAGCTTTCAACTTTGACGCGCACTTTTATAGTTTTTTGCGAGGTAAGTGCGCAAAATGTCAAACAGTAGGCTAAGATTAACAAGTCCATTCGAATGATGAAGAGAGGGCAAAACTATTCACTGTACAAAAGTTAACTTAGTTAAACACTGAAATGTATTGATATTACGGTAAGCTACATAGATTCGGCGATATGTAGAAGCATTAATATTGCCATTGGCTGAAGAAAATGATATTGTTCTTTTGTTTTGATATATCTGTGAGGAAGCCAATAATAAATTGCAACTTGTTTGGTTATTGGCCCAGATCTCGCAAGTTAAGGTGTATTCAATGAAACTTGCAAATATTTTGCATAGTTTTAGTAATGTGTTTTCAAGTAGCGGAAGGCAAACAAACTCTTGAAATAATTTCCCTCCTTCTACTTGAAATTAGTTGACTTGTATAGTGGGGGAAGATTGATCAGCCAGTCAATGAGAAGCAAAAGTTGATCTAGTTTCTAACACTGTGACTAGTAATGTGACGTTCCATTGGTTATTTTGAAATGAAGGTGGGGAGATTCTTTGGAATGCTTTGGAAGACTGGAAATGGGAAATGTTTAGCTTGAGTGTTCCTACTTCTGACTTGTCTGCATCCCAGCATTACTCGCTAAATTAAACCACCCACACTTTTCTATAAAACTACAACCTTAAAAAACATGTGCATCAACAAACCTTAGCACTTAATTGGCTGATACCTGCTTTTTGTTGGGGTTTTAAGAGTCCAGACATATCTCTGCATAATTTCTTTAGTGACATGCTAACATTATGTGTGATTTTACAAAAATTGCTGCACCTTTAACAATTTCCATATCAGAAAGTCACCACAGTTTCCAAATAATGAGCCTTTGGGTTTCGCTTGGTTGACGGCTTTATTGCTTCATATTCTTGCAGTATGTCCATAATTGCCCCTCTATCCTTAAGTAAATTCGTTTTAACCATGTTTACATCATGAGAACTTAAGAAATCATACTGTGGATTGTTTGAACACGTTGTTCAGCTCTTGTTTCCCAAGTCAACCGCACTGTATGGAATGCATCTCTCTCTTAGAGGGCCTTAGGACATCCGGAGGTGGTGTCTGCTCAAATTAACACTGTCTGCACTAATAGTATGTCTTTTCTTCAAGATTTTAAGATGATCTCCTCAAGCTAACCTCTCCTTTCTGTAAAGCTTTGGATTGAGGGGACTGCTTGCTCATTGTCACACATCTCTTGTATTTGTTTGTTTAAAGTACAAAGTTACCTCTCAAGGTTATTTTAAGTCCACTTTGTCACCTAATGCATGCATCTCAGTTCTGCTCAGTGTGTCCTGACAGCAAGGAAAATCAATTTGAGCGAGCAAAAAGAAAAAAAGACGTGACAGGCTTCAGACAGGCTTCCTAAAAGATAAACACATGTGCATGAGTTCATCTCCACATTTTTGGCAAAGGTATATTCAATATTTCACCCTCTTAAATGTTACAGAAGAAAACTTTCAGTTCTCGAGATTAAATACCCTGCTCAGTGTCTCCTGACAGCATGGACAATCAATATGAGTGAGCAAAGAAACATTCATTTGCAGACAGGAATCCTGAAAGATAAACACGTGTCCTAAGGCATATTCAGTAGAAATATAAATGTCAGAAAAGAAAATCTTATTTTCAAGATGAAATAATTAAATGAAAAGTTTAAATATTTGTTTTGCAAAAAAAAAACAAAAAAACAAAAATCAAGCTACAGCCTAGTTATTTTAAAGTGTGTGATGTGTGTCAGAATGTCTGTTTTTGAATGTCTGTGTGACTCCGCCCACTGTCAATACACCCAATAGTATTTTGACACCCTGGGTTGTCAGTCGTCTTGAAAGCCAGCAAACAAACTAAGTCAGAGATCACAGATTGTACTTGACCTATAAAGCCTCTTCATCAATATAAATATCTCTATGAGCGGAATCATATTAAAACATTGAAAAATTAACTCATCAACTTATAGCTTACGGTGCATTTCTGCTGTGTGCCCTTAATCTGGCAACCTGCATAAAATTTGACTGCAGTACCTATTTCAACCGCATGCTGTCAATATCACATACTAAACCTTTAAAAAATAGTGCACCTCAAATGTTAATCTCTTTGTTATTTACTCAACCTTATGTTGTACCAAACCTGACTTCCTTTCAGTGACGAAACAAAAACCAACACAAAAGAAAATAGTTTACAGAATGACCGTTCTTAATGCTGTCAGCTGTCAAAAAAAAAACTTTTGTGACTTTGAAGCCCCCGGCAGTTATATATACTTAGGTCTGCAAATTTCTAATCTGTGAAAGTGCAACGGTCAACTTGCATCATGTGTGCCTTGAAGACCAATCACCTCATGGTCTTGACATCATTGACAATTAGTCATTGTACGCAGAATGCAGATACCACTGAAACAAATAAGAAGTACTGTAAAACTAATCTTGTCTGTTGCAAACTGTCTATGACTTCTCTGACAGAACAGCTTTTTTTAGCGTAAACTCTAAAAACGGATAGATCCAAAAACCAGTATTTGATGCTGATGATTAGTATTTTTGCAGCATCTTCACTGAACATGTGGATATACTCTCACACTCTCAGGAAATAAAAAGGTACAAAAAGCTGTCACTGGGGCTTTTCAAAGGTACACATTTATACCTAAAGGAGACCTATCGGTACCTTTGAAGTACATATTAGTACCTAAAGTGTACATCGTAATGCCCTAGTGGTACAAAAGTGAACCTTTTGAAAAGGTACCACCCTAGTGACAGCACTTTTTTTGAGAGCGCAGAAGAGACATTTGTTCAGAGTGTGGGAAAGAAACTGAAGTCATTTGCCTTATTAGAAGTCGGTGTACCATCAGAATGATGCTGAAACTGATATTTAGATTTAAAAAATTGTTTTGTCACAATTTATGCTCTTTATATTCTGTCTTTAATCGTTGAAATTTTCCAAGTTCTAAATTTCCAGTTCAAAAATGACATCATTCCAAGTGATGTCATGAACAATACAATACATTTGGAACATTGAGACTGTGATGTGACCATTTAAATATGGTGGGAGGAGAATGCAATTATGAAATCTAAATAATTACATTTGCGTTCCTTGTGCAAGGGATAATTCTGGACTCTCGTTGACAAAATAACAGCATGCAGGTATAGAACAACATGAGAGTTCAGTAAATACTAATCTATGCCTTTAAGTGTTTGTCTCTGAAGTGGCGGTGTGTGTGCGAAAATGTGCTGCATATCACAGTCAGATCTTGAGGGCAGTAGGCATGTGCCAGCTAGACTTCGCCTTCCATGGCACCACCCACTGTGTGCCATATGTCCATTCTACAGAGATTCACTTTGGCAAAATTACTTTTTATGAGGCTGGAACAGCAATCCATGTGCGTGAAGCTTTTATACTGCAATCGGTGTTGATATTAGTTCATTTTGAGAAGTATAGCCCATGCCAAGATGCAATTTCTGTCCAACAAAGCTGTCTGATAAAAATTCAATTTAGAGTTTTTTCAAACGTGTTATCATGATTTACCATGCTGTTTTTCATGGTTGTTTGCTCCTGTAGATCGGAGGGCTGGAGCACCATTACCATTTCCATCACAGCAGAGTGGTCCGCAGATCCACATTTGCCACCAGAGGAGCTCACAGCTTCATTCACATGGACCCGAAGGTAAGCCTTCTCTCCTGTGGCCTCTTTACCATCACCAAGCTCTCCACCAATGACAGGAATGAAATGCTTGAAATGCTTGATAGAAGTTGATAGAATAGTTAGTTGAATTAAAATTAGAAAACTGAATTAAATCCACAAGCTGTCCAGGATGTAGATGAATTTGTTTCTTTAGAATAATTAGCATTACACCACTTGATCTTCTGCATGGGTGCCGTCAGAATGAGTCCAAACAGCTGATATCACAATAATGCAAAAGTATTCCACCACTCCACTCCAGTCCATCAGTTAATGCCTTGAGAAGTGAAAAGCTACATGTTTGTAAGAAACAAATCCATCAAGGTGTTTTTAACTTCAGACTGTTACTTCCAGGTAATATACGAGTCCTCCATTCATAATATTGCCTCCTCCAGTGAAAAAGTCATCTTGACTGAATCAGGAGAGAACTATGCAAAGATCAAGCATTATTGTGAAATTAACAAACTGACTAAAACAGATCTGGACAAATATGTTTAGACAAATATGGTATTCAATGTGATGGACCGGTGTGGACTGGATTATTGTGGATTATTGTGACGTTTTATCAGCTGTTTGGACTCTTATTCTGACGGCACCCATTCACTGCAGAGGATACATTGGTGAACGAGTGATGCAATGCTTCATTTCTCCAAATCTGATGAAGAAACAAACTCATCCACATCAAATAATTGCAGCTTTAAGCGTAAGAAACTTAGAAATATATGTATATAAATATCAATAAAATCAAAGTGACCCCATAAACGTGTAAAAAATTAGGGTATGTTAACTAAAATAAAAAATAAACTGGGAGTTTACAGCTGCTGTCTACATGAAAGGTCTAATTTAGTTGATCTAAATGGCCTTAAACAAACCTACTGCATATATTTCAAAAATCTTATGCATTAACTTGGCCCTGTGCAGGCCATCTGACACACAATCTGAGTCTGTGATGCTGAATCATAAACACCCGCTGATGCCGGAGGGATAGTAATTAAAATTTACAACTAAACGTGGCAGCAGTGGTGCATTTATAGCATGTTTCATTGTCCACATGTCCCGAAGTATGCTGTGTTTTACTAAATCTGAGAGAGAAAAAAAAGAATTATCTTTGACTTTGATGGCATAATTTTCAGTATGATGCAGTTTCTGATGTGTCGTGTGATGACACTGATGTGTATGTGTCATCACGGACAGAAGGAACAATGTGTCATAAGGGATGAAGCAGACTAAAACTAGAGATGCAGATGAGTATCCAAGTAGTCATGCAAACATTTCACAAATTCAGTTTTGCTATTATCAAAGAGGCCTCCGTTTTAATTTTGGGGTTGGGTTGTGACACAGTTTTTATTGTTACGTAGCATTTCTAATTTTTTTTCAGCACTGTACAGTGTGGCTTTCAGTCTGGGGTGGTAAAAACATTTAATGCTCAATATTGCATAATTAACCAATAGCACAGATGCAGCCCCTCCCAACACCATGTACAGTGACGAAAAATCACTACCGTAAATCTATATCTGAATCTTTATGTAAAAAAATTACATTTAATTGTAATAAAAATTATATATTTTCTTATTTTTTTTTAAATGATTTTTTGATGCTCACCTTTGCAGGGCTTAGCTTTGATTTCTGTAGCACAAAATGACAACTTTGTCTCATAAATCCAATTTGTATCACGAATATCACTTACTTTTTGATTAATTGTTTTATTCCTCTTTTGTAATTTGCTTTGGAGTAAAGCATCTGCTAAATGCATATAATAATGTAAAAGTGACCGTCTAAATTTCCTTTTGCAGTTGCAAGATCACGAATGCAAGATCATGAAATCTTGGACTATTTTATGCATTAAAATGAACTAAAACTAAACTGAAACTAACAATACAATGCATTAAAACTATTACAGCTTTCACAACTATAATAACCTGTAGCTACCTTTATATGGGGGACACCTTTTTAGGAAATAATAATATTTTTTAGGTTTTAATATTTGCAAAATTGTAGCTAGTGACAGTATTTGAATAAATTTAAACTATTTTTTTACAACCCTACTACATCTAGAGCCTATTTACCATAGCATTTTCCTTTAAGCAAATCATGTATGTCTGTTGAGTATTGATTATGACTACCAAATGAATATTCATGATCTAAGCTGCTAAGTTTTGTTACAACTGTCATCTCTACCTTTCACATGGCCATTCAGCCTCTCAATCTTGCACGTTAAATCACGTTGGTCCCGGACGCGTTTAATATGACGAGCAGCCGTGTTTGTCCAAGACTTCATTTGACAGAGCAGCCAGGCATTCATAGTCAAGCTGTTTCCAGGGTTTGGAAAGCGGCCCCCACCTGCTAAGATTATCTCCTCCAGACAGCCGGCATCTCTGGAGTAATAAAACAGTCCAGGTCTATTGGAGGGCATCTGACGGAGGGCCTCTGATCATATCCTGCCCCGGGCCATGTGTACAAATGGTACGGTGTGGCAAATGCCCAATAACCCATTTCATCAGTGTCAGGCCACAGGCAGAGGCCGTGCGAGGTGATGCGAAATGTTTTGTAACAGCAAGCAAAGAGCTGTCAAGCTTGAAAAGAACATTAAAAAACAGCTCTTTCAATAGATGTATTTTTTGTTCTCACAAAAGCGCACCAATTTTTTTTTTAATTTTTTATCTTTCATATCTGACAAGCAGCATTCAACCTGCTGCTGTTGCATTTAAAAGATAAAAAACACCAAAAAAAGAAATGAAGTCAACAGAGATGCATTACATTTATAATGTTACAAAAGTTTTTTGCTTTTAAATAAATGCTATTGTTTTTAACTTACTATTCATCAATATGTCCTGAGGAAAAATGTATTTGCATTTTTGTTTCCAAATAATTAAGTAAATAAATATAAACAGCACAACTGTTTTCAACGTTGATTTATAAAAATAAATCTTTCTTGAGCAGCAAATCAGATTATTAGTATGATTTCTGAAGGATCTTGTGACTCAGACTCAGACAGGAGAAATAATGCTGAAAATTCAGCTTTGATTACGAGAATAAATTACATTTTACAATACATTCTTAGAGAATACAGTTATTTTTAATTTTTAATAATATTAACTGTGTTTTTGACTAAATGCAACCTTGTTGAGCAGAAGAGACTTCTAAACCATATTTAAAACTTACAATCCTAAATGGTTTACATGGTAGTGTTATACATTTACTGTAGAAATAATAATAAACAATTCTCTTGTCAAGAAATACAGTTCATGAAACTGTATTCAGCTCAATTCATTAATGCAGAATGTACATTGTTCTTCTGCGTTTTCAGATCCTCACATGCAAAAATACACACTTCAGAACGTCTAAGGCAACCCACGTTCCCTGAAGGAGGGAATGGAAACATTACATATGGGATCTCACATGAGAGACCAATCGTCTTCGAGTCTTTGAGAAAAGGCCAATGAATATTGGCGTGCAATAATTGGAGGAGCCGAGTCGGCATCAGCGCAACCCAGGGCCGTGGCAAGGGGATGTAAGGTCTCCATTCCCTCCTTCAGGGAACGTGGGTTACCTACGGAATCTTAGGAAGTCCAGCTGGAGCACAGTTGGGGCTGACTCTGCTCTGAGTCCGACTGCGGGGCAGGAGGAGGGGATCACATCGGGGAACCAGTAAAAGGGCACAGCAGCAAGCCGACACCGCCGGTCTTCCCGCTACCTGCTTGACTGATTTAGGACACGGGAAGACACAGCCTCTTCGCGGAGGTCGTAAAACCTGGCGAAGGTGTTGGGTGTCGCCCAGCCCACAGCTCTACAGATATCTGCTAGAGAGGCACCGTGCGCCAACGCTGAGATGGAGGCAACACCTCCTTGTGGAGTGGGCTCTCAGACCTAGGGGGCCGGCTCTCCCTGGTATAGATATGACAAGGAGATGGTTTCCACCACCCAATGGGCCAGCCTCTGTTTGGAGACAGCATTCCCTTTCTGCTGACCTCCAAAGCAGTCGAAAGGGACTAAGGGCCAGAAGCATGGCCTGCAGCTCGAGGGAATTGATATGCCACAGCAGTCGAACACCTGTCCAGGTGCCCGAGGCTGCTTGCCCATTGCACAAAGCACCCCAACACGTGTTGAAGGCATCCGTGTGCACCACGAAATGCCTGAACACTTGTCCTAGAGGTACTCCAGCCTGTAGGAAGGCAATGTTGACCACGGACTGAACATGTGGCGACACTCCAGGGAAACACCAATCCAGAGAGTACCACGGTGTCATGTCCATCTCGGGACTCGGTCGTGTAACCAACGCTGAAGCGGTCTCATATGGAGGAGCCCCAGCGGCGTAACTGTGGCTGCCATATGCCCCAGGATGTTGGGTGTCGCCCAGCCCACAGCTCTACAGATATCTGCTAGAGAGGCACCGTGCGCCAACGCTGAGATGGAGGCAACACCTCCTTGTGGAGTGGGCTCTCAGACCTAGGGGGCCGGCTCTCCCTGGTATAGATATGACAAGGAGATGGTTTCCACCACCCAATGGGCCAGCCTCTGTTTGGAGACAGCATTCCCTTTCTGCTGACCTCCAAAGCAGTCAAAGAGCTGCTGAGATTGTCTGAAGCTCCAAGTGCGGTCAACGAAGAGGGGCAGTGCGCGTACTGGACACAACAACTCTAAGGTCGGGTCTGCCTCCTCCTGGGGCAGAGCCTGCAGGTTCACTACCTGATCTCGGAAGGGTGTGGTAGGAACCTTGGACATGTAGCTAGGCACTCTTTGCCGACAGAGAAGGCTTGGAGATCCCCGACCCTCTTGATGGAGGACAGAGCAATCAGGAGTGCTGTCTTCAGCAACAGGTATTTAATCTTGACTGATGCTAAAGGCTCAAA
The DNA here is from genome assembly GCA_032361065.1 of Enteromius trimaculatus. Classification (NCBI taxonomy): domain Eukaryota; kingdom Metazoa; phylum Chordata; class Actinopteri; order Cypriniformes; family Cyprinidae; genus Enteromius; species Enteromius trimaculatus. The sequence goes on along the minus strand of JAUMHP010000052.1, from coordinate 6,558,575 downwards.
AGGAGCTTGCCGCAGGCCGGTTAAGGCGACGGCAAGGTCCCAAGAGGGTGCCGAGGGCGGTCTCGGGGGATTAACCCAACACGCACCTCTAAGGAACCTAACGATGAGTTGGTGCTTACCTAGGGGTTGCCCATCTCCTGCACCATGGTATGCTGCGATGGCAGCAACATACACTTTTAGAGTTGAAGGGGACAGCCTGCGTTCCAACTGTTCCTGCAGGAAGGAAAGCACAACTGCAGTTGAACATCTCTGTAGGTCCTCTTGGCATAAGGAGCACCAGTCGACGAACAGAACGTGGGCCTGCCATGTTGAGGGAGCTCTAGACTGAAAGATGGTGTTAATCACGGCTGCAGTGTTGTCCATCCGGACGAGCACATGCTTGTGGAGCAACATCGGTCGAAAGGGACTAAGGGCCAGAAGCATGGCCAGCAGCTCGAGGGAATTGATATGCCACAGCAGTCAAACACCTGTCCAGGTGCCCGAGGCTGCTTGCCCATTGCACAAAGCACCCCAACACGTGTTGAAGGCATCCGTGTGCACCACGAAATGCCTGAACACTTGTCCTAGAGGTACTCCAGCCTGTAGGAAGGCAATGTTGACCACGGACTGAACATGTGGCGACACTCCAGGGAAACACCAATCCAGAGAGTACCACGGTGTCATGTCCATCTCGGGACTCGGTCGTGTAACCAACGCTGAAGCGGTCTCATATGGAGGAGCCCCAGTGGCGTAACTGTGGCTGCCATATGCCCCAGGAGCCTCTGAAAAGATTTGAGAGGAACCGCTTTTTTGTGCCTTAATGATCTCAAACATGTCAGCATGGCCTGTGCGTGCTCACCCGTGAGGCGGGCAGTCATTTCGACTGAGTCCAGCTCCATGCCGAGATAAGAGATCCTCTGCACTGGACAGAGTTTGCTCTTCTCTGTTGACCTGAAGGCCCAGATGGCTGAGGTGCTGAAGCACTGGTATAAAGAATGGCTCTGTACCTGGGCGGGAGCCTGGCGAACTGAATCGCATAGCCGAGGCGTACCGACCGTATCAACCACCTCCAGTACGTAACTGATAGCCTCTGCCTGATGCTGGACTGCCGAGAACTTCTGGGCAAAGTCCTCGACAGTGTTGCTGAAGAGGTCAACCTGTGAGATGGGCGTGCCAAGAAAGCGGCCTTTGTCAACGTCGGCCATCTCAGCAAAGTTGAGGTGTCGCTCCTGAGCCCCTACCGTGGACATCACCTGACCGATGGCACGTGTTGCAACCTTCGTCATTTTGTTCTGTTCTTTTTTTATTTATTGCATGGAACCAGTTTTGAATAAGAACGTGTACTTGATTCCTGACCCATCCATGCATTTATAGCACTGAGACTGTGACAGAGAAAGACGTAATTATTGCAGTATGTGATTTTCATTACATTTCCCTTTGGACCTTTTTAATGAAAGCAAGAAAGCGTAGTGTGCTGGTGATTCTAAAGTTAAGCTCTTCTGAGGAGAACCACAAATTTGGGCATTGCCGCAGGACAGATAAATCTAAAGGCATGGCTGGGTGACTTTTCTAATTAGAAGACTAGTTTGCATCCCTTATTTACAACAGATGATGCATTTCAAGGAAAGCATACAGAGATCTAGATAGATCTGCATGTGCTCAATGCTGTTAGGATCGATATGAAATGCATATTTTTAGGCACGACATTTATTGTTGGTTCTATTTTAGGTGAAATATGATCACTAAGCAAGTGTAGTAATTATAAATGAAATAGCCCATACTTGGCCAAGCAAACTCCTTCTCTACTGTTAAAAATAGTGTGGATTTTATTTAATTAAATATATATTTTTTTAAGCAAATTCATGCAGTCAAATGTATCATTAAATCCCCCCCCCCCCCCCCTGAAAATGTATTTAATGTAAATAGTTTTTTGTTTTTTTTCTCTCAAAGAAATATGAAGCAACAAAACATTGATAATAATTATACATTTTTCTAAAGCAGCAAAATAGTATGTTAGAATGATTCCTGAATGATCATGTGACACTGAAGACTGGAGTAATGATTCAGTTTAGGAATAAATAACATTTTAAAATAAGAAAAAGAAAGATGTAAAATGGTGTATCAAAATTTTAGTGTTTTATAATTTAACTGTATTTTTAATCAAACAAAGACTCCTTAATCATTCCCTGCATCATGACTTCTTGAGGTGTGTTACTACTTTTTTAATTGAACATATAATAATGGATAAAATTCATTTTTTAAGAAAGTCTCTCAATCTGACTATAAAGTATTTTTTCCTTGGGCTGGATTTGGGGAAGCACGTTTCGGACTACTGTATTCCCATTTGTTTCTCCTCATAATCCAATGACCTCATGTAATGGAAAAGCTAGAGTGTGACTAAATACAGGCTGTGCGTTTCATAGTCGTGTTTATGTGCATGAAGGTGAGCCGAAACTGTTTAGTCTTTAATGTGAGTCAGTGTAACCTGGGCTGTTTCTGCAGGTTGACTGGGCGCAGCAGCAGGTGGTGAAGACACGAGTCAAACGTCAGGCCAGGAGCGACCCGACGTCCTACATCCACTTCAACGATCCCAAATGGTCCAACATGTGGTACATTGTTAGTAGATAATTTTGACCCTTTTTTCAAGTTAGCGAAACTAAAGTTTTCTAAATTTATTAGTTAGCAAATGAATCATTGCCATTTCCAATGACTCCTAGAGAAAGGGCCAGTGATTTGCGCTTCATTAACCCAGCTCGTTTGTGAAGCTTCTGTTGTTTTATAGCAGGGCTGTTTCCGCTGCCCTTGCCTCGTAAAAAACAAACTGTGTGAAAGCAGTGTATGTGCACCAGTTTGTTTCCCTAACAAGCTTGATGCTATTGAATTACTAATGAATTTATGTTGTGGGTTGTGTGATTTTAGGAGGAGATTAATGAACTTTAATGTTAATGCTGCCACACATCTGGTCAAATTACAGTCATAAGCAGAATTTTAGTTGTTCAAGTATAAAGTATTCTCTCAACAGGCCAGTGTTCCAGAATATAGGTTTTGTTCTTTACGAACAAATTAATGCATTTTGATGCCTAATACAACCAACAGAAGTAAAAAGCTAAAGTTATTTTATAAACAAACATCTCCACAACTTAATTTCTTGTATCACCTGACAACAGCTTATGATAATGCTTTCAATCTTTATTTAAAGAACATGTTTCTTGTTTTATCCGACAAAAAAAAAAAAAGAATTGTGAGATTTAAATGCAGAATTTTGAGAAATAAACTTGCAACTGTGAAAAAATGTAAAAGTGAGATAAAATCATAACTACCTTTTTTATTTGAATAGCAAAATGTAAACTCAGATTGATCTCAGAATTGTGAAAAATAAACTTAATTCTGAAACAAAAAGTCAGAATTGTGAGATATAAACATAATTTTGAGACAAAAACAGAATTGTGAGATATAAACAGAATTTTGAGACAAAAACAGAATTGTGAGATATAAACAGAATTGTGAAATATAAACAGAATTGTGAGATATAAACAGAATTCTGAGATATAAACAGAATTGTGAAATATAAACAGAATTCTGAGACAAAAACAGAATTGTGAGATATAAACAGAATTTTGAGACAAAAACAGAATTGTGAAATATAAACAGAATTTTGAGACAAAAACAGAATTGTGAGATATAAACAGAATTTTGAGACAAAAACAGAATTGTGA
>JAUMHP010000052.1:6511607-6524196 GCA_032361065.1 Enteromius trimaculatus | reverse complement strand
TTTCTAATAACTTCATTATTAACTGCATTAGTCTGCTATCAACGGCTCATGCCTCCATTGCCAGCTTTAAAATGAGGTTTTGGAACGAGCAAAAGAGTCGTTGGATGAGATGCGGAAGAAATTATCCTACTCACAATAGCGATATAAGTAGAAAAAACGGCGAATCCCTTGAAATATAGAATCGGAATCGATGTAACTGAAATGTCAAAATATATTTCAAAACAAACTTTAAGGTGCTAGAAAACACATTTCCAATGTTAAAATAAATGTTTATTTGTTATATTTATTTATCATTTTTATATACATGTTAACAGTGAAAGAAGATTGGAATTTGGCTGTGAAGTAAAACGCTCTTTTGTCCAACAAGCACTTTGCCAAATGTATCCCCGGAAATCCAGTTATTAAATTAATTGCAGTAGTTAGTACCTTTAATATGTGACTTGCAATAAAATGTCTGTATCACCACTGTATCATTTTCCTGATGATGCCCTTTGCTGTCCTTTGATTATGTTCATCAGAAAAATGGACAAAGAGCCTGATAGCTCTGAATAGTGATTCATGCATACAGATTCATGGCTTTGTTTGCTGATGAGAGTCCAGTCTCCTGCTGCGCCGGCTCTCTTTAAGCCATTACAATACCTCTAGTCTCTGTGTGTGTGTGTGTGTGTGTAGTGCTGGCTGTTTGCTCGACCACTGATATCGATCATAGATTGGGTTTTATTTATAGCGTCTCGCGCTTGGATGGCTGTTGAGAGGGAGTTAGCCTCCACTTCCAATCTCATTAGCTTGGCTGCCATCTATCGATTTACAGTCTTATTCCTTTGGCTCTATGAAGTGAAAAATATAATGGCTGAATGCCATAAACAGTTGTCCTGTGCTTGATGAGTATATGCACTGGTTGCACTTTTCTCTCAGAGTTGTTCTGTCGAACCAATCAGTATAAAGTGTGACGATGATAGTGGCTATAAAGACAGAGGCTTGTGACTAAAGTCTCATTTGGCCACAAAATGTATTAAAAATCTAAAATAAAATAGGTACGAGCTAACATGATAAAATATATGTTGTAAATATGTGTTTATTATTTTAAATATTTTTATTTACATATACAGTGCCCTCCACTAATATTGGCACCCTTGGTAAATCTGAGCAAAGGTGGCTGGGAAAATAAATCTGCATAGTTTATCCTTTTGATCTTTCATTCACAAAATCCTATCCTATCATTGAAGTAAAACAATTGAAAGGGAGAAGAATCTCCAATACAATCTCCATATTTTTGTGATGAAATAAATGTTTTTCTCCTATGCTTGTTGGCCACAATTATTGGCACCCCTAGAATTGTTGCACTGTATGTTTGGCTTTTAAATTTATTCTGTCAGTTTTCAATTTAATTATAATTTTAGGAGATCAAAATTTTCGATTATTTTATGTGGTTTTGTTAGTTTGTTTATATTTTTATATTTATTAATTATTATAAATATATTTATTCATATATATTGATACATTTAGATCATTTGTATTCTTACATAAGAATTATTATATTTCTTTGTTCTTTTTATTATTTCTGGCTAGGCTAGGTGTTTATTTTTATTTAAAATGTAGGGATTTTACTTAAGCTTATTTTATTTCTGTTCGTTTCCAGTTCAACATGTTCACGCTTTTCAAATATACATTTTTATAGAATATGTATATTTACGTTTAAATTTAGTCCAGCTTTATTTAAATGAGCATTTTTGATTAGTCTTAATTAACAGTTAAAACACTGTCCTCTATGACTTGATTTCATTTAAACTTTATAATGTCTAGATATATTACAAAATTTAAGTGCCAAGTATGAGAAAATGTATTTCCAACTTTAAAATACATTTTGGAAAAATGCAAAAATTTTAGTAATTAATAAATAATAGTTTATTAATTAAAAGTAATTCTTTAACATATAATTATTATATTTTAAAAAGTATACTTTATTCATTTATTAATATTTTACTATATAATATTTATATTTTAAATAATTTGTTATAATAATTTAATGCTATTAATATATCAGTCTCTTAATATTAATATCATTTTGACATTTTCTTTTGTTGTAAATTATTTAAGAATTTGTTTTATTTTTATTTAGCATTTTGTAGTGTCTCCCCAACGCTTGATCAGAAAGTTTCACCACAAGGTGTTGTGATAAATTGTGGTGCAGTTTTCCGTTTTAAGCATGTTTTCTTCACGAGATTGAAAGGCGGCTGTAGCACAATCTCCAGCGAGTGTATTTCTGGATGAAGCTGCTTCTGAACGTGTGCTAAATAATGGCACAGGCCTCAAGTGACTAATTTTGTTGCCATCTGTGCTCTGTTGTTTATCAGCGCAGCCATAAAATGCCGCAGATGCCATTATAAAGCCGTTGAAACGCTGTCGCTCCCGAGGAAAAAAGTCTTTAATATCCAAAACAAGCTTCCGGATTGACCGAATAGATGATCCTGCAGCTTAATGAGCCACGAAACAGCATTGTGGAAGAGTAAATAAGACAATGTGTATGCTTGGTTTATTATTTTTCACACTATGAAGGCCAAGGTTATGTGTCATACAGACACTCTAATGCTTACGATGTGATTTAAATGATTCGTGTTGAAATAAAATGAAGAGGTCAGGCAATTTAATGCTTCTTTATTGCCTTTTTTATCTTAACAATCTCTGTTTGGGTGTGATTGATGCGCCAGCTGTACAAAGGATTATGGGAAATGCAGTTTAGTTATACAAACCTGTCATAAACAAGTAGTGCTGTTTTTCCAATTTGGTTACTATTCTTAATAAAATAAAAGTTATTTAGTCATGCAAACTTGTTATTTTGTAAACCATTAGTGTTATTTATCTAGTTTTACTGCTATTATTGATGAACAGTAAACAATTAAAAAGCATGAAGTCTTAAATTAGCATCTCCAATTTGCGAAGTTTGGCTTAGCAGATTAAAATTAGTCATTATGAAATGGTGCTAATATGATCGCTCTTCACTGTAGCAGTGATCTTGTTCGCTACAGTAAGGGATGTAAATAAAGTCATGCAGTCTCTGACAGTGACTCAAAGGAGGCAGGACTTTCCCAGAAGACCCCTTGTCCTCAGAACACACAGCTCGCCTTAAGTTCAGCCATTTATCTTGATAGAAGGCAGTTTGTCTCTATTATTTCATTACTCGAGTCCCTTTACTTCAGATATGCTTGAGGACAGTCGGGAAAAATTGCAAAAACAGAAAACAGCCGTTGTTTACGTCACACACATCGTGCAAAATGATCTTTTACACAGCCTTGTGCCATTATTTTCATTCTGCGCAACATTAAATGTCATTCTGATCTGCTCTTTATCATACTTTGAACGTGGATGATATGGTCTTTTACAATCTGTATAAAAGAACAAAAATATAGCATAAATGTATCTTCAAGTAGCTATAATGGAGGTCATATGCAGTTTAATAAACATATTTCAGCTTAATTTATCAATCAATAACAATCAGTCATCAATCAGTAAAGTATAATTGAGATTAGAGAGTTTTTATATAATATTTAATTTAATATTTTTAATTTGTATATTTAGATTTCATTTAAATTTGTTGTTAAAAGTAACTAATATAGATAAATAATAGTTTTTATATATTCTTTTTAATAATCATGTTTTTTCATTGTGCATTCCGAGTAAATAAAAGTAATAAAAGTTCCAATAAAAGTATGATAACATTAAAAAAAAAGGCGTTATTTTACCATTTTGACAGTATATATTGCCCATCACTTTCTTTATTCCGCGCTTCCGTCTTGAAAAACATTACTATCAATCATTCATGTAAAAGACATCAAGTTTCTAAAAAGCTTTTTACAATGTTTTTTTTCAAATCAGTAACTATTAACTATACTGTCATAAAACAGTTTTATATGAGAGACAAATGTTGGGTGGTTTGACGTTTGCACCTGTTCTCCGCTGACTCCCTTGGATCCTCCTGCAGGTACATCCGAGCGGATCAGAAGCTGAACGCCAGCATCTCGAGCAGTGGCTGCAGCGATCAGCCGGATCAGCAGGTGGTGTTTGTGGAGCACGTGGTGGTGCGCGTCCTCATCGTCCACCCGCGCAGAGGAGACCTGGACATCAGCCTTGTATCGCCCTCCGGGACGCGCTCACAGCTGCTGGCTCAGAGGTGAAGCACAACACGCACATCTGACACAGCTCAACCCTCCACAAGAGCTTTACAGCTTTATTGTTTCTGCTTTTTATTGGCTGGATAGTGGAAATAATAAAAGGTCTTGCATCATCCTCATGAGCGCTGCGACCCATTGAAACAGAGAAAGTGCACAAACCACCAGACCGCCAGCATGTTTCTTTAAACTTATATGTGTTGAACCTGTTCTTCAAAGAAAATTAAGGAATTAAGGCATTAAGGAAATATTTTGATAAAACTTATGTCATTTGTTAACATTCGTTAATGTATTAACTATCATCTATTATTATCCTTGAGCTGTTGTTGTATGGAAAAGAGCTGTGTGAAGATTCTACAACATTTCTTTGCTACAAAACAAATCAAATGTTTGTGTTTGGTGTCTTTTCCATTCTTTGAAGTATCCAGAACTTGGGTTTTCCTCATACAAACCCATGCACACTAGTGTGGTAATGTGCTGCTTTTTCTGTAGTGTATTCTGTAGGGGTCCGAGGAGCTGACTGGGTCTGATCTGGATGCTCTGGTTTCTGTCAGACCGGAAGCTTCTTGCTGTCAATCACGCTGCGGTTTGATATCCTCTGTGTTGGTCTTGACGCTCTGCTCTTTCCAAAATCTCTCTCCGCTCGGCTTCAGCGTGGTTTAGTATTCTCTCAGCAGTTTATGAGCACTGAGAGATCCTGAGCATCATTCTCATAACCCTCATGAATAAAACTCCCACTATCAGCTGCTTCAGCACCCAAATCTTACAGAGCACCAGAACTGAGCATCACACACAAGTAAACAGTAGTGTCAATACCATTAATTATACTTTAATTTATAGGATAGTAGTATGAAAACAAAAGTAACAAAAAAGGAGGTCTGAATTAATTAATTTATTTTTTTATCACTAAATCCTATGTAGTTTTATAAAAATGGCACTTCTAGAATATATGCAGTATGCATTACTAATATTAATAACAATATTAATAAATGAATAATGGCCTAAATATTTATTTAAAAAATACTTTCTGAATGGATTCTGAAATATTTTTTTTCAAAATTATTATTTTAAATAGTTATTATGGCCCCTTAGACATTTATGGGAAAAAAGTCAAATATATAACATATATAATAAATTACACTATATATAATTGCAAGTATTTTAACATAATGTTACAGCATAATATGTGAATAAAATTTTTTAAACTAATTAAAATTATGTTAATTTATTTATGTATTTATTTTATTTATATTCATTTAAATATTGCATATTTTTGTTCTTGGGTTTGCTATAATACAAGACTTTTTGCACAAGGCAGCAAAATAAATGAAAAAATTCATGGCTTATTACGATATTACACATATTTTATATTATTGGGGAGAAAATGGCTTTTTAGACATTTAAATGGCAAAAATGTCACTAAAATCAAATATATAAATAGGTACATAATAAATATAATTAATATATACATAAGTCTGCAGGATAAAATCTGAAAGAAGTTCTAAATTCTTTGAATACACAGTGTTTAATTAATGAATTAACTTAATATATGTAAATACAGTATATATAATCTTGCATAGTTTTGTTCATAGTTTGGAAGATGTCAGAACTATTGAAGGAAATGTGTCTCTTCAAACATTAAATACCAAAAATGTTTGGCCAAACCAAAATGCCACAGCCATCTTTTCTGTTGGTAACAATGTTCGTCACTCTCGTCTGTCTACGTGAACGTCCCTCCATTCTCACGTCTCCACAGAAAGCTTATTGTTTTGACGTTCCCCGTCTTCTTTACCACACGGAGATGGAAGAGCTGTCAGAATCCGCCCCTGCACAAACATCTCCCACCGCGCATCTGCTTTTCTGATAACTGACGTGACAGCCTAATGGGGCTTCCCGCATTCAGAGAGCATTTATTAACGGCCACCGGTCACATACTCTCTTACCCTGATCGAGAGTCATCCGTATGACGCCTGCCAATTGCCAGGAAAGACATTTGCCTTGAATTATGGAGAGGACTGCTGTGGTCGGGACCTCCCTTCAGCTCATTTATTAAACATGCACGCTTCCCGGGCCAAACGCCGCTCACATTTAGCATCGTCTCCGTACAGCGCAGATGCTTCGGAGAAGAAAGTGCTGAGGTAATCTGCCAAACGGCGTCCAAGTCTGTTAACACGGGCCATGAGAGGGCCAAGTTCAGGAACGGCGGCTCTGCTAAGCTCTCATTAGTGGCGTGATTGTGGACGAAGCTGGAGGGAGGGGGGGATGTTTGTATCAGTATGAGTTCAGTTCAGAGCCAGCGCTAGTGGTCTGAGAGCGCAGAGGGGGAGGGCTGCGCTTTTGTTGATGCCTGACGCTTAGAGGGAGTTCATGCTGCTCATAAATAGCAATAAGAATCGCAGATGACTGGCAGCGAATGGGTTGGCCCTGTTAATGCTTCTAAAATGTGCTATGACTCCTTAATCGACTTCGCTTTTCAGATGACATCACTCATGCCTCAACGTTACAGGATTATTCACCCCAAAAATTTGAATTTCCCTCACCCTCAAGTTATCTTAAAGTTTTCTTTCAGTTGAATGCAATTGGAGTTATATTTAAAATTGTGGTGACACTTTACAATAAGGTGACATTTGTTAAGATTAGTTAATGTATAACTGACATAAGTGAAGAATTAAAAAAAACAATTTTTGTTAATGTTCATGAAAACACATTGTTCATGTTTTTTGGTTTATTGTTCATGCATTAAAGGGGTCATACGATGCTTAAAAGAACATTATTTGGTGTAATGCAATGTTTTTATGCAGTTTAAGGTTAAAAAACACATTATTTGCCACATGTGCGTTATTGTTTCTCCCGAAACAGGTCAATGTGTACAAAGCTCACTGTTCTAAAGGTATGCTCTGATTGGCCAGCTATCTGTGATTGGCTGAATACCAAACGGAAAAGTGACGCCCCTTACCATAATGTTAATGTCGCATCCCCGCACCACAAACAAGGCATTTGTTGCATCAAGTGGAGACATAATTACTGATTATCATGACCTAGTACTGTTATGTAAACATAACACCATCTTTGCAATTGTGATCGGTGAAATGGCAAACAAGCCCCTAAACTCATGTTTAAATAGTAAGTAGCAGATTCTTTTAATGAGAAAACGTAACTTTCTTACTGGTTGTGAGTCAGAAGCGCTAGACTGTCCTTGCAGAGTCTGAATTGCCTCACTTTATAGTCTGTGTGCACAGCCAGCATAGGCTACTCTTCAGGTTTTGGGAAACAGTTCTCCTTAAATGTGCAGAATACACTCTAATATTTGGGTTGAACTGTGTTTTAAATACAACTTAACCACTGATTTCTAGTTATAATGAATAATCCGTGAACAATGAGCAGTTACTAGTGATGCAGGGTATATTTTTATTATACTCTCTGAAACGTTGAGCTCTGTTTCTTCTGTTATCCAGATTGTTTGATAACTCCAACGAGGGCTTCAGAAACTGGGAGTTCATGACTGTTCATTGCTGGGGTGAGAGAGCGGAGGGCACGTGGACGCTGGAGGTTTCAGACTCACCGTCTCAGCTGCGTAATCCTGAGGTGTTGGGTAAGCAACGGAGGAATGAACATCAGACAAACCAAAGCCTGTGAAGCCAGTCATGTCCAGTCTAAACACCGTATTATCCTAAAACACCTGACTTTATTCAAAAATTTGGAGCCTAATTCTAATATTGTTTACACATCTACTTTTATATTTGCTTAAATATAAAGCAGAATTTCTTTGCCCCCTTAGCACTAATTTAGTTAGTAGTTAAGAAGCGTTACCCATTCTGTTACCTTTTATTTATTTATTTATTTATTTTAATATATCTAACATTGACATATATATTTTTTAATTTAACATATAATTTTTCATATATTTAATTTATTTTTGTGTTTTATTTTATTTTGGAATTCACTTTATCTCTCAGTACAACATGTAGTAATTGTAGCTTTACTTTTGGCTTTATATTTTGCAAAGAAGCAAGAAATAAAACATTTTACATATTACATTGGCTGTGTTTTCAAAGCCCTAGTACTGTAGCTTGCTTTCTACGTAGACAGCTAATCAAAGTGAATTCTCATAAGCAGACTTTTTTTTTGCTTATTTGGAATTATTTGTCTTTGTGTTCTTCCATCAGGTGAGTTGCTTTCATGAACGAATGATATTGTTTGTTAAATGCGAGTCTTCTTTGAGCTCTGCTGCAGATTAAAGTCGTCCTGTCCCGTCCATCCAGATTGATGTGATTCATTGCAATGCATAACGTACTGTCTTTGTCCCTGCTCATGACTTCCTCTCCTGCTCTCTCTTCTCTGTCAGGAAAGCTGAAGGAGTGGACACTGATTCTTCACGGCACGGCTGAGCACCCCTATCAATCCCAGACTTCCCAGCTCTCGCGCTCCAGGATGCTGGAGGTTCCCACAGCAGGCAAGGAGCTGAAAAACCCAGATTCTGTGCCAGGAGCCCCTGAGCATGAAGAAGAGGAAGAGGAGGAATATAATGGTACTCGCAGTAATACCTAGACAAGTTCAAAAGTTTGGGGTCGTGAGAATGTTATGTTTTTATCTTATGATCACTAAGCCTGCATTTATTTGATGAAAATACAGTAAAACAGTCAAATATTATTGCAATTTAAAATAGCTTTTTGCTGTTTGAATATATTTAATAATAAAAAAAAATTCCTGTGATGCAAATCAAATTTTCTGCATCAGTACTTCACTGTCACATGATCCTTCAGAAATCATTCTAATGTGCTGATTTGCTGCTCAAGAAACATTTCTGATGGAGATTATTGTTCAAAACAGTGATGCTGCTTCATATTTTTGTGAAACCATGCTTTTTTAATTAGTTATTTAATGTTAATAAAGTTTTAAAAGAGCATTTCACGAATTCGCACTGAATTTAAATAAGCAAATTTGGCGTGCTGTCCGGGGGGCGAGTCGGGAGCTCGGCGGGCCCCGAGCCCTGCTAATAGTAACGGTCCCGATCGCCCCCCTAGAAAGGTGCGAAAGAAAAGGTGGAGAAGGGGAGGAAGGAGGGATCATGCGTAACTAGATACTGAGAGGAGGGAGACGATGGTATTTAAGCCGAGGCAGGTAAATGGAATTAGGAATAATTAATTGGCTAGTGGGCGAAAATACTGAAGAGCGTCATTGGGTACCGGCTGTGCTGATACTCAGCGTGCTTTTCCTTAAACTATGTTAAAACATCCCTTATATGAAATAGATATCTTTTGTAACTATATAATTACCTTTACTGTTACTTTTGATCAGTTTAATGCATCCCTGATAAATGAAAATCCTTGTTTTATTAAAATCAAAACCCCATACTTATGAATGGTAGTGAATGTATAACCATTCATTTTAAACTCTTTACCAATACAGTTATATTAGGAAAACAACATGCACAAGGGGCAGGTTATGTATTTTGAACAATTTCTTTCTATTATATATAAGTTTATATTACATTCTCCCAAAACGTTTACAAAACTTTTTCTTTTTCTTTCTCTTTTTCTTTTTTCTTTTTAAATCTTTAATTTCTTTGGTCTGCCGAGCACAAAATACGTTATTTTTAAAAATAAGTCTGTAACCAGGCTGTTTTGGGTCACCGTTGACTTCCATACTATAAAAAAAATACTATGGGAGTCAATGATGACCTTTCTTCCAAAATATCTTCCTTTGTGTTCAGAACAAAGAAATTCATTCAGGTTTGGAACTACTTGAGGGTGAGTGAATGATTGTAAAAGGAATGTAAATTGTGATAAATTGAATTATTCCTAGTGCAGAAATGATCCTCTTTATGAGATTTATTTTTTTAATAAACCTGGCACTGCATACTGTGAATATTGTTGACTCTGTAAGGGACTTGCTTCTTATGTTCCTCGTAAATTGCTTTGAATAAAAGCATCTGTTAAATGACCAAATGTAATATTATCTGCTGTATCTGTGGAGGGGATTGCTGGAGCTGCTGGTTTGTGGCTGTATTTCAGGTCCATGTCATCCTGAATGTGGAGATCAGGGCTGTGACGGACCGGATGCTGATCATTGCCTTAACTGCATCCACTTCAGTCTGGGCAGCCTTAAGACCGGCAGGTACACAGATCACAAAGAACGACAGAAATTATATCTAAAGAGAGAAATGGAAATTGAAGGATTTGTAGGAACACTCATGGTATTGTGAATTATATATATATATATATATATATATAAATTTCAATTATTTAAAATGTTGATAAAAATTATAGAATAAATACGCTGTTAAATATCTAACTTGCCTATTAAAAATATGTAAACTTACTTATATAAATGTACTTAAACCAAATTGTTTTAAACAATAAGTAATTAGTGTTTGCTAATTTGGGGTGGGGGGGTTATAGTTGGATAGATCTAAAGCCATAAAATACATTTTTGGTACCTCAGACAAAATAAACTGAATTAAAATAAAATATTACACTTATATTATTTAATCTATTTGGCAAAATAATATTTATTATTTTCATTCAGTTTAAACTGAATTGAAAATTAATTTAAAAGAATACAGACACACACAAAAAAATGTGTACAAAATTAAAAGATATGCACGTGACAGAATTACACAAAGGGGTCATGAACTGAGAAACTTAACATATAAGAGGTCAGTGTAATATAAAAGTTTAAGTTTTTGCACTTTAATAACTTTAAAGATGAACTCAAAACTTTGAAGACAACAAGAAGATTGGGGTCAAAAACAGGACAGAAATTGTTACTTAGAAATTTTGATATTGCTTCTAAATGATGATGTTTTTGATGTAAAAATCTTGTTAACATTATAAGTAGACCTCAGAGAACAGTACAAAACAAAAACAAAGGCATGACCTCTTTAAAATCCAACTGAAAATATACAAACTAATTCAAAGTATTATTTAAAATCTATTGAACATGTTGAAATGGATCTTCTACTGTTTTCCTCATAGTGATGGTGCTTGTGTTTCTGTCCTCCTCACAGGACGTGTGTAAGTCACTGTCCGCTGGGTTATTTTGAGGACGGAGAGGCCCGCAGATGTCGCCGCTGTCACAGAGGCTGTGAGAAGTGTGTGTCTCGCAAATCGAATGAGTGTCGCTCCTGCCGGAGAGGGCTTTACTTCTACTCGAAGGAGAGCACCTGTGTGGAGACCTGTCCCGTCGGCTACTTCCACGATGACAGTGAGTCCGACGAAGATCAGTCCACTGATGCATTTTACAGATTATTGAGCTAATGTTTCTGTACAGCCATATATATATATATTTAGTAAATACCAAAAAGAGATCTGTCATTTTAGGCTTTGTAATTTATTAAATCACTTAAAGGAATAGTTAATTTTGCCCATATTTATTTACCATAATAGATGTATATGACTTTCTTCTTTCAATCAAACATGAGAGTGAATAAATAGTAAATAGTGTCTGAATATGTCTTTAACTTTTCTTTAACAGACAGATCGGAGTGCATTAGTTTAGTCAGCAGACAAGCGTGGCACAAATGTGCACAGAGCAGAAGAAGACAGTCCTTTCAATGATTCTGCTTCATGCTGTGACTTTATTATCCCTTGTTGTTTCCATCCTGTTTATAACAGCTGCTGGGACAGAGATGAGCTCTAGTTAGCTCCACAAATCAGAGTAATGATTGAACGTCTTTCACAGTCCGCCTGCGACGCGTTCGAGGACAGAGAGTTTGAGTTAGTTTATGGTTGTTTGTGCGCTCGTCCTCAGCTGCTGAACACATGAGTAGCCGTGCGTCTAGAACAGATGTGTTTAGTGGCAGCATGAATGGATGAAATTTGCACATACCCAAGTATGAATTGCATCCAGATGCCCAGATATTTCACTCAACGCTGATCAGTGAAAATTATAGGTAATATAAAACTCAAAGGTCTAAATTAGGCTCTCCCTCTCTTTCTCTCTTTGTCTGTCTTTGTAGACAGCACTGGTATTAAAGCACTGATTACAAAAAAAGAAAAACAACAACAACAAAAAAAATGCAGTGATGACATTGTGCATATTTGCTTTATTTCTGAGACCAATTGAGTATTTTTATATTTGGTGGCTTTGTCTTACTCTGTTAGCATCTTCTGTTTTTTCTAGGTTTCTATCATTTGAGTGTGTCTAGTTTCAATTATAATCCGTCAGAAAACATCTAGGTGTCCCGGTCTCTGCTGACGATCAAGGCTGTAGACACCATCTCTTCACAATCTGATCTGGATACGGACTGAGAAACAAAAAAAGAGAGAGACCGACTAATATTAGCATAGATGCCATTCTCTTTACGACGTAACGAGTACATTGTGTTATGGGGAGTGTTCCCGGTAGAGGACTGCGCGGGATCGTTTTTTTAGTCCCGCTCCCGCGAGGTTTTATCCCGCACCCGACCGCTCCCGCTGTAT
>JAUMHP010000052.1:6434005-6450233 GCA_032361065.1 Enteromius trimaculatus | reverse complement strand
ATTAAGATATTTCTGTCTGAGCCCGATCCCAGCCCGACACAGTTAAAATCTTTTTCTTTTTTTCCTCATACTAATGAAAGTCTGCTTTTATTAAGCAACTGTAGGAAGGCGTTCGGAAATGTCTACAAATAAGAACATCAGCGCACATGGGGCAAAAAGCGCCTTTAATACATTTTCAATTTCATTACTGTAATTTTAAGTAAATACATTTTTCATCTCTTAGTTGAAGTACTAAGATTACTTAAACGGAATAGAAATAATGCTATGAACAGAATTAAAAATCATGATGAAATTGAAGTTCAAAGTCAAAGCTTTGATTTAAGGGTTTAAACAAAATTATAGCATAAAAAGCTTAGGAATTGCATCATTTTCAGAGGCTCAAATATAATTGGACATAAATATAGTCATAAATAAAACGTGCAAAGTCTAGTCTGGCCTTGTTTGCACCTTGTGGTGAACCCTCTTTATTTCAATTGCTTTCAATTGGTTTATAGTTTTACTTTAGTATATACACATACATATTTAATATATATATTATATATATATAATATTTTTTGCTTTTATTTTTATATTTTCAGTTTGCAATTACATCTTAAACATAAAAATTAAACATTATGTACTTCATTAGGTTTTTTTACATTTATTAACGTATATTTATTTATTTGATAAGTTTTTTTTTGTTGATTTAAGATCATCAAAGGTTTTCCCCACTTCCTCATCTCACATGTCGAGTGATCTAGTGTATAAACCTCAGACCCCACCTAACCAGATTTCATTCATTCTTCTGCTCGTCACAAAAACGGGCCTCCATTATGAACCAGCCAGGAATGAAAAGGCGGTTTTGGGACGCTCCAGCTTGCGGTCGGTGAAAGAATTTCCTCATTTCTATCGCTGTCTCTGGAGTAGAGGTGTCAGCCCTGAGTTACCATGCTGCAGGCCAAAAGAGAAACACAGACACAGTTAAATCAGGAAGTTCATCTGTATGGTAAAAAAAAAAGAAAAAAAAGAAAGCGAGTCTTTGCCAAACGCTCTCATAAATCTAGTTTGATCTGTTGAGTTTATTGCATAGCGCCTCGGCCCACCATGAAATGTAGATGTAATGCACCATTGTACAGTGTTATCTCATTTCCTGCAACGACTCTCTGAGGTTTAATGTGTCCATATTGCGCGGAGTTGTAAGTGATAGGCCATTTATGTCTGAATAATTCCTGCCAAGCAGACTAAACGTGGTTTGCTCTGTTTGAATAGGAATATTACTGTCATCTTGCACTTTCACTCCTTCACCTCCTTCAGCTCTTTCATCATGGTCAGATACACTCCTCCTTTAATATTCAGTTTCAAAAAATGAAATGCTTCTGTCCAGTATTCACTATAGATAGACATTATTGCATTATTATGTAATATATAAACCTTTTTTGGATCGGGTCTCCAGTAGAAAATAAAAACTATATTGTGATGTAAAGCATTATTACTCTTGCTCTAAGATCAAATCTCATATTCTTTTCTCTATCTGAATATTTCATCCTCTCATCTACAGTTGTTTATGAAATACAGCTTTGATATTGAAAATTTCTCTCTAAGGGTTTTTTTCCCCTCGCATTTTTTATATTTTTTGTTTAATGTAAGTCTATAATGCTCACCAAAGCTGCATTTTACAATCAAAAGTTACAGTAAAACTATTATAAATCTGTAAAATAACTGTTGGTTTATGTAAACATGTTGTAAAATATCATTTATTCCTGTGATCAAGGCTGAATATTTAGCATCATTACTCCAGTCTTCATGATCCTTCAGAAATCATTCTGATATGCTGATTTGCTGCCCAAGAAATTTATTTTTGTTTTGCTCACATTATAAAATGCAGTAAAATATTTTGGAGAATTGCCTGTAAATAATTGCTATTATTCATTCTAAACATTAGGAAAAAGAATTAAACGAAAACAGATGTTAGATGTTGTCTAAGGCTATAGTATATATGGTTTTTTTTTTCATGTCAATTAATAGAAGACACTGTAAAATAATAATTAGCTGATTTATTTTTACCTTTATCTCGCTTGTCCTTTGCTAGAGGACAGTGGAAGTATAAATTGGCACATCTTGCTCCGCTCTCTGCTGTGCGTAGCTGTGGACATTGACTATTCAGTGTTTTATGACTTATACGGCTTCTCTTGTTTGCAATTTTTCACACTGAGCTTGGCAGCTGGTATATTGGCTTTGCTGTTCGGTGTGACCACACGGAACCGAATGACTTTAGATAGTGTCTGATTAAAAGCGTAAACAGAGCTGCGCTCAAGCTCTTATACACAAGGCGCTAATATTTATTAAACAATAAGCTGCAGGAGGTGAAGCGTTACAGCAATTTTACCACGGCTCAGGGCGAGCTGGGCAGTAAAAACACTGTAATGCGTCACCTCCTGTGGCGTATTGCCATTATTAAACAGCAGCAAAAGCAATGTGAATTCATTAAAGAAACAGATGAAAATTTGCTGAAAATGTACTCCTTTTTTTTTTTTTAATCAGAACAGATTTAGATAAATGTAGCATTACATCACTTGCTCAGCAACGGATGCTCTGCAGTGAATGGGTGCCGTCAGAATGAGGGTCCAAACAGCTGATAAAACATCACAATAATCCACAGCACTCCAGTCCAGCAGTTCATGACTTGTGAAGAGAAAAGCTGCTTTTTTTCTTAAAAAACAAATCCATCATTAAGGTGTTTTAACTTTAAACCTTTGCTACTGTTCAAAATTTAAGTCATATTCAAAATAACACATCCTCCTGTGGAAAAAAAAAATCAATATATAATATCTAAAAATTAATCTCCTATTGTCCTCTTACATCAAAATCCAACAACGTATCTGTTCAGAACTGTTTTTGGCTTGCTTGGGCGTCTTTCTCGCGAGTCAGGCATTACTTTTTTTCACTGGAGAAAGCAAAGCAATATTATGAATAAAGTTAAATGCCTTCATGATGGATTGTTTCTTACAAACATGCAGCTTTTTGCTTCACAGGATGTAAACTGACTGACTGGATGGAGTGGTGTGTATTATTATGATGTTTTATCAGCTGTTTGGACACTTATTCTGACGGCCCCCATTCACTGTGAAGCAAGTGATGTAATGCTAAATTTCTCCGAATCTGATGAAGAAACAAACTCATCTACATTTTGGATGGCCTAAGAGTGAATGCATTACAGGGACTATTCCTTTAAACTGTTAGCGTGACACACAGTGCTTTGAAAGTAGAAGCTTTAAATGTAGCTCACCACATTTTACAGCTGGAACAATTTGATTTATGAATATAACATCTCTCTTGATTCACCACTCAACTGCATAATTGACTGTTGCTGATGTTTTAATTTCAACTCGAATCAATATTTCATGTCCATGCATTCACATTTGTTAAGAAGCATGTAATAAACGGGAAATGTACAATCATCCCGTCATTATCACAAAAAAAGCCCTTGTTATTTACGTCAGGGTTTGTTTTGACAGATAACTGCATTATCCCTGCATATGTATGGTTATTTTTATGCATGTGTGCTCTTTGGCGTCTCCCTGTGCTTTTGAGCTGGTGTAGCTGAGTTGCTTCGTCACATCTGGATGGAAGCCATAGAGATTTGACATTGAGATGCGTGTCCTCCACTCCGCAGCAGCACAAGCTATTTTCTTGAAGCCGCTGGGCTTTCACATGTGAAGAGCTGCTGCTTCATGCCCTCTCAGAGAGCAGATTTGGACTTCAGGGTTCCTCAGCACTTCACTGTGTGAAGGATGGTCTCCGTAAACGTTTCTCTCAGAATTTGTGTGCTGACTTAATGACTAAATAAATAGTTAAAGTAAAGCAGAAGGTTCTAATTTCATGTTGACTTTAAGTCAATAATGATCATTTCTCCTTTTTTAAAAGTATTTATTTTTTATAAAACTTAAAAATAATTGTCTCATTAAATATTATTCTTTTTGCAATATATATTTATACATTGATGCATGAATTATATATGTTTTTTATGTAATAAATTTTTACATTTCTTATAATATTATAAGAAATCTAGGGTATATTTTATTATATTAATATAATATTTTATTATATTATTATATTATTTAATCCTTAAAATAGAATTGTTACAAATAATATAATCTTTATTAGATGAAAATGGGAAAAGCAATGTGAAGCCATAATAAATCATTTTTCTTTTTCCTTTGTTTTGGTCTGATTCTGGCTTGGGGTTTTTTTTTTTAATACCGGTTTGAAATCCACTTTGAAGTCCACATCAGGCATGAGTTTATTTTATTTATTTGTTTTTTTATTTTCATTATTTTTGAACAATGTTGGCTGCCACAAAGCAGGTAGCTTCTCTTCTCCCTCTCCTTCCTGTCCTGCTTTGCAGTTCAATACTAACCTTGTGTTGATATGAAATTTCCTCTATTCATAAGTCAGATTTTCCAAAGTTGTTTTTTTTTTTTTTTTTTTTTTTGTCATCTCCCTTCACTCCCGCAATCTATTAGATTTACTGTTCCCTCAGCGACTGCCAGGGATGGAAATCTGACTTTGTCGGGGTATGGCTCGCAGCACCATCCCACTGAGGAACAGGCCTGCTTATTACAAATTGAAGAGCTTTGTAACTCAATTACCCAAAAACAAAAAGGACAGCCTAAGTATACTTTCTATCAGCGGACGGGATGGCAGGTTTCTTTGCATTACAGTCATTTGGAATTGAATTGGAATAGCACTGTCGCTGTAGACGCAATTTCACTAAGCGCAGTAAGAAAAGCCTCCATAATGAAGTAATGCAGAGGAAAATTGAACAAAGAGACGCTCTGGTCTGCCACTGAATAGATGAGGTCTTGGGTTTAAGTGGTCTGATGCGACTAGACGACAAGACGGCCCTCGCCGGTAATAATGGTTTAACGTCACCACTTTGGAAGGCCATAACATAGATTCTTCTCGCAGTTCAGAGCAGATAAAGGATGCTACGATAAAGACCTGAATATGGCTAATATCAGAGTTTGATTTGGTTTGAGGCTGACTTTTCTTTGGGGGAAAATATGCTTAATAGTTATGTCACACACACACAATTATTTATTTATATTTATTAAGTTAATTAATTAAAATTATTACAACTGAGTTGAATGGGGGGGGGGATTGAATTACTTTTTTTCTGCTAAAATGCATTAAATTGATCAAAAGTGAACACTGATAAAATTCAGAAATGTTTCTTGCAAAAAGTATTTCTGAGGATCACGTGACACTGGAGTATTGATGCTAAAAACACATCACATCAAGTTACAATTTTCAATGTTAAAATAGAGTAGACTTTGAATAGAATAGTTAGTTTAAATCAAAATGACAAAAACAAATTTCATTTGTTGATGATGCCTCCCAGTTTAGCTACAGATATGTGTATGCATGTACTTCTTTTTTTCACTTACTAGTTCATTTTTTATTTTTAGTCATTTGTTTTGATCACAACATTCTGGAAATGACTTAATAGGAAACAATGTTGATTAATGAATCGTTCATACGGAGTACTGGTCTGTAACGGGTCTCAAGTTTAGTTTCTAGGTTGTTTACACACTACAGCTTTAGTGTGCTCTTGAGTCTGTTTGAGACTCTCTCCTTCTCTCTTCTTAGGTCCATTAGTAAACATCTGCAGTAATACTCACACTGCTCTACACCAAAGCAATTAAACCAAGTGTAAAGACGCTCTGATAGCACACGTATTTTGGGCTGTGGATAATGTTTGGTCATCATTATGGCCTGTTTGCTATCCTATTTGAACAGGATGCCGTGCCGGACATTATCAGTGAGTTTAACAGGAATCTCAGGCCCAGAGCTCTGAATCGCCCCGGGCTGCACTTTAACCCGTAGCTGTAATAGTTTCCATGCGTGTGTGCGTGTTCCTCTCGAGGAGGCTCTTCTCAGCTCTTTCTCTTATCTCTGCTGATTGTATTGTATTCACTGTATTCTCCAGATAAGCGCTGTGGAGCAAGATAAGAGTATGATGGATTTGTTTTCCTATCCATCAAACACCAATCTGGCCTGTTTTTAATGTCAGAAGTGTTTCACAAAGACATCGGATTCATGTAGTCTGCATCTTCTGATCTAGAAAGCACTGGTAAGGAATAATAAAATAAATGAAGGTGGCAGGCCACAGGAATATAGTCTCAGATCTTGGCTTTAGAAGGTTTTTTTATTATTAAATAATTATCTTATAATGCATATTTTGGATTATTTTTCGAAATACAATAGATGTAGGCCATATGACTAAAGTTGTACCTCATTTGTTATAATTAATTTTTTTATTATTTTAATAATTTCAGTGTTATTTCTTAATTTATTTTAATATGAATTTACTGTTAATTATTTCATAGGTATGTTTATTATAAATGAACTAAATGTATCTTTTGAGGTCCCATAATAAGAGTTCAGCTGGACGTGTGTTTGTGTTGAACCTCAGCGGTGGAGCGAGGTCAGGGAGAAGTCTCAGCTTTGATTAGTCTCAGAGTGCGTCAGCAGATGTTAATGAGGAGACCTTGACCGGCTGCCTGGGCTCCCAGAATCCATAACTGTTAGCGTCCCGCTCTGGCGCTCTTTCTTCTCTGCGTGGAACCGCTCAGCTGACAGGTGCTGGATGAGGCCGTCAATTATCACAGCTGAATATCTGTGTCAAGCTCCATGAATCGATCCAATAAAGAGGGCAGTGACAGAAGGGTCCACCTCCGCTCACCTTCATTACCTGCTGAGAGCGTCCTTTGTGACAGGCTCCCGCCGGCCCTCAATGAGGCCGATTATTGGCCGGAATGATCCCATCCGCAGGCATTGATGGACAAATCGCTGGCTTTTTATTAAAACTCAGAGGTTTGGTTACTGAGGAATGTTTGAGGCGAAAGAATTTTGTGCGTTTTTCTTCTTTTGTGGAGGAGACAAGGAATAGATTATGAAGAAAAAGAAATGCCTAAAACACTGATATTTCAATTTATGTAATATACTTTGTATTGAGTTTGAACAATTGGTCATCATATATGAGATTAAACTTGTGCTTTTCAGTGTAAACCTGGATATACATTTTTTTAAATTACATTTTAATTTTCTCTTATTTAATGGTTTCTATAAAACATTTTCTAGATTCCATTTAATGCTTAAATATTAGTAATAAATATTAATACTTAAAAACATTTTCTTAGGCATTTTTTAAATGTGTTTAATTCAATTCTAATAATCAAAAAGCATATCTAATTAGCTAAAATCATTGCGCAGTTTTGTCCAATGTCCTATGGAATTAAAAAAAGCAATTTTTTTGTGCATCATAATTTTTCTGCATTATATTTTAATGATTAACTGCTTATTCTAATATAAGTAGTAAATAATATATCTTTATTTATTTGATTTTTTTTTTTGTTGTTGTTACAATAATTGGGCCAATTTTATTATGGATTTAAGTTTAAATAAAAAATAACTTTTAATCAACATCCGAGTTTTGTTTAAAAGGGGATGTTTATATACTTTTTTCATAAATTGTGTCAGCAGTAATTCATCAAATTATATGAAACCGGTGTTTTTTGCATGGCGCTGATAAGATCCGTTGACCTCCAGAAGCAGGTGGTGATCCTTTGGCACCACCTCACGCTCTCTTTCTGCTTCAAGGACGTTTTTTGTTCTCAGTCAACAAGGCTTTTGCACAATGATGTAGTGGAAGCGGCTTCATCTGCGTCATTGTGAGCGTTGCGTAATAATGATTTTGAATGTGGCATGCTGAAGTGTTTTCATGCGGCGAGAGAAAGCCCGCCAGTTCAGGCTCAGACCAGAGACGTCCGTCATACGTCTCCATTATTCACGTCCTCTCACGAGCAGCCGAGTACACTACTCAGCGCTTTATGATGTTAGGAATAAACCTTTAATATTGTTAGAAACCTGAGAGGTGTGACTTGTCAAACTTAGCATTAGATGATAATGTATTTTGTAAGTACATTTGTTTTGTTTTTATTGTTTTATATTATTTATATTACATATAATAATATTATTATTATTGTTATTAATTACAATTTATTGAAATATTATTGTTTTTTACTCACTGCATGTATAAAGAGATGTTGTTTGGGTCCAGTCCTGTGCCACTACGCATGAGAAATTAGAGCGAAAGTCTCCATCTGTTTTTGATGCTCAGCAGCAGTGTGAAGAGCTCGGCCGTCAAATCAGCCCTGACACATGTTTAACATCAGGAGGAATCGCTTCCCATTAAATAGTGGAAAGAATTACCGTTGTTTTACTTCGCAGTCCTTTGAGTTAAGAACTCTGGCAAACGTTCCAGCACAAATGGACGCTTTTAATTCCGTCTGGGGTCTGTAGAGGAGTCACACTTACAGGAGTACAGGCTGAGCTGTGATGCTGCTTATTCATCAGCAGATAAATCTCATTCGCTCTGAAGGCTTTAAGATGCTGATTAATCACGTAACGTCACAGGAACAGCAACATCCCACGTCATTGCGCTGATGCTTCCAAAAGTCCTGTTAATTTATGCATGTTAGATAAAACTTCACATTTTTACAGAACATCCTCATCCCCAACATTCATGCCCCTTACAAATGAAATAAAAATCATTGCATATCTAAATCATTTTATAATACTTTTCCACCTTTGCAAAAAAAAATAAATTCATTTTTAGATATGCAATATTTTTTTCCTTTATATAAATCAGTTTTAGTCTTTGAGTCCACTGAACCAAACTTGGAGAACCTTTTTTAAAGTATTTAAATATACTGCAAATTCAAAAAGAAATTAAAGTGAATATAAATATAATATAATTAAAAAATAATATTATTTAAATATAATATTTATAAAGAAATATATTATAAAAAGTAATGCATAAGCGCATTATCTAATGCAATATTTACTTCAAATTCACCACCTATTATTGAAAGCAGCAAATTAGTTTTAACTTATTGTTGACGAGGCTGTTTTTGTTTGGTTTCTATTAATTGGCTAAATGGGTAGAGTTATAAGTCTGTGCATTAATCTCAAAATGCTCATTTGCATATGCATATTACAGCTGCATGCTTTATCAGAGCCGTTTCTGTGCTTTCAGCTTAGAGATTAATACAGCATCTAATTGAAAGTGAGTTTTAATATCTCATGCACTACATTAATCTCCTTTTAAGGAGATTGAGTGCATGTTTTCTCCCAGCCAAGCCGAATGAACAGTGAATGTGCTTGAATTAAGCTTTACTGTATATGACTTTAAATGAGGGAGCAGCTTATTAGCAGATCCCTTCTTTACGTGTTTGAAAAAGGGAGAAATAAGTGGCGTTTTCTAAACAGCTGGAGCGTGGCGTGATATCGGCGCTGCGGACGGATCGAATCTGAGCTGTAATCTCACATCACATGCTCCATCGGCGGGATGAGCTTCTCCGTGTCAGATTTCATTCCCACACTAATTACCATCCTGAACAAATCCCAACCAACAGAGCACAAGTCATGTACATCACAGACAATCAGTGCTGGTGAGGAATGGAACCATGGAAAATGTTTAGCCAATGCTTGGACTTAACAAGATTATTGCCATCACCTGATAATCATTAACTGAGCTTTGCAATGGCCAATTGATTGACTGATAGAGAGAGATTATAGAATTACTAGAATTAATTGAGCATGTTCATTCCATAAATGTTCAATCCTCTTGTGTAAATTCCCAAAAAAAATTTTTTATAAATATGCTAATAGTTAAAACATCACATAATTTAGAGTAAATATTGTGCAGTTGTTGTTGTGTTTTTTCTTTTAGTAAATATAAATGGAATTTTTGCAGTGTCTCGTTTAGCATTAGTAAATTGTAATTTCTATATATATATATATAGAATTTGCAAAAACACATCTGTTTATTATGTTACAATTTTGTTGTTTTATTTTTACATACAATGCAAAATGATCGATAGGTAGATTGATTGACTTTGATTGACAGGTTTATTTATGGTCGAGTGTTTTGTTGTGGTTTACAGGACCAACATTGATGAGTGCAAGTGAATGATGACAGAATTTCAGTCTTTTGGATGAGCTGTTCCTTTTTAAGGTTTTCTCATTTGAAGCTTCTCGCGTTAGCTTTCTGTTACGGGCTGTAATGGAAAGCCGTTGAGTCCTGACAGAAAGCAGACTGATGCTGTCATGCGGCCGTGTGCATTTATCTGTGGGAATGAAGTGATTGTGTCTTGTTGTAAAGTATTTGTTTAGGCTCGAGGACGTTGCGTTACGGCACGATTGCAGCTTGAGTTCATTTCTCTGGCATCTTCCATTACAGGGACACGTCTGCTATCTGAATGTCAGCGCAGTCTAAATGTTTTCGTTTGTGTCAACTGCCGTACACAGAGCTGGGAAAAGAGCATTGTGGGGGAAATGAGTAAATGCATCTCATGACCTAATTGGTGACGTGTTTTTATAGCTTAAAAAGTCTTAACCTCTCATAACACGTATAATACCTGTATTTATAGCCTACAGTCATGAAAAACCTGCAGAAGTAAACGGGAATTTAAAAAATGTAGGCCCGGAGGAGTCATTTCTGTGAGCTAAAATTGAAAGTCATTTCTTGGCTCCAACTTTTTTTGAGTGCAGTCTCATCCAGTGAGTAATAATAATATATATATAGTTTATATAAATAATAAACTATTTTATTATATATATGGTTTTTATAGTTGATTATATAAACTATAAACACTACTACTCAATAGAAACAACAAGAATTTCACAATGCTTTTGTATTTTATATGAAATATATATTTTTATAATTAAACGCATAGATTAGTTTTATACATTAGTCATACACTGACTGTAAATTATTATTATTTACTAATTAAAACCACTTATAATGGCAACCGCTACATTTTATTATTATTATTATTATTATTTATTTGGGTTTTTTTTTTTTTTAATCTGGGAATCTAGTACCTTTTTTTTATGACCAACAGTCTTTGAAAAACATAGAAATATCTTGGAATTTTACAAATGTAGCCCTGAAAGAGTAATTTCTATATGTCAAATTCATATAGTCATAAAAATTTCAATAGCAAAATTAATTTATTTACATTATTTCTCACAACACTTTACTCTAGCACAGTCATGAAAAATCTGGAAATATCTGAATTAAAATTAGAAGGGTGGTTTTGAGTCATTTCTGTGAGTCAAAATCAAAAGTCGTTTTTTGGCTCTTTGTGAGTGCAGTCTTATCCCATATTCACATAAGCTTCACTTATCCAGTAATCAAAGTGGGAACGTTATGGAAATTCGTTGGTCAAAAGGTTTGGGAAACCTCTATAATAAAGACCACTTTGAGTGGTTTTGTATGAGAGCTTCTTCTAAGACTAAATGTAAGTGGTTGCTTTGGGGCAGAGAGACGCTCTTGTAATTTCATTAATAACACTGATGCGCCTCGTCCTGGCATGTGAGGACCAATTTTGAGTTTGAACCGACCTTCAGTTCCTCTCCCAAGTTTTACTTCTTTAATTCTGCCTCTATTTGTAGATGCTGCTCAGTGGTAGGCTATTTAACTTCAAACGCTAATGAACGGCCTCATCACATCAATGGCCATCATGGAGTTTTTATAACGAGTCATAAAGTGCCTTAAAGATAAAAAAGTGACCCGGAGACTGCATAATTACGGTCTGGCTAATGATGAAGTGTTCCCACAATCCTGAAGCATTCTCGGGCTTTCTCAGGTCAATCTAACCTGCTTATTGGCACCGTGTTCCTCTCACACCCTTATTACCCTTTCAGTCAGAGCCAGCAGAGCTGCAGTTAGGAGCACCTGGTTTTGCCTTCAGTGATTGCAGGTTATTACTTGGTCCACAAATGATTCGTCAGACTTGTAGGATATTGTATCTGAGAACGTAACTGGTTCTTGGTTGCTGCTGTCTTTTGTGGTGTCATTCGTGCCAGATTTATGACTTTAAGGCACAATTACTAAATTGACTAAATGGTAATTTTTATTATTTTTATTTAATACTTTTATTTATCTATTTATATTTTTCTTTTTTTAGAAGAAGAAATTGCCTTAAATTATTAATAAAAATAGTCTTGTATTTTTGCCCTTGTATATACAGTATGTGTATGAACCACATTACAAGACTAGCCTAGAAATGGGTTAGTTGGGTCTTGTGACTCTGTGCTAGTGATGGTATCACCTTCCAGACTCCTCAGACAGGCCTTCTTCTGTAATCTTACCCATGTCACGGTATCACTTCTGATTCCATGATTGGTCTGTGGGACACTTTCCAACCTTCTCCTGTGTCTTAAGGAGGACCCGCTTGTTTGCGTTTTAGTTTGGCCCTTTAATTTGAAGTAAGCGTGCATTCTGTTCTGTGCGTCTGTTTTTAGTTTCCAGACTGTTAATAATGTGCACAGTTCAGCCGTTACGATTTCTGAACCACTCACCAATACCCGTCTTCTCTCTTTCAGATGCAGCAGCTTTTTTATGAGAATTACGAGCCCAACAAGAAGGGCTACATCCGTGACCTCCACAACAGCAAGATCCACCGGGCCATAACCCTTCACCCCAACAAGAACCCACCATACCAGTATCGCCTGCACAGCTACATGTTGAGCCGCAAGATCGCGGAGCTGCGCCACCGCACCGTCCAGCTCCATCGTGAGATTGTGCAGATGAGCCGCTACAGCAACACCGAGGTGCACAAGGAAGACCTCCAGCTGGGCATGCCTCCTTCCTTCATGCGCTTTCATCCCCACCAGCGTGAGGAGGTGCTAGAATGGGAGTTCCTCACAGGCAAGTACATTTTCTCGTCCTCGGATGGGCAGCCTCCGCGCCGGGGCATGGACTCCTCACAAAAGATGGCACTGGACGACATCATCATGCAGGTTATGGAGATGATTAACGCCAACGCCAAGACGCGAGGAAGAGTTATTGACTTCAAAGAGATCCAGTACGGCTATCGAAGGATCAACCCCATGTACGGGGCAGAGTACGTACTGGATCTCCTGCTGCTCTACAAGAAGCACAAGGGGAAGACCATGACTGTGCCAGTAAGGAGGCATGCCTATCTCCAACAGACCTTCAGTAAGATCCAGTTCCTAGAAGACGAAGAGATGGACGCCCGAGTACTAGCTGCCAGGATCAACCAAGACTCGGACTCGCTGTCTTTCCTATCCAACTCTCTCAAGATGCTCGTCCCATTCAAGCTGAGCAGCCAAGCAGGCATGGAACAACACGAACCCAAAGAGAAGAAGATCAACATCCTCGTGCCCCTGGCGGGACGCTACGAGATCTTCGTGCGCTTCATGGCCAACTTCGAGAAGATCTGCTTGATTCCCAACCAGAACATCAAGTTGCTGATTCTGCTCTTCAGCACGGACAACAACACGGAGCGCATCAAGCAGATTGAGCTCATGAGGGAGTACCACATGAAGTATCCCAAAGCAGACATGGAGATTAAACCGGTTTCCGGACCCTTCTCCCGTGCTCTGGCCCTGGAGGTCGGCTCGGCCCACTTTACCAATGATTCCTTGCTCTTCTACTGTGATGTGGACTTACTGTTTACCCCTGACTTCTTAAACAGATGTCGCGGGAACACCATACTGGGGGAGCAGACATACTTCCCCATCATCTTCAGCCAGTACGACCCAAAGGTTGTCTACGCGGGCAAGGTGCCCAGCGACAACCACTACGTCTTCACCTCCAAAACGGGCTTGTGGAGACACTATGGTTTCGGAATCGTCTGCGTCTACAAAGGAGACTTGATCAGAGCAGGTGGCTTTGACGTCTCAATTCAAGGTTGGGGGCTAGAAGACGTGGACCTTTTTAACAAATTCGTCCAGTCCGGGATCAAGCTGTTCCGCAGCACGGACACCGGCATCGTACACGTCCACCACCCTGTGGTTTGTGACCCCAACCTTGATCCCAAGCAGTACAAAATGTGTCTGGGATCCAAAGCGTCTTCGCACGGCTCCACGCAGCAGCTGGCAGAGCTGTGGTTGGAGAAGAACGACCATGGCTTCCGGAAGATCTCGAACTCTAATAACGAATCAATGAGGACAGAATAGACCCGGCAAGCACCCACCCACCCGTCTGTCTTCCTCTTTATGGTGTTTTTTAACTACCTTATTTATTTTTTACAAAAAAGACTTCTGTGGATATATTTTCAAATAAGAACTCGTTTTGTAAACTGTACAGAAGCAGCGCGACACTTTCAGACTCATCATCTTTCTTTCTTCCTTTTTTTTTTTTTTACCAGCGCAAGGAACATTGATTTATTTTACCAATACAATACTGAGCATTATATTTATGGCACCTCACATACAGACTGCTGTGGACCTCGTCGGAAAATGCGTCACGATGGAGTTAGGACACGGACATGTGGTGTCTGGCAAACAGTAAATGTTTATTTGTGAATGTTTACAGAGAGCTATGAGCAAGTGATTCATCCTCGGGAAAGGGGATCTATAAAATAACAATCTTAATTGTGACAATTAAGGGCCATTGATCAAACGTTGCTCCCTTTTTTTGGGTTTTGCTTTGTATTTTCTGTTTATTTGTCTGGGGGATCCATTGTAACACTGTTTTGTTTCCATTGTTTTTGATTTATTTTTTATTGACCTCTGTGAATGAAACCGCTGGATGTAGATCTTTCCAGCTCATTCCCACTGTCTAATTTATTGAACGTTTGGTCTCGTACGATATCAGGCTGAGGTTGTGTATATTAGAGATTGTATAACCGTCTCAGTCATCCATAGTGTTTTTGTTGCTCTACATTTTCCTCTCTCTCTCTCTCTCTCTCTCTCGAATTGCTTTGATTACCAAAGATTTTTTTTTTGCACAGTTGCTGTAGGTGATTTGTGTTTGAGCGTGCTTGTGTTTGTGTGCGTGTGTGGATGTCCGAATGCAAGACGGTGGAGCGGGAAAAGCGTTTGAATTGTACTGTAGGATGGCGGTACCGATGACCAGATTTCTATTCTACATGGCTTTATGAACTTATGTCGACATCAAGCCACTTTGCAATCTATTTTCTCATTTCATTCACTCCTTGTTCGTTATTTAATTTTTTTTTATATGGTTGCATACAGGCCATTCTCCTGTGATTGAGCCATGCACTCCACAGAGGGAATTGGCCCAAACCGCCGCCTCGCCTTCTGAAACAAAGATCTCCCACAGTAGTCTGTTTCTTTTTTTTTTTTTTTTTTTCTGGGGCGTTTTCATACTTCAGTTCTCTGTTAGCCCCTATACAACTGGGACAAAAGTTTTATATTTAATAAAATGGAAAATGTTTATCAAAATGCATCATGGTTTGATTTCTGTCCAAAATGTGCCATGCCTTACGACCAGTTTGTTTTGCCTTTTAAATTGCTTCTTAGAGCATCCAAATGCACACTTTTAAAGGAACGTTCCAAATTCAAAACAGTATTTCAATAACTCAGAAACATGATTACTGTAGTCCACTATCTATGTGACAAGAAATTCAGTGCAGAAAGTGCCTCCATGAATTAATCAATTATTCAGTTATTTGTTGTGTAATGTCATCTAAATCAAAACCGCTTTTAAGTCGATGCTTTTATCCAAAGTGACTTTTATGCAAGGATAAAAAATCTGTGAATTAAACCTCTGACACTAGTAAGCCTGTAACTCTGGAGTTTTCTTAAGTCCTTTATTTGTATCGATGCCAGTGTCTTGCGAAACTTGCCAGGTTTAAATGTTGTGTTGCAATCATTTGAATCAGAGACGATTTTCTAATCGCATTGGACTAAAACCAAAAATTGTTGATAATTTGTGTACATGTTTGTACCCTTTTGTGTTTTTCCCTTCCAAAACAAAGATACATTAATCAGTCAGTTCCAAAAAGAAACACTAAGCCTGTTTGAAGGAAAACAAGACAACTGTGATACTGAATCGAATTGATAGTATTGCGTAATTTGTACCCGGAACGCCAAATTAGGAAATGAATTTTAGCACAACACAGATTACATTATTGTGAAATTACATTTTTAACATGAAATTATGTCTTAAAAAGTATCATTGTTAAAAGCTTCCCAAGTTGTGACCTGGTAGAAGAGTTCAGAAGCGAGGAATGGATGGTGACCAGCAAACATTCCAGGTAATTATAGGAGGCCCCAAAACTGCAGCGGCCAACAAGCATCACCTTCATGAAATGCAAGTGTTCATGCACGTCAAGTCAAGTCAAGTCACTTTTATTTATATAGCGCTTTTAACAATACAGATTGTAGCAAAGCACTGAACATTATC
>JAUMHP010000052.1:6415088-6432162 GCA_032361065.1 Enteromius trimaculatus | reverse complement strand
TCAACACTTTGTATATTTACAGTAATATTAATTCAAATTCCTTGCTAAATTCATCCCATGTAAACTTAATTTCCGTGTTTAAAAAATCTTAATAGAGAAACCACTGTTGTTCGCCCCTAAAAGGATGCATGTTTACATGAACGTGACGTTACGTCTCTATATGAGCGTGTTTTCACTGACGCAGGATCAGCACATAAAACACGTTTTAAGTGACTCAGCATATTTACAGCCACTACACACTCGTTCCCAGAACACACTTCGGGTGTAAATATTAAGTTTGTACTTACAGCAGGTGGTTGATGTGATTTTCTAGGTGTAAATTTATTTCCATTCTAGTTCAAAGTAAAAGAAATCGATGAGTCAATTCTAAAACTAGGAGTGGGGACTCGGAATCACCTCTTTAAAACCCGTAGATGAACACATCACATTATGACATTTAACAATTGAAGGGCAATATCAACAGGTCACTCCTCTACACACCTCTCTACATGACGGTAACTGTACAATTTTATATAAAAGAGCTGCAAATGAACCAAACCCCCCCAATCTAACTTGAACATAAACACACATAACATAACAAAACAAAACGCAACTGTCTTGCTTAAATGACACAAAATAAGTAAACTCTAAAGAAATACCCATGATGCACCGGGTACAGAACCGGCTTGTAAGGAACGTGCTCTGCCTTCACAAGCTAGCATTGGTTAATGGCAGTCATGTGACTGATGCGAGCCAGATCCGTTTATTTAGCAAAACTGAGATTAATAGTAACATTTTATTGTTGTGGGGCAAAGACAGGGCTCCATACACACATACACATTGGAGAAAAAAAACAAAAAAACAAGAAAGCCCAAGAAAAGGGCACTTGAGGCATCCAGGAGGAAAGGGGCGGGGTGCTCAAGCACCCTCTGCACGTGCCTGTTTGTTTGACAGGGAAGCTGTGCGCAAACAGGAATATATATTATTTTTCAAAAAAAAAAACAAAAAAAAAAACACTTTCTCTCCAGGAATAAAAAGGGCAGGTGCTCAAGCCCCCTTTGATGTCTATGTGTGCACGTGCCTGGGTCTAAATACCTTTCCATACTCCGGAAAAATATTTTGTATATAATATAATCAATCTGTTTTATTTTAAATAAATACATATTTTAGTATTGTTTAATATAAATAATGCATAAATAAAATGAAAAAATACATATTTTATATAAATATTTAGATGTTGTATCTGTGCTTTTTAAATAGATATCTATCTAGCTAACATTTCTGGTCTTGCAAGTTGAGATATAACCCAGAGCCAAAACCAAAATGAACACTGATAGTAGACCCAGATATTCAAAAGCGGTGTGTCAACATGATTTTTACATTTTTATACACCCCATAATTAAATACTTGGTTGCATTTTAATTATAGCCACAGATTCTTTAACTTTCAAACATCTGTTTAACCCTACAAAATCAATAAATACTGAGATAATGAAATCTTCAACACAACCACATCATATAAAAGAGTTTCTGGTGTAGTTTAAGGAACATCCTGACATTACAGGTGATAAGACTTCATGGAACAAACTCCTGCTTTGTAAACAAGTTTTTTTGCATGGCAGGCGATGTGCTCATCGATAAGATGGAAACAAACATGTCTGGACTAAAAGTGAATGCCGGCTTTGTTGGGCTGCCGTCATTAATTTGCATGAACATGAATTTGCAGTTTTATGATGTTCATGACTGATCTGCTGACCAGTGAGAAACTGAATGTTCTGGATTAATGTGTTTTAGTTGTGATCTGACAGATTAATAACGGTGGCTGGAGCTTGTTAAGTCTCGTTTGAAAGGCAATTGGTTTTAATGTGAAACAGTGCTGTGTCATCACCTGGCTTTCAAAAGACCAAATATTACCCAGCCATGATTTTTCCTGGCATCTCGCTGCCAGTCTTTGGCCTGGATATCTCTGGCTCGGCTTACGGCTTCTGCTGTGAGGTGGATGTGTTTAAAATGACTGGTTTCTGAAGTCCTTTACTGACACAGCCGCTTCTGATCGGTATCAAACTAAGACTTTTATTTGTTTGGTGGACGATGTGGCCTAGTGGTTAAAGCTCCACGCTGGAAAAAACGTTCTAGCTCAGTGAAAAATTACTAATTTTTTTTTTATCTATTAAAATTAATATTTACACTCAAGAAGTTATATTCTGTTTTATAAAGTATACTGAGGTGCAGATAATTGCCATTTTGCAGTAAGTAGGGTAAATAGATATAATGCTATATATATGCATGAACTTTCTCTGTGTCTTTATTTTTCTACTGTTGATTGTTTTCACCATTTCTTTCAGGAATAGGTTCTGGTTGAGAGATCGCACACGTGTCGGCCGCTGGGTTCCCGCGCAGCTGAAAGCGATATGAACACACCGTTGTTCCGCTCTGAATAAGTCATTAGAGCTGCCTCTCTCAGTTTGGCCCAAGCCTCAACTGTTTCCATTAACTCGGCCATAAAAGTTTGTCTCTATATCTGTGTGACTTCTCCGTTATTGTTTGACAGCAGAACAGATGATTCCTCGCAGGCACTGAAGCATCAGTGTTCAGATAAGATCTGTTTGGGCCGTTCACTTCTTCATCAGCAGCAGCAGCAGTATTGAAATTAGGCTTATCTATTTATGCGCTCACACACATGTTGTTGGTGTTTTAACTTGTGTTTTTATTTTACATGTGGGAACCTGGAGCACAAAACCAGTCATAACCTAGGGATCAATTTTCCTTCATTGAGATTTATGCATAATATGAAAGTTGAATAAATATTCTTTCCATTAATGTATTGTTTGTTATGACAATATTTCACAACTATTTGAAAATCTGGACTAAGTATTGAGAAATTGCCTAAATATTGAGAAGTTGTCCAAATGAAGTTCTTAGCAATGCATATT
Organism: Enteromius trimaculatus; assembly: GCA_032361065.1. Lineage (NCBI taxonomy): Eukaryota > Metazoa > Chordata > Actinopteri > Cypriniformes > Cyprinidae > Enteromius > Enteromius trimaculatus. Next base: position 6,429,251 of record JAUMHP010000052.1, on the reverse strand, counting down.
ACAATATGAACTTTTTATATTTATGGTGGGAAATTATCTTTACTAATTATCTTTATTGAACATGACCCTTATGTAATCTCCTAATGATGTTTGGCATAAAAGAAAAATCTGAATTTAAAAAAAAAAAATAAAAATTAAATAAAAAATTGTTCTGACAGGAATAGGAAAATTTAGAAATGTAATTTTTCTTATAAAAAACATTGAATAGATATTTCTAAATATACAGACTATATATAGAATGGGAAAATGTTTTCATTTAATTTTCATTTTTTATACGAAGTCTTTCAAAGCAGTTTTTTATTGTGTTGTTTGTACGGTTTGATTGCTATCTGTTTTCTGCTAAATGTTGCTCAATCTTCCTCATAATGCAGTTGTTGTTTTGGTGAAGTTCTGGTAAGATGTGCTGTATAATCTTTCATGGAAGATGAGTCACTGCTCTTTTTTTCATGACCAAAACAGCTCTGAATTCAAAGTTGTTCACCTTTTAAAAGCAAAGGAAATCAAGCAAACACGTTCGGTCTAAACTATTGTAGATGTCCATACAGAGACGAGGTAAGTGAAGCTCAAGCACTTGAATCATTTTGTCATGCTCTGCTTTCAAACAAACAGCGTTTCAAAAGCAACATGCTAACAAGACAAGCATGAGCTCTGGAGAGCATCTGTCATGCGGCTGTGGGTTTTGGGGAAGGTGATTAGCATCCATGAAGCGCCTGCCCATCCTCGTGCCAGCCAAACTTCCCCCACATTATACCATCGAACAACGCCGCCATTGTTCCTGGCCAAGGAAATGCAAAGATGTGCTTTATTTATGTGGCTTAAAGCTCCTGCGAATCAGCACTTTTGAGCATCTCAGTGTGAAACATTTCCTGTTCATTCTCAACCCAAATCCTAATGCCGAATTAAAGGGATCAAGTCTCCCAGAATTCAAATTCTGTACTTTATTCAGCCTATAGTGTCATTCAAAACCTTTATGACTTCTCATACAATGAGCGTGAACGAGGAATGAATATTAAATCTCTTTCTCACACATCGGGCTTCAGAAAAGTTGGAACATAATTTGATTATTTAATTATGCATTTGAATGCATCAATATAGGAAATGTGTAAAACATAACTACAAAAAAGTAAATGTAAAATTTATAACATTTATTTTTTTAATGATGAGTAAACCGTTTACAAAAAACATATACCAAATAAAAACGTTAAATAGATTTTTATTTTATTTTATATATTATAGATTTTATCTTTTCACATATAAACTTATTTATTTGAATATGTAAAATATATGAAAATCAGGAAAAAATATTTAGTAAATGTAAAATTATCACATTAAACAATGTAAATGTAAAATACATAAAGATCACAGTTTGAGCTAGTTTTTTTAATTTTGTAAATACATAAATGTAAAATTATATAAAAAAATATTGTAAATATAAAGTATATTTGTAAAAAAAAATATATAGGAACTATAAGCAGGGTTTTATTACTTATTTCATTTTATTCATAAGCAAAATATATATTTCATTTATGAAATAAATTTTTTCAAAAATTTTAAATGTAAAACATTTGATCAAGATGAGCATGACATTATACAGGTGAAAACATTTATTATTTATTTAACAAAATGTTAGATATTCTGCATATCCTCTGTAGTTATTTCAATTCTGTACAATAGAAAATGAATCAATGTAACACAATCAAACAAAATGACATTTTCTGATTCATGATGAATCATTGATGATAAAAGATGGCATTTTATAATGAATTTCAGGAGGAGCACGTACGAACGATCGCCAGCTGCTGCCAATCTCCTCATTACTAATTACCCTATCAGAACTCTTTTCCTCCTTAAATACCGCTCACTTCCTCTCTCTGGGGGTAATCTCGGGGCTCGGGGGCCGCCGGGCTCCCTGCCTGTCCCCCCCGGACAGTCCGCCAAACAAGCACTTATTAATCGCTGAGGAAGTGGGAACTAGTGAAACATATTACAATTGACATTATCCAGATGAAAAGACACTGAATAGGCAAGTCTTTTCAAGACGGCTACAGTAGTTACACAACTGCAGTCAAACAGGGCATGTATATTCAAGAACTCTTCATCTTATCAGCCCTGTTAATGTGAAACACACGTTTGTAATTGCTGAATCATGGCAGGGTTCTGTCTGTGGGGGAGATGGTGATAAAGACTCAATTGTTAGCGTGTGTGGCGGCAGGACGAAGATTCTCAGAGGAGATGTGAGCTTGCGTAATAATCTGCATGTGTAATCGTTTGAGCTGCTGCGTACCAGGAAACACCAGGAAAACCAGCCTTGACATGGAACTGATTCACGTGAAATAAACCCGGACATGAAGCCCAGTGGGTTGTGTTACACCCTGAAGGGGTTAAAGTTGGAAATATCCGATGTTTTATTCAAATTTGGCAGTTAAACATTCATTTCAAAGGGTTTAAATGTAATTCTGGTGCAGTGAAGACCAGTTCTCACTTTAACATCCATTGAACCTTTCAAACGCAGAGAAGGTCCTTTACAGTAGAAAAAGCTTCTTAGGTTATAAAACACACACACACACAAATGTTTATTTTAAAGGAACAGTTAACCCCAAAAGTTAAAGTTTACTGATAATATACTCACAAAGGTTATTGTTACTAATCAGTGGTTCCATAACTTTTCCATCCACCCTTTAAGCGCAGAAAATGTTCTTTATATCATAAAAAGTAAAATACTTCTCATGATGGAATAGCTGACCCAAAAATAAAAATAAGCTGAAAATGTACTCATCCAACATTGTTTCTTCATCAGAATGATGCAATTACATCATTTGCTCGGCAACGGATGCTCTGCAGTGAATGGGTGCCGTCAGAATGAGCGTCTAAACAGCTGATAAAACATCACAATAATCCACACCACTCCAGTCCAGCAGTTCATGTCTTGTGAAGAGAAAAGGTATTTTAACTATAAAACGGTTGCTTCTTATACTACGGGGGCGTTCCGAGGTGTGCAATCATTTTCAGGGAACCGCACACTGAATGTATTTCCAGGCAGCTCTTTGACCGCATTACAGTTTCATATCCCTTCACATACCAGCACATACTCTATTTCTCCCACTCTTTCTTCCTTTACAGACGCACACACATGATGGCTAATGTTGCTGGCGCTACTCTGACGACTTTATTCTTAACATCCACTTAAAAACAACTTGACTTCTCAGAAGCGAGGTAACAACGGGGCTGTTAGTGAAGAAAATGAACCTAAAGTTTCACTGTTTTAGCTGAGCACTTTCGAGAGATGCACAGACTCAGAATTCACACGCTAACTCTCTCTCTCGCACACACACACATACCTGAGCTATTAACTGCACTAGTCTGCTATCAACAGTACAAGCCTCCGTTACTAGGTCTAAAATGATGTTTTGGGATGAACAACAGTGGCGTTGGGTGGGATGCAGAGGATATAATCCTACTCACAATACCATTTTAAGTACAAAAACCAAGCAAATAACTTGGAAATATATCATTTGATCAATATCTTGACGTGTGGCAACCGTAGGGATCATTCTACAGTAATGCTGCAATGATAGATTTATGACAACTTATCTCTTCAAAGGATAGTGTGGATTACGTGTGGATTATTGTTTTATCAGCTGTTTGGACTCTCATTCTGACGCCACCCATGAACTGAACTAATGATCTGATAATCTCTTTCAGATGCAAAATGTGCAGAGCAGGGGGTCCCCAGGACTGGAACTGGGAACCACTGCAGTTGAAGGTTTCTCTCAAATCTTACCCTGGAGGTCCAGTGCGCTGCAGAGTTTAACCCTGATAAAACTCACCTAGCTGTGATTTTCTAATGACCCGTAAGACACTGACTAGCATGCTCGGGTGTGTGTGATTAGGGTAAACTCTGCAGTGCATTGGACCTCTAGGGTAAGATTTGAGAAACCTTGTTCTTCGGCATTGCTGCAAAACTCAGTTTTAGTGCAGTTGCACCAAAGCGGCTGAAGTTTTGTTTTTTTTCCCTTCTATGACTGGCTGCCACCTGGTCTCCATTACCGCCCTGCTCAGATCCTCCACCCCCTGCGCTGCTGTGATCCGTCAGGAGCGAGCTGAGTGAAGGGGATGGTAGCAGTTTTCCGCTGCAGCTCGGGTTAGTGGGGTACTGGGACTCACCGCAGTCGCTGTATTGTTTTGTTTTCGATGCTAATGGATCAGATGGTAGAGTACTAAACAGTGGAATGAAAATCAAATGTCGTTCAATCTTAGTCAGTTGGTGAGATGGAAACAACAGGACTGTTAGCTGCGGTAGCTGGATAGAGATTTGAAATGGAATAATTCATAAGTTAATTTGAATTAAGAATCTGATATCAGATTTTAGCATCTTGATATTTTATGAGGCTTTTTGCTCTTAAAGACGACTTCATCTACCTTTATTATACCCACAAATTCTGTTCTGAAGTCCTGCCAACATATTTATTTCCAAAATGAGAATATATCCTGTTATAATTGGAAATGTATTATTAATAAAGTGAAATCTTTCACACTTTTGAAAGTGGGTTAGGACTGTTTAAACGGGAAGTTATGAAGCCCACTTTATAAAATTGTGTTGCCAAAAATGTGATGCTGCAATGCAATTGTCTTTCAATAATCATAAGCTTTGTAAAATCTCAGAAACCTCCTTTCAAAGGTTTTGGATTTTTATTTATTTTATTTTTTTTTTAAATCTAACAAATACTTAAATCAAGCAAGAATGCAACAAATTGCTCAAAAATGACAGTAAAATAATGTTCCAATAGATTTATATTTCAAATACAGGCTGAATCCTAAAAAAAGATAAATGTATTTTAGATAACTCAGTTAAACGTAGATGAGCATGAGCTCTTAAAAAAATGTAACATTAAGGCCCTATATGGTTGGTTCCAGAGATATTGGAATATCAGCCCGACACAAAAACCAAATGTGGGTCATTTTGGAAAAAATAGAAGATGCTTCTTTTAAGGAAGAATGTCTGAAGAACTAATAATGTTGAAACTAATTATTTTAATTTCCTTCTATCTATATATATATATATATATATATATATATACACATTTTTTTTTGCTTGTACTTTAGAACCTTCAGCGACGTCCTGAAGGAAGTTTGAAGAGTTAATCCAATAGATCATACCAAACTAATTCCCATCATGCAAAAGGAAACAGAGCAACATTCATCCAGCTTGAAATTTCTAGGCCACCATGTCCAGTGTTGACTAAACTTTTGGCTCTGGATCCAGATGTGTGTTTACAAAGAGCCAGGAATACTCCCTCTCCTCTCCTCCCCAGATTATTTTATAATGTTACCAATATTTTCCCATAAACTGGGGTTGGTCCCAGAAACTGTTCTCGATTACAGCTTTCCGATGAGGCCAACTATGTATTGATGCACAAAACCATCACATATTATCCTTGCATAATAATTGCATGTTTACGAACCAAATTGTCTAATTCCTGAGAAGTGGGACAAAACACGAGACAATTAAAAATTTAAATTAAAACTTTGTACTCAAATGAAACTAGATTTATGTAACTTAGTTTTTTTTTTAAAACATCAAAACACATCGTCACGTTAGGAGACAAATTACACTTTCACATGAGACCATCACATAATGTTTATAATGAGCCACATATAAAAGTATTTTGATATATCATCGGGACACATCTGGTTTTTAAAATGCTAGATGCTAAGGGAACCTGCTTCAGGAGAATCAAATGATCGAAATAGTTCAAATAATTTCTTTAGAAACTGGACGATGGTGTTGACACATCATAGAAAATATTAACATTCGGATTTTAAAATATTGTCGAATGATGTCTGGAGTGAAAAATTTACAATTGAATATATACACATATATATATATAGAAATCTAACAGTTAGAATTTTCTGGACATCGTCCCTGTCTCAAGAATGACTCGTCCACTTTATTTAGCAACGTAACGTTAGCTTCTGCTATATTAGCCACTAAAGGTGGGCTAAAAACTTGAATAAAAGCAGCAAATTGCAAAATTGTTTGTGAAGCAGCATGGTTCTGATTATTATAATTTGCTTAATTATGATAAAAAGTGTTTGCTATATGAAACGGCATATTTGAATGTATGCATGCTCCTACGATAAAAAAATAGGGTTGATAGCGAAATATTATTGCAATATTTCCTCTGACGGTTCTAACAGTAAAACACGCATTCTGTGAAGCTGCGGTCAGTGTTTTGTGGAAAAACGCTATGGAAGTAAATAAAAATATGTCGATTTGTGTATTGTGATACTGTGCTTATGCTTTGGCTATCAAAAATGAAATGCATCATTAAGGTAGTTCATGTGACTCTTGCGCTATATTTCGTATTGATTTCATAAGCTTGATGTTTTTTTTTTGCACGTATTCACTGTTAGTCATCCTCTCCGTCACAAAACACACTGACAAGCTGCAGCCTGGAGTTAGGACAGGTCTGATTGTCGTCATGTGAATGATTGCAACACAGAGTCTTTTGAACTTTTCATTCAAAGAATAGGGAAGAAGCAAGCAAACATCTAATAGCGAATGAAATCAACATTAACCGACCATATCAGGCAGCAGAACTGTTTTCAAAATTGATAATAACCGGATATGTTTCTTAAGCAGTAAATCAGCATATTACAATGATTACTGAAGGATCGTTCAATTCAAGTTTATTGCGATTCTAATCGTTGCAAAGCAGCTTTACAGAAAATACGGTTTCTACATTAGCCTATATTTAGGAGTAGCTTACCAGTGATATTTCATAATATTACAGGTTTTACTGCATTTTTTATTCAAAGAACTTGCCTTAGTGAACATCAGAAGCCTCTCTTAAAAACATAAATCTTGTGACCCAATCATTTTAACTGCAGTGTACAACATACAATAATGTGATTACACTACTATATTTAGAACCTGATTATGATGACACACTGCAGGTTTACAAAACGCTCACATCAGTCAGACATGATCACATCTGAAGACTGCAGAGATTTCTATGAAGCAAAGCGAGGAGGTGATAAAAGTCACCAAAGAGAGACGCTCTGTTCTGTCAGCGAGCTGCAATTGCTGTAATTTCGGTTCCTGAAGGAGCTCCAGGTGTGTGTTTGTGAGTCCTGTCATCATCTTCGTCATCTTCGTCATCACAGCGAGTGAATGCCGGGTCTCTGTGTGAACTTGTTCTGCTGCACTTCTGAGGGGCAAACGACTAAATATGTCATCAGAAACATGACTGCTGAAAACTCCATGTACTGTCCATCTCACGTGAACAGCCGCACATACACACTGCTGATAACGCAATAAAAGTGTGGCTTGTAAAGGGCTCAGGGCTGTTTTACTACATGAGTAATTTCCAGAGAAGTTTATGTTATAATGTAATGCCAGCAGGCAAAAGCTACTGCAAGCCTTGGCACACTCAACTCCGTCTCGTCTTTGGAAACATCTACAGTAAATGCCATTTGAAAGCTTTTGCGCAGGTATCATTCTCATGAATGACTTCAGACTCTTAAAATAAAGCTTCTTTATTAGCATCTGCTTCCACGATGAACCTGTAATCTTTATATCATCTTTCCATTCCACAAAAGATTCTTTATAGCGGGAAAAAAAAAAAAAAAAGTTCCTTTTATAATGTTCTTTGTACTAAGAAAAACGGCTGCTTGAAGAATTGTTCACCGAGGGACGAAAAAGGTTTGAAATTATAATGCAACTATCATGCACTGCAGAAACTTGCACCCATAAATAATATACAATACGGAAGCCTGTCATGCCTCAGAAAAAAAGACACAACTGTAATACTTCCTTGCAAATCTGAGAGAAACAAATAAAACAGAATTACAAGATACAGGCCCGGTTTCACAAACAGGGCTTAGTTTAAGCCAGGAGTAGGCATTAGTTAAATTAAGATATTTAAGCAACTTTTACAAAAATGCCTTATAAGAAAATATTACAGGTGAGCATCTTAACACACAAGAACAATGACACTGACATGATTTCAGATATGTGAGAGCAGGATATTTTCATCTGAGACCGCTCAAACGTGCAATTTAGTCTGGGACTAGCCTTTCATCTTGGAATTCTGACTTTTCTTGGAAGTTTGCATCCTGCAATTCACATGTCTTTTCCCTCAGAAATCTGACATTGTGCAACTCTAATTTTAAATACTCTGATTTTTCCCCACCAAGAAACGAAATAAAAATTTAATGAGCTCTCACAAATGCCAGTTTACAGTTTATCCCATCATTGATTATTTTTCTCCTTTAGAATTGCAGGAAGACAAACTATTTGCTCCTATTATATTTAGTACTGCTCTGTGGTGGAAACCTGCTTCTATAATAAACCCAAGACTCTTATATTAGAGATGTTTGTTTGTAGTTTGTGAATGAGGTGTACAGGTCAGAGCAGCACTAACGCATCAGTTACTCAGTCTCTTTAATTAAAAAAAATGCTGTTGATTTATTTATGTTGTGTTCAGCATATGTACAGTTCAGTAGCAACTTTTTACACATGCAGAATGAGATTTAAACAGTCTTAAATAAATAACATTCATTCTGAAGAGATGAAACGCTCTGATATTATTTACAACAGAAAAACGTCAGCATGCTGGTGTTCTCCAAACACATCACAATCAGAACACTGCATCCCATAATGCAATGCATCGACATTGATTTTTAATATGATCTTGACTCATTCTGTGATTGGATAGTTAAACGCTATGACATTTTATACAAAACATGGACTGATCATGTAAAACAATCATATTTCATAGATTGTCAGATGCCACACACTGAATTGAACATGCAGGGGTGACGGATCATGTGACAAACGTAGCATACTGCTGCTGGAAGTATTGAGTATGCTAGTATTCCAACCTGTGCAGAACCACTGTGCTTCACAGTAAACATAAACCCGCAACAGCAGTACAGATCCCATTCGTTTCTTCTCCATAGGAAACTGAATTTTAGTCCTAACTTGCAAACATCTATTGTGGTATACTGGATTTTGTAGTTTCTGAAAAAATGTTTGAAAATCTGTCATAAAAAAAACAATAAAAAACAACAACAACAACAAAAAAAACCCGATTTATTTATATAATTACAGAGCAGTCTTTGTGATTTGAGAATTGCGCTAAATAATATTCACACTCTCTGACATTGTTAGAATGAACAAAAAAACAAATAAAACCTAATGTTTCCATTAATTTGCATATCGTATATTTGCTTTAAAGGCCCCTATGGGGAAAAAACAAATGGGAAAAATACTCCCAGCGCTAAGGCCCCGGAACTGTCCACTGTGTGGGCGGAGCTTCCCAAGACCTGCCGTTTCATTGGTTCTCATATTATTGCGAGTCACTTCTAAAAACAGTATGTCCTTCATTCAAAGGCACGTCTAGTTTGTGGTTTAACTTGAGACAAAGTTGATCAAGTAAAATAACCAGCATCACACCTCATAAATCTCTTTTGTGCCACACACACACACACTCAGGTTCACGAATGCACACCCGCTAGTTTCACAAATGTAAATGTACTCGTATATCATACTTCCAAACGCTTGAGGCTGAATATGTTTATGCAACCAGCATTTGTGGCATTCAATCTGCATGGGTTTATATATATATATATGTATGTATGAAATGTGAATGTGTCTGAGTCCAGCAGGATCATATTTCCTCAAGTCCATATACAGTATGTGTGTGTGTATTCCCTCCAGTTGGTCCCGTAACCACGCTCAACACCTGTATCAGTGTTCTCCGTCTCACACACACACACAGGTTTACACAGCTACCTTCTTTTCCTCAGACTGCTCTCCAAGCGGCCGAGCTCCTCGTAGCCCTGGTAGAAGAGCTCGAGTTCGCGGCCTCCCCAGCTCCTCCAGACAGACAGGCACCAGGCCATGTTTTCTTTACGGAAGCCGCACACAACGGTGTCCTTTGCGACGAGCGCCGCCTCCGCCAGGGTCCTGAGAGACGGACGAGAGGAAGAAAATAACCCGGACTCTTCGCAGAACTGTCATAGAGAAGCAGTTACAGGCCTGAAAGCCTCGACTGTGTGATGAATGTGTGTTTACGCTGAGACAGACACAGACCAGCTTATGATAAACATTTCAGAGCGATGCTAGCTTCAGCTAAAGCTCCCCCTGAAAACTGCCAAATGTTCGCATTTACTTCAGAAAGGATGTGATTGTTGGACTAATTTAATTATTTACGAAATAAGCTAGCATGCTTTTATCATTCTGGCTGCTTCACGATACTGTAATCGATGACTTCCTTGTTTTCTCGCTCATCCGTCCTTTAGCCTGGGGTCTGGAAAGCGATCAGACGCTGCCATGATGAAGGACGTATCAGTTCTCTAAAAGAAACAAGCAGCATGGAGACTCCAGAGGAGATACACACAGGTGCATCCTGTGCACAGATCTACTGTACATTAGAAATCTATACCTGACACATGCATGACTTTTACATCCGGGGTCGTTGAGATCAAACAAACATTTAAATGAGAAAAAAGAAAAATAAGAGAGTTCATGTATCGCATGTCCAGTTGTGCAATGCAGTTTAAAACTAATTTTAAATCCTTTGTAATTGCATATTTATATATTTCTATGTGGGTCAAAGACGTCAAGATGTTTGCATCAAAAGATGATTTTATATCCAAATAAATTAATAAATCGAAAATTACAACTAATTAGTGTTTGGCATGAAAGTGCTTCATCTTTTAATGCGTCAAAGAGATTTTTGTTGTAAATGTGCCAGACAAGATTATTACACTGAAAAATCAGTGATATTTATTTTAAGCTCTGAAAAACAAAAATTGCAATTTATTTTTTTGTTAAAAAATATTTTGTCTTTGACCCTTACAAACAAATATTTTGACCTTTTATGTAAATGCTATTACGAAATCCAAATAAATGAATAAAGTAATGTAAAAAAAAAAATAATCAAAAAATAAATGTTATATATTTACAATATATATGATAATATTTATATATAATTAATTTTTAAATTTAAAAATAAAGAATCTATTTTAAAAGTAAACACATTTATAAATATAGCCACGTGGATACTGTGGTCAAAAATCCAAATGCACAAGAAATCTGTGTGTCCTGAGGAAACGGTGCACTTAACTTGAGCCAGATGAGAGCTTTATTCTTTGTGTTGCTTAAGGACTTTTATGAGGGTTTTGTCAGCAGTCTACATGAAGGTAGAAGTGCACACTTTAATGTGTGTTCATGTGAAGCTGCTGGGCTCTTATAGGACACGTGTCTGCTGTGTGTGCACATTTTAAACATCTTTTTTTTTTTAATGTAGAATACGTTTTTTACACATTTAATCAGTTATTCTGCTGTATTTTGTTGCAAGACTTGATTGGCTTTCATCTAGCAGAAGGAGTGCTTTGAGAGTTTTTCAATGATCAGAAGTGGACTGTGGGATCTGTCTGGGCTTGTACGCGGCAGCAGAGCTTTGCTGCAGGCGTTCGGTGTAGCAAACAATGTGTGTGAACTCTGTGTGGTTATTAATGTGTGTGTTTGTGCACACGTACCCGTACTCGGACGCTCCCGGAATCTTCAACACGGCGATCACCCGGCCCCGCAGTGCTCCAGCCTGCTCCTGGACCTCGATCACCATGATGTCTCCTCCACGCCTGACAAACACACAGAAATACACAACTCATTCACTGCTATATTATAAAAAAAAAAATGTAAAATGAAATTACAAAATTCTGTTGACAATGTAATATTAAAAATTAGTTCAACAGAATATAAAAAGTAATGTTTAAATAAATGAACCATTAAATATTAAGTTACTAATACTTTAATGCTACATACAGAGAGTAAATTTTTGTTGATAATAAATTATAAATAATATAAGTAGTATACACAGCCAGTCCAAAAAAAAAAAGAAGATAAAATTAAATACTACGCAGTTAAAAGAAGCTTAAGCATATTAACCACACTTCTCATTTTTGTTCAAAAAAATATATAAAAAAATAATGTAATCTATTTAAACATATAGAGTATTTCAATATATAGTGGTTTATACATATATATCTATTTATATATAGTGGTCTAATATATATATTTAACGAAATTAAAATAATTTTTTTTTAATTCATAACATAATATTATAATTTTATTTATATCTTTATATCATAACTACTTAAAACATACCATAAGTAAAAACCATATATTTATCTGTAACAATTAATTTGTTTTGTTCAACACAAAAAAGGGATATTAAGCAAATGAAAATAAATAATTGACATGTTTTAATCCATCCACATTCAGTAAGTGCAACATTTCTCATCCGGTTCTGTATTTTCCATTCAACAAATATATGTCTGTACATCTCCTTCTCCATCCTGGAGGAGTCACAGAACAGAAACGAGGTGGCAGTAATACGGGATAACGCAGTGAACAGGCGTCCGCCGTCGCTCTCATTTACATTCACTTCCTCTGTCTGTTCAACAGCATCTCCCAAATGGATCAAATATATTTAAAGCCACTAAAAGTTCATTTTCAGGAACAAAAACTTTTAATCAGAGCTCCCAGGCGTCTCTGACCAATTATTTTCTTTAACATTTCCAGTCTTTTTTTTTTTACTCACAGAACACTATCTAATCTGAAAAAAAAAAATGTATCCACTGGTTGTTCAATTGGTTTAATTAAAATTAGCTAACGCACAAAATCTTGATCATTTTATTAAACGTAATTTTACTGCACTCAATCGTCTCGCATTCGCCAAACGAACGTCTACTTCATACGCACGAATCATTTTTTTCATTTTTCAACAATACCGTCTGCAGATTTATTCTTTTATTGTTTGGATGAATGCACACATCACACGCTGACAAACAATAGCGAACCCTCGTGCCCATAAAAGAGATCTAACCTAGTTCAGAAGTAGCAGGAAGCTCCTTTTATAAATCATGTCCGTATCGGCGCCTAGGTTCCCTTGAGCTCAGTACGAGGCACCTGTGTGACCTGATTACTCTGCTCTGTCTGGGTTACACAGAATGAAGTCCAACGCCTCCTGAGACTCACATTATAATGCTTTTCTGTTCATGAATAAAACATGGCCATTTTAATGCGCACTTCTGAAATAACACTTCGTTCTGCCCTTGATCCTGTGCTTAAACTCTCTTTAACCGAATGTTTAATTGATGCGGGACACGTCCCTTCGTTTCCCCTGGAACAATATTTATCAATGACAGATCTAATTCTGCATTAACAGCTACAGTCATACAGTTTTAGGCTAAGTTCGGAAGTACCTGTGTCCGCTGAGGAACTGCTCTTCAAGAGTTTGCGCTCTCTCATAAGCAAGAGGATAAAGCGTATTTGGCGTGCTGTCCGGGGGGCGAGCCTGGAGGACGGCAGACACCGAACCCTAGAGGCTTTAACCCTAGCTAGGGCTAGAGCTCGGCGTCCGGCTCGGTCCCTGCATGCCCCCCCGGAGGAAGGCGCGAGAGCAGCTAAATGGTGGAGAGGGGGTGGAGGAGGAATGTGCAAAAGGCGAGGTGCGGAAGGAAGGAGAACGGGCTATTTATAGTGGAGCAGGGGATTTGATTGGGCAGGTGTAATGAGGAGATTGATAGGGAGATGCAGTGCCAGCTGTGACCAATCGTCCGCGCTCCTGCTCGAAACTAGTTTATTTGCAAAAGCTTTGCTTGTGATGACTATAGTTTAATTGAATTACTTCATAAGCTGTCTAACATTCTCCCTTTATCTTGAAGTTCTACAGTCGACATGAAACTGAAGTTGCAACCAACTTTACTATTGTATTGATATATATATATATATCTACATATATATATATAAGATATATTAGGCCTAAATTTTACTATAAGATAAAGGTATATTATACACATTTTATACTAACTGTAACATCAGATGATCTGCATCTAAGTTATGCTTAAAGTTTGCTGTGTTTCTGTCATCAGTACACCGTCAACTAGACATGAAAAGTACCGATTATAGCATTATACCCACTCCTGTTGCATTTATCTTCGTATTACTGTTCAAATGTTTTGAGTTAGTATCACTCTTTTTTTAAAGAGATTAATACTTTTATTAAGCAAGGGTGCATTAAATTGCTCCAAATTGACAGGAAAGACATTTACAACTTTTTCTATGTAAAAAAATAAAAAATAAATTAT
>JAUMHP010000052.1:6363940-6384092 GCA_032361065.1 Enteromius trimaculatus | reverse complement strand
GGAACTGGAACAGGCTCTGGAACTACCCGGACTGGAACGGGCACTGGAACTGGAACCGGCTCTGGGACTGCCCGGACCGGGATGGGCACTGGAACTGGCTCTGGAACTGCCCGGACTGGAATGAGCACTGGAACTGGAACAGGCTCTGGAACTACCCGGACTGGAATGAGCACTGGAACTGGAACCGGCCCAGAAGCTGCCTGGACTGGAACTGGCTCTTGAAACTGCTTTCCTGGCAGTAAACTTGGGCTTGGATCATGGTCGTGAAACTGCTCTCCTTGCCACAACTCCAGCACGTTGAAACACTCGTGCTCAGGGAGGCGCTGTGGCGGCGCAGACTCCAGGTGGCGCTGTGGAGGCGCGGGTGCAGGCTGGCGCTGAGGTGGCGCGGGTGCAGACTGACGCTCGGCCGGAGCGGTGTTCATCGGCCTCCGGCGAATAGCCAAGCGGGACCCTGGTAGCTTGGGCACCGCTCCCTGGTACCGCTCGCCTGGTGTGGGATACGGCGGTAGACCGCGAGCCAGACGATCAAAAACAAACTCCCCCAGAGTCATGCCGTTTTCTGTTTTTTAAGGTCCGTCAATCTGTAACGTTTCCTTAGGCGTCTAGGCGAAGGACAACCAAGGATGTTACAGCAACTTTTTCCACGCTGAACGTTCAGGTGTTTTTTTCTTGGCACAGAGAGTTGAAGTATGTTCAACTTTGCAGAAAACGCTGATCTCATCAACGTCAGTTTCTAATCAGCCAATTAACCAAAATAGAGGGTGGGCAGCTAATATTGCTTGTCTCTGAGTCTTTCTTTACTAGACTGTCTCCGCCATAACTTCAGCTGATATTCCGTATCATAGCAACCACAGCGTATCAGTGAAAAAAACCCCACTCTCTTTAGCGGACAAAAAAACGCTTTGATGGACGCTCACAAACACTGCTCTATCAGGCGTTACAGGCATGATGAGATGGAAATGACACCAATCAAACAATCACAGATTAGAGTCACGCAAACGAGCGGTTTGGAAAAATGTATCGCTAAGCGAATTGTTTGGAAGTCAATTAAGCAAGAAAGATAAAAATAAATGCATATTATAAGACAATTAACATGTTTTTTGACCTTGCATGCATTGTAACCTGTTGTTGGGGATAGAGACCTGCACAGGACACATTTTTTAGTTCCGCGTCCACCCACTCCTGCAAAAACATTTTATCTGGTCCTGCTCCCGCCTACGACATTCAAGTTTTTTCCCCACTCCCGCCCGCATAAAAGTAATCTATATAGAAGTACATCAAAGAAATTAACATGAAATCATTCTGTAACATTTCCTAAGAGCCACAGCATCCCAGCAAAAGTCTTTCAGTTAAAACATGCGTTATGTAAGTTTAGCATCAACATTTACAAACCACTGTTATTTGTAACAGAATAGCAAGACTGCTGCGTGCAACTTCTGGCATGACAGGATGTGAGCAGCACTAAAAGCGCTGACATCTTGGTTCATAGCAATGTCATAAAGTTCTACTATAACACAATAAACATATGCAATGTCTACACTTCGTGTGTTAAGATGAGAAGATTCGTGAGCACACAATTTCAGCACTGAAGTGAGCGGATTCCAACGTATCTGTTGATTTCTGGAACGCATGGCCATCAGATCGAGTCTACATTGTGCAACACTTCAAATGTGTTACAAATAGTAACTCTGTCTAGCCTGATACACTTCAAATCAGAAAGAATGTAAAGGTTATGATGACGACACTGGACGTGAGCCACAGATTAGAGGTCTCAAGGAATTTGTCTAAAACTTAAAATCACAGCATGTGTCCAAAATGATTGACTATTGATGCTAATTGTTTTAATAATAAGTAGCCTGCAATCTGCAACTATTTCAGACGTTACTCCACACAGAGAACATAACACCGAATATTAGCATTTATCCAACTCCATTAAACGAAGGATTTGAATTAGGTTGGAAGCTGTTCTCTTTTACAGATGTTTACATTGACTTAAGATAAACCCGACAGTGCTTGCAGCGGGCCCCGACTTATGACTTCGTCATAGCTCAGAGGCGGGCCACCCATCAGGCTTCCTCTTTATTGTAGATATCCATCAGTTATTATGGTGACTGAAAAAAATTTGCAGCGCTGGTGAAAACAACAGGAGACCAGGCTACAGAGAGCATGCCTTCAGCACAGCTGGAAGAGTTCGGTGTTCAAACGCACACAATAGGCTAAAACCCCAGCAAAATTACTCCCATGAATGTGTCGTGGGGTAACAGTATATTTGAATTATTAATAAATACTCGATATATACACTCCATAGGTGTAATGGTTTTTATACTGTACAAACTGTATGTGGTATTGCACTACACCTACCCTACACCTAAACCTACCCCTTACAGGAAACCGTGTGCATTGTTAGATTTTCCAAAAAACATTTTTTAGTATGTTTTTTAAGTCTTTTGAATTACGGGGACACTGAAAATGTCCTCTTAAAACACCTACATATTGTAATACCTGTGTCATACCAATGTCATTATACAAATTTGTGTCCTCATAAACCACATAAACCCGCCAACACACACACACACACACACACACCTACTAGTTAATCAGTTTATAAGTTGTTCCTGTATACCCAATATTACTTCCTATCCCACTTACTAACAAAAAATTGTTCCTTAATAACATCAACCCACCAGTAAGTGACATCATTCTGGTGGGAAAACAACAACACTAACATTTGGTTTATTAGCAGTGGATTTGACAAAGTTAGTTTTGTGGTTCTTCATTGGTTTATACTGTACCTACGGTACCAGTTCACACAGAAACACATCAGATGGTTAAATGCGTAGTTGTTATCATACCGTGAAGGGAAGTCAGTCATGAACAGCTCCGGCACCAGCTCCTGTAGCGGGACGGGTTGTTTGGGGTGGTTGGGGCAGCTGATGTGCTCCTTGTCCACGGCTGCCAGCACGCAGTCCTCCATGTTGAAATAGTGGACGGTGCTGTGGCCAGAGCCGGACAGAGGCAGAGGGTCGGACAGCCGGGGTCCTGAGCTACAGGACGGACAGGGAGCATACTGCTCAATGAGACGAGAGCCATCACTCTCACTGCCTGTCAGAGCTGGACCGAGAGAGAGAGAGAGTAAGAGAAACATCTGAACACTGCTATTTCTTTAAGAGCTGCTGAATGAATGAGCAAATTAATAACTAAGATGTATACGGAGTACTGAAAAAAATAAATAAATAAAAACACAAAATAAACAAAAATCACAGTTTTAACTCTATACTATGTCGTCAAAAAGGAGGTGTGCACATCTATAGTCATAATAATAATAAACAATTAAAAATAAGTATATAGATAAATAAACCACCTTTGTAAAGCAAATACATATATAGAAAATATATAGAAATCTAATGATTATAAGACGAATATGATGAGCATCACATGCATGTGTTAATAATGTCACATAGCAGTGAGTGTGTTTACCCACAAACACTTGAGCTGACTGTCACATGTGTAACGGCTGAATGGAGCAGGTGTATGCTGATGCGTCTGCTGTAATTAAAAGGCTTTGTGCGTGTTAATGAATCCGTATAAACTACAGTCTATAGAGCTGAGCGTGTGTTTGTGCTGCACCTGTGCTTCTGACGGACAGTGTGTTAATTCTGGGAAGCAGCTCTGCACGAACGCACAACAAACTCCCACAGAGCAACATTAACACCGCACTGAAACAAACAGCTGCATGTCCACAGGAATACTCTACAGTGGTGGGTCCTTCATGAAGCGATCTCAATTGTTTTTTTCTTATGGACCTCCAGCTTACCACTACAAATGCTATTTTAGCAGCACTAGGATAATGTTGTAGTTTTAATTATAGATTTATTTATTTATTTTTATTTATCTGTGTATTTTTTTATTTTATTTAACAAACGAAATAAAATCAAACAATACTAAACTAAATTAAATGAAAAAAAAAAATAGTGTAAAGAGCCCACAGCTATGCATGGAGGAATGCTCCAGTTATTATTATTTCAACAATTCTCTGTTCGTGTTATATCCTATTGCACCTACTGCTGCCATGTTATACATTAATGCCTTTTGCAGGTGCTTTGATTTGCACTGCATTGAAGGTAAATGTTACACTAAGAACATTTGCATTACATCCACAAATCCAAGACCTGTGCAAACCAGCGCACGAGATTGAATCTGTCAGAGATCTGTAGTGTCCTCACCAGGAAACCACTGCTCTATGAGAGCGTTGACGTGATCCGTGATGAAAGCCATCGCGGAGAAATCCCTCGTCTCTGACTGGCAGATGATCTTGATGCCGCCGCTTTTTTTCTTCTTCCAATTCAGGTCAGATGACTCGACGCTGTGTACGAGTGAAAGAGTGTCAGCTTTTTCTTTTAAATGTCGCTATTATAGTTATATTTAAATACGTTTCTATATCATTTTTTAATTTTCATTTTAGTCATTTTGTTAAACGCTTTTTTCCTATTCATTTGTTTGTTTTTATAATATATTTTTATTATCATTAATCATAATTTCATTGATTAGTTTGTTTATTTTTTAGCTTTTGGACAAGAATTTATATAAATGTTTAGGTATTTTCACAGAAATGGCATAAAATAGTAATTAATAGTTATGCATAAGTTATTATTTATTATTTTTGTTTATTAATTGTTGATTTAGTAATATGTATTATTATTAATATTATTACTGTTTTTGAGAACTTCTTTAACAAAACCATTAGCAGTACCAAAAGTTAAAGGTTCAAAGACTGATCCATTATCAGAAATAACAGAAAGACTGTCTACACACCTAAGGCATAATATTACTTGTTACAGACTAATTTTTAAAGCACACATACCTTTTGCAGACTTACAAAAACAACAAAACATGTGTCCAAATGCTGGATACAGTGATTTTAGTATTATTTATATACTACTACAATATTTTTTCATATTTTGAATTAGCTTTTGTTTTTATATTTGTTAAATGTAGAAGTTTTTATGTGCTTTTGTAATCTTCATTACTTTTAAAAAATTTATATTTAACTTTCATTTATTTTTATTTCAGTTCTACTGAACTGTGAACTTTACTACTTTTACTTTATTTCAGCTAGCGGTCAAAGCAATGTCCCTATTTTTCATTTAAATTAAAGCTTTTCATATTTTATTTTTTATTTTTTTTTAATATTTAAAAATAGCAAAAATGCAGTTTTAGCTAACACTAACAAGACTGGGTGAACAAAGTAAGAGAAATATAAAATTATATATTTATTACTGCTGTCAAATGACTAATCACAGTGATGGCACTGTATACGGTCTCAGTTGAGAGATACAGATTTCAGCATTAGTAGTAATCTGTGTGTGCATTTTCCTTGATAACAAGCAAGTTGAGTCATACCACTTGTTTATCGTGTCGCAAATCGCAATTTTGACCTTAATAATCGCAACGTGACATTTTTCCCCAAATCGTGAAGCCCTACATGTAAATAATTTAAAATATATATACAGTGTGTTTATATATATATATACACTATACACAGTACACGCATATATGTTATGCAAACAAAAATGTTTATTTTGGATGCATTTAATTGTGATTAATTGTTTGACAGCGCAAATATTTGTTCATTAAATACCATCAACGTTCAAACTCCTCCTAACCTCAGATATCCTCCGTCGAAGGTGACGAGCAGCCCTTCTTTCCAGTAGATGGTCTGACTGCGCCGAACACGGAAAGTGCTGCAGCGATTGCGCTGCTGATTCCCCGCAAAGCTGTAGATCACCTTACTGTGGTTCCTCTGGATCTTTGAGGGCTTTTTGGTCTCGAACGCCTATTACGAGAAGCAGTCACAAAGACAGTCTTTAGAATCAGTCGACTGAAACAGGCCAGAAAACATTGATCGGCTTCAACGGCCCTTTCACCTGAGAACTTGTCTTGTAAGGAATAAATAAAAACACAGCCGTATGGCCAGACTCCAATGGGATACTCAATGATTCAGCAGATTGGTCTGGTTTCTCACTTTTTACCAGTGGGTGACACTACAAATGTGCGTTATGTTCTCAGGGCAACGTGCCGTTGATGCAAAGACGAACTGCGCGCCAATACGCAGAAGCTTTGCCAAGGCTATGACTCACTTCCGGTTTGGTGTCTTCGCCAGCAAAACTGTTAAGGCTTTTCTGGAGAATATTATCCAGTAATTGTATTTGTGTGGTTTTGTCTTTGTCTGTGTCTGACCTGAACCAATTTTGGTGAAGATTCAACCAACACTGAAAGAGGAAAAGCGAAACAAACAAAGCCTTGTGCAAAACAAAATAGTGGGACCTTAGAAATACATGAGACTTTTGCAATCTGACCAATAAGTGGCGCTGTCACCAAACTGGGCTTGTACATTAATTCATGTCTCACATCAGTAATATAAATATAAATATAAATATAAATATAAATATAAATATAAATATAAATATAAATATAAATATAAATATAAATATATTTTTGTGACATTTAGTATGACTATTATATTATATTATGTCTAAATGTCACAAAAATATATCTTGTTTATTTTTATAATAAATAATAAAATCACACAAAATATCACATAATGTAATTTAATTCAATATTTTATATTTTGTATAATATATTTTTGTTAGAATATAGTAGAAAACAATATAATAATTTTAGGTATACTTTCATAACTATGTCATAACATTTTGTTTAATATTTTTATTAAAAAAGTTTTTATAGTCATACTACCAGAGGCTTAAGTACAATACTTAAGTAAATGTACTTCACTACTGTCCGCCTCTGTATACTACATAACCTTGTTATTTTATATTTTTCTGAAATACATTTTTTTTTTGTTATATAAAAAAATATACATACTTCTTTTGTTAAAAACAAACAAACAAAAAACATGCTAACTAAAAGAAAATAAATAAGATCAGAAGAAGGGCTGTAAGATTTTCCCCAAACAGCCCTATGCATTACAAAATGTTGGCAGTGTTTTTGTACAGGACTATTTGGGGAAATGAGATTGCAGAAGCGTGCGAAACGTCTTACCATGCGTTTCGACGAGCTGCCATAGACTCCCAGCGTGTGGCTACACTTACAATGACTGTAATTCTGACTTTATTGCTCGGTTAGGTTGTCATCTCAGGGTGTGTGTTTACCTGCACGTCCATCTGGTTCAAACTGATTAGCATCCTGGCTATAAAGCGCTCCCAGAATCCCGCAGGAACGAAGCTCATCTTGAAATGCCGCTGGATGGTGTTGTTGCTCTGGTGCCGGAAGCCGTGGATGTCCAGGGCAGGTTTGGGCGGCAGAAGGTGGGGCAACAGATAACTATAAACAGAAGAAAGAGGGGAAAATCAAGTATGAAACACTGCATTACGTACGATAACGAGTAATATATGCAATGCATCCAAACTATCTTGCAGGACATGTCCTAGACAGGTGGTTCCCGTAAGCCATGAAAGTACATTAATCCGTAGCATAAAGCTTTTTAAATGTGCATTTTTAAAAAATGTGACATAGAAAAAAAAGGATTATTTTGGATTCAACTAATCAAGATTAATTGTTTGATAGCACTAAATATTTCATACTGGTTAAAATATAATACAAAACAAAAACAAAATATTTTTATTACATATTTTAACATGAATCTAATCAAATAAAAACTCAATACTTCATCATTTTCACAATAAAATACACAATACTCAACTGAGTAAAATCCAATCAATCAGTCACAATTTAAGTTTAGAAGAAGAGAAACATACATTTTGGCATAATTGTTAAACAATGCACATACTTCATAGACGTTATAAAGTACAGAAAGCCACAGTTTTTTTACCTGCTGCTGGCGACTGGCAGAGCGATCTCAAACTTGGCCAGGAACTGGAAGTACTGTTCTTCGGTCTGCTCTGTGAAGCCGGTGCCCACCAGCAGCATGCGCAGGTCCTCTGCCTTGATGACCCCATTCCGGGCGACCGAGCGCGAGCCCCTGAGGTTGATGATCCGCTCCAAACACTCGGACAGCCACACGGCGTCCAGGAAGTAGAGCTTACACAGACCATGACTGGTGTCCGAGAAATGCAGGATAGTGCCGGTCTCGATGAGGAAATTGATCGCTGCGTGATTCACAAAAAACAGCTGTAACACAGCCATATTCAAATGAAACAGGCTAGGATGCACAAATATAGAACATTATTACATAACTAAAAAAATAAAAAATAAAAATGCATTTAAAGACTTGCACTTGCTTTGGATTTTATGAATGACATTAGACTTTAAAACATTATAATGTACAGTAAAGATGTTGTTTATAATACATTTAAAAATATTTACGTTTGAATACAAAAAATATTATATTTTTTAACCTAATGGGGTCAATATAATACAAAAATCATTCAATTATTTAAAGTAAGTAAATAATGAAATAAATTAATTTAATAATCATTTCAAAATCTAATAAAATGTAATACTTCATAAAGATTTTTTTGTGTTCACTTGGTCTTTGCAGATTCTTTCATTTTTACTATTTTTCTTTTATTACCGGTCTGCAGATCCTCATAGTCTTTGATATCGCTGACGGGGCTCTGCTCGATGATTTGCTCCAGTTCTAAGTCTGTTAGGTACTGAACCTCATCGGCTTCGTCTCTCCTCAGACGCTCGGCTTTTATGGCTTCTTGCAGGGTCACATAACTTTTGGGGATCTGTATAAAACACCAAAGAGAGCCAAAAACCATTTAATAATTCACCTTAAAGAAACTCAAATACTACTGCAGCACAGCCTGCTCACGCTCATGCTTTTTCCTAATTTTAGGTCGCGTGGATAAGAGAAAAAAAATGAAAAAGCATGCTGAAGTTTTGAGGTAAAGCAACAGTATTTCACTTCCGTTTTTCCATCTTACTGAACAAATGTCAGACACAACTGTCATTCATGCCAAACATACAGTCTTGACTAACACTAACCAGTCTTCCCACGAGTTTGTGACAGCTAGCAGGGTTGCTGACGTCCTTCATGGAGCAAGTGACCTGAAACAAAAGCCTCTTGAGTCCATCCATGCCTTCCAGCGTCTTACATGACACCTCACTGCAAAACAACCACACATTAACACAAACAAACACCAAAACAGACCATGCATTGAGGAAACTGTAAAATATTACTGTGCATTTTAATGGTAAAAAGACTGTAAAAATGCTACAGTAAAAGCCAGTTCAATGGTTAACCAAGTTCCCCTGTATACGTTGAAAAATCCTATTGGACATTACATGCAATATTATGGAAATATACCGTTTTTGGAATTCAAAAAAGAAAGTACAGTCCTGTGCAAAGGTCTTAGCCCACTAGTATTCGGTTATTTCTATCTTTTGCGGTAGCGTGTCAGTTGCAAAAATCAGTTTACATCTTCAAACATTATTTTTGTTTAAATAATTGTAATAATGCAGTGAGATCTGATCTGATCATCATCCAGTCTGTCTGGAATCACATGAAGAACTGTGGTAAACGTCTCCAAGATGCTTTAAAAAAACCTACCTGCAAAGCTACAGCACTGTTCAAAGTTTTAGACACTCGTGTAAAAATGCTGTAAAATGAGGACGCTTTCAAAAATAATGCCATAAACAAATTTAATTTATCAATTAACTTCTATTAGCTAAATCAAATAAATATTTGGTATTACAGCTTTTGGTAAAACAGCTTCTGTTGCGAGGTACACTTGCTCATAGTTTCACAGGTAGCTTAGGTTCCAGGGAGGTTTTTCTGAAGCAACTTGGTTCTTCTGGATTGAGTCGGTCTCAGGTTGTCCTGTTACTTCATGTGATTCTGGACAGACTGATGATGATCAGATCAGATCTCTGTGTGTCAGACTTTGTCAGTCAGACTTTTACACAGTACTGTATAATTTACAATGAATAACCGTAAATTGACGTTTACAGAATTTCCTGTGCTACATTCCAAATCTTAAAAACTGCAGCAAAAAAAAAAAAATCGGTTTTCTTCAAATAAGAAAAAATGTGTGTGCAAACTGTACGAGTTGAAGTTGTGATAATTGCACTAACTGTAGGTGTTTCCAGGTGATGTCGGGATATCCGCTGGCCCGAGCTCCAGAGGGCGTTCGGCAAAGTGCCAGGATGTAGGCTCTCAATGTAGCGACACGCTCTGTGCGAAACTTTGTGTCTATGAGGTCCAGATGTGTCCCGATGACGATGACGGCAGAGTTAGGAGCGCGAGCCTGGAGCACAAACACAATCATTACACAGGTACCTCTATGAAACATCCATCAAAACATGACTTACAGCTTGTGCCATTTTTTGTTTTTTAATACAAAAAATAATAATAATTGTGTTTGTATATGTAGTGTCTCTATAGATTAATTCCCCCCTTTAGTTAGGGATTTTTATTTTTTGCATGTGTCTGCATTTCCAACAAGCCTTTATCACGTTAAACAAAAATTTATGAATATGTTTAAATATGTTTTAAAACATATGAACAGAATTGTGTCTTTCAATGATCAATAAAATACAAAAATTAGCTCCATCAAATAATTAATCCAAAATAAATATTCTAAAAATAAAAGTTTGTTTACTTTTAAAAGTTTACTGTGTACTTTGCATATTTATCACATGCATATGAAAATTGTTATATTTATATATTAAATATGTATATATAAATGTATATACACATGTAAATATTTTCCAAATATATACTGTGTGTGTTATATATATATATATATACACATTACACACACAGATATATTATGTCAATGAAAAAAAAATGTTTTGGATGCAATTAATCACTTGACAGCACAAAAAATAAAATAAAATAAAATAATTTTAAAAAAGTATCAATGTTAACCCTTATTATCTACACCACATTGAAAAACATGTATGTTTCCTAGAATGACCCATTTCCTTTAAGCCAATTCAACATTTTTGAAGCTATACTAAGAATGTAAAATCAGTACACATAACAATTATGGACACGTCCTGAGGAGTGGGTCAGAAGCTCTCTGATCTTCATAATGTGCATGTTATTCATCGTTTCCTCACCTCGATGTTGAGCAGCCAGGACTGTAAGTTGGCCACCGCTTCCTCTCCCAAAGCCAGATTCCAGATCACCATAAACAGAGCTTTATCTGTGAAGAAACACTGGTTCACAGTCGACATGCTGGCAGGGCCGCCGATGTCCCACACGTTAAAGGACACGGAGTCAAGCTGTAAAAAGAGGAGAAACAAAAGGCATTGCACCATATTAACGACATCACTTCATATCTTTCATCAAGGCATCAAACTACTAGGTTTATTTTGTTCTGTTGTGTGAAGCACAATTGCTGAATTTAACAGCAGATTTATCAGATATAAAAATGCACAATTCAACTTATTTTGTGGCGGAAGCAAAATAACTGCGAGATGCAAGAAATGTAAACTCAAAATTGTCAACAAGTCAAATCAGAAATATTAGTTAATTTTATTTCACAATTCTAAAAAAAATGTTAAATTTTAATAAAAAAAAATAAATAAATAAAAATCAAATTGGGAGGCAATTTTTTCCAATTTTGTGGCAAAGTTGAAGGTCCATAAGAAGCAATCTAAAAATCAATATTAAATAAAACTGACACTATTCGCTTTCTTCCTACTAATTCTAACTTTCATTTAATGAAATGCATGTTTGATTGTGTTAATAATGACAGAATCTTAATTTAACTTTTAAACATGTGTTAACTTCATTCAAGCTAATCTTAAAAAGCACAAAAAAGGCTCTGGGCTTTGAGTCAGCGGAGGTGTAAGTGTCCACAGCTGCTGGAGATCTCTGGGGCTTTATAACATCAGCTCGTGTATACATTTGCTTCTGTCCATAATATACGTGTAAGAGGTCACAGTCTGTGTGTGTGTGTGTGTGTTTATGAGAACATGTCTATATGACATCAGTGAGTGTGTGTGTGTGACACTCTCTCGGGTTTTATTTGCCTGGCTCTGACTCAGGACTCATGATGAGAATGGAAACACTGTTAACTCATGCTCAGAAACCATGTAAGGCCCAAACAGAGCTAGAGGTCAAAGGTCAGCTGGAAATACCAGAGCTGCTACTCATTCATAAACACGGAGGTCAAAATGTTGGCACTTTAAAGGTTTGCCTTTTTTTATTTTTCAGAAATGCTACAAAGGTTTTTTTTCGGTTTTATTTTTGTCTCGTCATATTTACAGAGCTGTTGGTTTTCTGTGAGCAAAGCATTGTGGGACAAACAAATGTGAAGGAACGCCCTGACAGCAATCAAATAGACTGGGAATTCAGTGAAGGTTTAAACGATGAAGTCACACACTTGAATCAACATGAAATGACTTCGGTTGTCCACTCAGTTACTTTCACTCAGAAACATTCAGAAAATAAAGGCAGATAAAGCACGAGTTCACCTAATTATGATCAGTTTCACAGAAAACAAGACTGTATTTTCATTTTGCATCTTGATTTAAGAATGTTCAGACATCCCTAGATAAGCAAGACTTTAATTTGTGGAAGGATATGAGTGTGTGTATGTTTATGCCACACTGAGGGGACCAAATGTGCCCACACGGAAATTAATAAATGTTCTGATATTCCTGCTGTATGCCGTAGACCAGTCACAACAGACCAGCCTTCTGACCGTTTCAAAGAAGAGTAGGCTCACGGGAAGGAATGGGTTTAGAGAGACACTGGAACTATCATGAAACTTATAAAAATGGATCAAGGACCCCAAAAAGTACTATATTTCTGCTTTTACAATCTTGGTGGGGACATTAGGACCCAAAAGAAGTAGCATAAAAAATGATGTGTGTGTGTCTTACAGCAGACTTCACCACTCCTCCAGGCCGCTCCAGGTCCCAGCTGGTTGTGTGTATGCTGCGGTCGGTGCTGATGAAGGAGGAGGGTTTGCCGGTCTGAAGCCCCTCCAGCAGAGCGCTCTTCCCCTGCCGCGGAGGACCCACCACCATTAGCTTCAGCAGTCTGCAGGGCTCTGCTCCTCGCAGCTCCGCTCGCAGAAATGCCAAAACCGCTGCCGGACCTACACACACACACACACCTCAATCACTGCGCCTAGATATGCCTCACTCCTAAAAAGCATGTGTTAAAAACAACACATTTCTTAAAACACCTCTGTTTCTAGTTTTAAATGTTTTTAAGTAAATGCTTTTCTTCCAAATGATTACAGCAATAGAAGGTGTTGCTGTAATTTTTTCTACACTTTATATTACTTGTTATATATTAAAACAGTCTTAGTAAAGAATATTCTATGCAATATTTGATTATTTCTATGGTGTTGCATCATGAACTTTGCAGCATGCTAATCTATTGAAACTAGCTGTGAGCCTCTAACATCATATGTAAAGCCCTTCACTGAGTGACATGAGCTCCAGGCATCTTCAGATGAACCCACAGAGCTCATGCGTCTGTTAATGATGAGCTGCTTCCTCTCAAACCTCTTGAGCCTATTGTTATGACAGTAAAACACACTAAATATCGCAACAAATGCATCAGACGAATGGACAGCTGGCTGAACAGCTAGAAACACCAATGAAATATTCATCAGACAAATCCTATATTATACAGCCTTCAGAGGCTGAGCCGAACATCATCATGTTCTCTAACGCAAAAGAAAAACAAATAATGTCATGCTCAACATGATGACAATTCTGTTTGTTTAATACGGAACATGCTTCTTACCCTACTTCAGACACGTTTATGCATTTGATGCACACTTTTTATCAGAAGCACTTGAACTTCAGTGTACATTTTATCATGCATTATGATCTTCTACAGCAAAATACAACTCAAAATGCACAAGAAAAGCATTGTTTGTTTATTCATGCGCTTCTATTTTTATATTTCAAGTTTTACGTTTTTAGTAAACTTTTTACTTACAAGTTACTTGGTTATGTGTTCCTGTCTGCCTTTTTTAATATTAGAATTATTTAATATTATATAGCTTTTATTTTTATATTTCCATTTTTCATTTACTTTCACTACTTTTTTGGTAATATTATCGATTAGGTTTCATTAATTTTTTTATTTTAGGTTTAGTTTGCTTTTGGTTCAGTTTTTGTTTATTTTTAGTTTATTTATTTATTCATTCATTTTAGACTTTTTCATTTTAAACAGACATTTCTCTGAAGAGTATTTCTCTATGTTTTCATAGAATCTATACACAGTAGATATTTTAGTTCTAACTAATATTTTGAATTAGCTTTTATTTTTACATTTTCATTTTAAAATGTACTTTTTGTCTTTTTTTTTTTATAACTACTTTTTTTTTTTAAGCCAACTAATTTTATTTTAAGCTTAAATTTTTTTTTTACTTTTACTTAAAAAATACTTTTAATCCAGTTAATGATGATATTCCCGTTTAGCTTTTTATTTTTATTTTTAAAAACCCCACTATTTAGATTTTTTTTTTTTTTTTTTTACAAAAGCATTTGCATTTTTTTTTATCTTGATCAAAGTTAAATAAGCTCAATTCATGATATCCATGTGAGAGCATGACTCAATATCACTCAATATTGCTTGTATTCAGCATGTTTTGCTGTAATGTAATCTCGACTATTAAAAGCTTTGATTCAAGCAGACACTGGCTGTGACTGGAGTACCATCTTTCCTGACGTCTGCAGGGATGTTGGTGATGTTCAGGTCTTCGATGTCCAGCTGCCAGAGATTGGAGAGCTGCCCGAGCTCAATGGGAAGCTCCTGGATCCCTGGATTACTGCAGAGACAGAAGGATTCAAATCAAAGTCCAAACAAAATATCCCCACATCATGAGAGTTTCTCCAGCAGGAAGCAGGAGATGAACAAGCCCTTCTGATATTGAATATTAGTTTGTAATTCCTGTGAAAACCCTGAATCACTGACTGCGATTGACGGGCTCCGATCTGAACCCTACACTGCAAAAAATGCTTTCTAAGACAAGATTTTTTTGTCTTGTTTCTGAAATCAAGAAGAGTTTTCTAGACAAGAAAATTACTGTCTAACTGCTAAAATTAAGTAACTTTTTGCTTAGAACAAGCAAAATAATCTGCCAATGGGGTAAGCAAAATATTCTCATTTCAGACAGATAACAATATTATTTTGCTTGTTTTTAGCTTGTTTATTTTCTGAAAACAAGACAGTAATTGTTTCTTGTCTAGAAAATCCTTATAGATTTGAGAATTTTTAGATATTTTGGCTGGAAATCTTAGAAAGCATTTTTTTACAGTGTAGTGCAATGACTTGCTGTTTAACCTCTTTTTAACCTCTTAAGTGACTGAACTGTTAGGCCTACCTAGTCAGCAACTCTGTGCATTACACAAGTAGAGTTCTTCACTTAAAGCACACAGAAGATTTGGCGTCCGTTATGTTAACAGAAAAAAAATATGCATTTTTAATTAAATATTAACATTTTCCTCAATTAAAATATTGTACTATGTTTTGATAGCTTAGTTAGCATGTTGACATAAACATGTAATTTTTTTTTTATTATGAAATTTTATGATTATGTGAAGAGAACGATTTAGTAATTCTAAAATATTAAAATTATGTTAAATCATTTTACTATTTTTAAAACTTTATTTATATTTCAAATGAAATGAGAATTAAATATGAATAATATAATCATTATATATTATTTTTTTCAATATTTTTTCTCGCATCATTTTTCACTGAGCTTGTCAGAAGGCATGATTGTCTACATGTAATAAATAAATTGTACATTTATTCAAGTAATATCTAATATTAATAGCATCAAATCTAACCGTTATATCAAACAAAACATTTGACCCCTGAGATGGACCAATCACACAAAGAGAGATGCGTAACAAAGTGGAAGAAATGATGATGCATGGACTGTACTGCACAAACTGATTTCCCATGATTCCCTGTGACTCACTTGGACAGATAGAGTTCGGAGAGGTTCTTGAGGGCACACACAGATGGCGGCACACACTCCAGCTGGTTGTCATTCAGGAAGAGAACTTCCAGAGAATCCCGCAAGATTACGGGAAACTGAATGGGACAAACTGCCAAAACAGAGCCAGAGGACATGAGAAGCTCAGCAAAACCACATGATGCAGAATTAACATCCCTGCAGACTAATGATGATCACTCTACTGAAGGCCTGCTACGAGACAGAAACGTGATCATATTCGCTTCCATAAAGTGGCAAAAAAAGGATGAAATGTGTGACCCTGGACCACAAGAGCAGTCTCAAGTCGCTGGGGTATATTTGTAGCAATAGCCAAAAATACATTGTATGGGTCAAAATTATTGATTTTTCTTTTTTGCCCAAAATCCTTAAAGTAGTAGGTAAAGATCACGTTACATGAAGGTATTTAGTCAATTTCTTACCGAAAATATATTAAAACTTAATTTTTGATCATTAATATGCATTGATATGATCTTCATGTGAGAACTTTAAAGGTGATTTTCTCAGCATCAACGGGAAGCTTATTTATTCAGCTTTCAGATCATGTATAAATCTTAATTTCGACTGACTTACGACTGGTTATGTTGTCCAGGGTCACATATATTTTATATATCTATATATTCTTTTGTAAAACGTCTACGTTACAGTTTAAAATAATTGTTTTCTATTTGCAGATATTGTAAAGTATAATTGATTCCTGTGATCAAAGCGGATTTTTTTTTTTACATCGTAACTCTTTAGTGTCACACGATCCTTCAGAAATTATTCTAACATGACCACTTTAATACGCCTAAAATTTCTGATTATAATCAACCCGGACACATGTCTTGTTTGTTTCTACGATGAAAAGATGTTCAAAAGAACAGCATTTATTTTAAGATTTAAAATCAATTCTATAACACTAGAAATGTATTTACTGTCTTCTTGATCAATGCAATATATTAAAATAAAAAATAAACTGAAAAATAAAAATATTACATTTCTATTGAAAAGTGGTATTTATTTTGTTGAAATGACTGCGAGCGCTTGTTGCCTAAAACATGAGTCAGCGGTTTGGATCAGTCTGAAAGGGTCTTAGTTTAGATTCTGATGCATTACTAAAATAATCCACAGTCTTGTCACAGTCTCAACAAAACATTATTGCCATGGTGATCTTGCTCTGCCTGCCTTCTTTGTGGTGAGTTTGGTAATTGCAGTGTGAAACTGTGCCGGGACCTCAGTGTTTGAGTTACTGTACCTGGCTCTGGGTCCCGTCTGTGCCACGTAGTAAAGAAGGCCAGCTTCCTGGTTTTGGTCGGCTCTCCCGTCCTGAAATAACATTCAGAGCGCATTCGATTTCAGATATTCACACTCTCTATACAACCACAGGAACCGTGATAATGCATTTGCGATCCGGAAGAGTAATGAAGACACTCTCCTGAATTACATTTTAAGGCTTCATAGATGCACTCCCACCAAAACATTTTCCCAAAATGTAGGTAATATAATTATTTCGCTTTCTAAGATATGTCTTTAGCCAAATTACAAAGCAGCGTCGACATGTATTCTACGCAGAGAATGCATATGGACTATTGTACTGTGATTTTACCAGTTTCTTATAATTTAAAATAAAAATAAGGAAAGCAGCATAAAATATTTTCAAATAAAACACGGCATAATATACCGAGAAAATACCGAAATAAAATTAAAAACATAAAAATCATATAAAAGGAACTAAAGACAGCATAAAATTAATCATAATATATATAAAAAAAAAAAAGTACAAATATAAATAAACCAACAAGTTTTTTTTATTATTTTACAATTTATTACAATTACTAAAATTATTGCTATTGTTAATAATAATAATAATAATAATAATAATAATAATAATAATAATGCCATTAATTATTAAAATATTTTTTAAACAAACATACAGAATGACTAAAATAATAAAGTTTAATAATAAAACACCAAAATAGTTAACTAAATATTATTGACAACAGTTATTATTATTAAACATGCATGAAATAAAAGAAACTAATGAATAAAATAAAACAGGTGAATGATAAACAAATTATGTATTTTATATAATCTGGAAACATTCATGAAAAGAAGAACAGTTTGACCTATTTTGATGTTAATTAGTGTTTCACAGGGTTAGTATTGTCAAAAAAAAGACTTGATTGGGAGTGTGCTTAAAATGCTGCCTATGCAGTGCTCACTTTGGTTTTGAAACAGAGCCTTTCTCTTTCTGTGTGTGTGTGTGTGTGAGAGAGAGTGTATATACATTTATGTGTGTGTGTTTGACGTACTTCCCCAGCTGGTTTTTGGACAGGTCTAGTGTTCTCAGACAAGAGCATTTCCATTTGTTTGGAGCGGGCAGAGTTGAGATTTGGTTCCCACACAACTTCAGAGAGACGATGGCCTAAAACACACACACACACAGTGATCTCTGTGACACACACACACCTGGAGCCAGAAATATTACGTACACACTGCTATTTAAAAGGCATTTTGTCAGTCTGTCATTAGCACATTATTACTGTAATTAGCACAGATGAGCTGTTTATCTGTTATTTGAAGAATTTTAGTTTTAGAGATTAGTGTAAGGTATTTACTTAAATTAGTAACGCACCTGTTTTATACTCTCAAACGACAAGAAATAAAATAATATAAAATTCAATTGAAAAAATAAAAAACACAGTTTTTGACAATTTTTTTTACAAAACAACAACAAAATAAAAAACAATGTGAAGTTAAATAACACCACAATATAAACAAAACTAAGAAAATAAAATTATAAAAAAACACTGACAACAAGAAAATAGACAATAACCGCATAATAATATTAATAAACTAAAAACACCTAATAAAATAACATTACAAACAATTATAAAATTAAATTAACCCAATCAAATCAAAATGAAATAAAATATGTCCGTGTCTAAACACACATCTCTGTGCGTGCGATCGTGACAAACTGTCAGTTTTGACCTGCTGTTCTCGGTGAAATCATCTTTGCTCACAGACAGCGTAAATATCTGGCGTTTAAGAGAGCCCATATTTCAAGTCAAACTGTTGAAGCATTAAATTGAATTTTAAATGATGCTCCTGCTGTTTGCGTCTTCCTC
The DNA here is from genome assembly GCA_032361065.1 of Enteromius trimaculatus. NCBI lineage: Eukaryota > Metazoa > Chordata > Actinopteri > Cypriniformes > Cyprinidae > Enteromius > Enteromius trimaculatus. The sequence goes on along the minus strand of JAUMHP010000052.1, from coordinate 6,365,050 downwards.
GCACGCTTTCTTCAGCTCTCTAGTTTGCAATCTCCATTTCTCGCTCTGCGCTGACATCTTGCCAATTAACTTGCCGAACTCACAGTGAAGTTAATGGAAACTCAACAACTATAAAAGCCATCTGATCTGCTCCGCCGTACGTTTGTTAACACTTCACTACTGTACAGACTCGGAGCCTTTCAGGCTTATGTGTATACAAAACTCTTATTAGAGCTAAAGCTTCCCCTGATTCACTTCTGTCTATCACGAGGAGACCCAGAGAGAAAGTCTGGATGGTTCAGATACAGATGACGTTTACTGTGAGCACAGCGCCACCAGGAGCTCACAAAACTTGACCAGAAGAAAATTTAGTGTGCGAATCTTACAAAACCTGTCAAAAACACATATGTTGAGCATATTCCACAGCATTTCTACAGCAAGAAATTACATTGTGCAGATTTTCTTTATTTTTTTATGTTGTGACGTTATTTTAAAGACAACCTCAGCAGATTTCTTCCCATAAATCCTCTTTACCACAATGCAAAAAAGTATACATTAATTTAAATATATTGTTTATGCTGATTTAAATAAAAAAAACAAACTACAAATTAAATGTTTTTAATGTTTTAAATATTATATTCATAAATAATAATACAAATTATTATTATTACTTATTTTTCTTTGGTCAAAAGATCACATCTTTTTTTTAATTCTTGTGATTTCTGCACATTTTACCCAGGAAATGTTTCCAAAGTTTTAGTTTATTATTTATTACAATAATAAATTTATTATTATTTATATTTTTTTTATTGCAATAATGCAATTAATGACAATAATAACATTGACATTGATGATGATATTATTGACACAAATAACATGCATAACATCCAGACATAGATTATTAGGAACACCATACTAAGACTTCAGAACTGCCTTCATTCTACGTGGCATTGATTCAGCAAGGTGCTGAAAGCATTCTTTAGAAATGTTGGCCCATATGGATAGGATAGCATCCTGCAGTTGATGGAGATTTGTGGGATGCACATCCAGGGCGCGAAGCTCCCGTTCCACCACATCCCAAAGATGCTCTATTGGGTTGAGATCTGGTGACTGTGGGGCCATTTTAGTACA
>JAUMHP010000052.1:6337857-6355118 GCA_032361065.1 Enteromius trimaculatus | reverse complement strand
ACATCTTTATTTAAATTGTATATAACATATTTTTTATGGTTTTAGATTTTATATAATGTTTTTTCCTCATTACTTCAAATGCCTATGGATATATAAAAAGTGCAAATTAAAAGTATATATATTCTGTGTATTACTTAAAGTAATGCTTTTTTTTTTTTTAAGTTGCACATCGTGATCTTCATGTTTTGTAAAATAAACGTTTTTGACGTTCACTCAAAAAGAAATCTTGAAAAATAGGGAAACTATATACTGTACGATATTTTTCCGCATTTATTTTTCACAGGCGTTTCACATGTATTTTGAATTTTACACTGGCATTGTGTAAACAGAAACGACCATACAATTATTGTAATAATGTTGTGTTTAATGATTTATAAGTGTGCGTGTACCATTAGGGATGTTGAAGAGGTTGATGAGTCTGTTTTTAGCTGCAAAAATCGTCTTCAGCTGGCCGAGGTGAAGCAGACCGAGAGGAAGACACTCCAGTTCATTCTCAGAGACATTGACGTGAGATAATCTAGAGAAAACATGGACGAGAGGAGACATCAGCATCAGTAAACCACAGACAGCAGCTCTGAATCCATACTTCTAGTGCTACACAGATAAATGTGAAGTTAAGCTCCGGACCGGCTGCAGATGATCTCCTGTGACAAGGTCGGGGTGGGCAGCTCTCGCAGCTGATTGTGGCACAGGTTCAGGAAGCGCAGATGGATCAGACCCCAGGGCACCACGGACGGCAGCGAGGTCAGACAGTTACGAGACAGATCCAGAACAGTGATCCGAGACGACACGTCCATGAACCAGTCCAGATCCAGCCAGGGCAGCTTCATTCCTGACCAGTCCACCTGCACGGCCTGAGGATTGAAGAAACACCGTGAAACTGGCCATGAATGCTGACACAACACAGGTCACGTTTAAACACTAGACCGAACCGTTTATCAATGATAAAAGAATAAATCAAATATTAGATAAAAATAAAAAACACATACATACTTGTACAGAATAATATAATATATAATGAATTAAAAAAGTATTATTATTACCAAGTACATAATATCATGAGTTTATTGGCACATCAGCTTCACGTGCAAATGTAAAATTTCCAAACTCGTAAGGAGGAACTTTCCAGGAGGATGTGAAGTGTCCTGTGGCTTGACTGAATTTAAACACATGCTTCTTGTATCACTTTTTACACAAAGAGCTCAGAACCTAATTGCAGGGATTTAATTCACCGTAACTGCTTTTATTAATTCATTTAATTTATTATTTCTATGTTATGTCAGTGTTTATGAACAAGGTATTAAGTCTTGTCCTAAATACATTTAAAAAGAGGAACTAGGGCAGACTTCTGTAAATGGAAGCCACAGCATTGTTCGCGAGCCGAGCGCTGGTCTGAACTCAACTCAGCGGGACGAGTCTCACCTGCAAGGTCCCGTCTGCAGGAGCGTCTTTGTCCTGAAGGTGCCGCTGTCGGAGAAGCTGCCTGCTGAAGTCTGCGTGATCCATCAGCGTATACGAGGAGAACCCAGCTCCATTGTTCAGCAGAAAACATGCAATCTCCGTGTTCCCTGAGAGGAGAAAACCAGCTTCAGTTACTGCAGGAAGAGCTTTTACTGATTTCTCCACACCTCCGCGCTCGCTGAAAGAGGAACTGAGCGTGGGGGAGGAAGTGCATGTGTGTGCAGGAGCAAAGCGGGAAACCTGAACGCAGACAAAAATTCCCCTGCTTTCACTTTTCAGACCCAGTGCACAGTAAAGAATGAGAAAGCTTGACGACAGTGTTCAGTTCCAAAGAAATGTGTGCATTAATCAGTGTACAGCAACACAAGCAATTCAATAAAAACTCAAACTGGGGTTTGTGAGTTGAAAATAAATAAAAACAAACCAACATTACATTGGGGAAAAAAAAAATGAATCAACAATTAGTAACTAAATATTAAATAAATTATTAAAATACATAATATATAAAATTGCAAAATAAACAAAAATGCAATATGCATAATTTACAAAAATGGCAAAATATTACATATATACCAAAAAAAAAAAAATCAATATAAATATAATTTAAATTTAAATAAAAATGTTTAAAAAGAAAATTAACAGCTACGGCTAGGCAACGGCTGTATGCTCTTTCGCGAGAGAGTCAAGTTTCCGGCATCTTGGCTGACTTCTGACTCCACGTATCAGAGGTCAGAAGAATCCAGCCATTTCTAAACTATTTCTGTTAGGGCATCCCTAAACGGCCACCATCCAGCAGCATTACCAAGATTGGAAGAGCAAGGATAATTCATTTTTTTTTTAAACTCTGCGTTCGTCTGAAAGAACAAAATCGCCTAGGATGGCTTGGGGTAAAATATGCCGCAATTTTCATTTTTGGATGAACTATTCCTTTTATCTTTAATTTATACAGTCAAATATGCAATGCTGCTTTACATTTCATTACTTTATTCAATTTCGGTACCTAAAAACTAAAGTTAGTCCTACCTAAAAAACCCTGAAAATAACAAACGTCATGAAATATTATCTTCTAGTTTAGCAGACATGGTGATGAGTACCTGCCTGCGCAGCGGCATACAGAGGCAGGCCGGTGATGATGGCAAACTCTCCTGAATGAACCGCACAGTCCTCGGCATCAGCATTGTACGTATGAACCAGCAGCTTCACCACCTCCAGATGACCCTGCTGACACGCCGTAGCCAACATCCAGTTCAGCAGATCCTTACGCACACACTGACCTAAAGATGAACAGAGTCCTTTCAGAAGTGCAGTAAGTTATGTAAACGTATCTAAAGCTGACACTATAAAAACTGCACTAATGAAAATATGCATTAAAGAAATCGTTGCTTAAAAGGAAATTGTACTTTGTGGATTAAAACATTACTCAGGCAAGGAAAGTATTAATTTTATTGGTTTATAATCTGTGTTTTACTTTCCCTCAGGACATCTAAGATGTAGATAATTGTATTTATTTTTTTCAGAACAGATTTGGAGAAATGTAGCATTACATTACTTGCTCAGGGATGGATGCAGTGAATGGGTGCCGTCAGAAGCAGTCCAAACAGCTGATAAAAACATCAGTAATCCAGAGCAGTCCATCAGTTAATGTCTTGTAAATAGAAAAGATGTGCGTCTTTTTAAGAAACAAATCCATCATTAATGCCTTTTAACTTAAAATCCATTGCTTTCAGATAAAATAAGAGTCCTCTAGCTATATTATTGCTTTCTCCAGTAAAAAAGTAGTCTCGTCTGAATCAGGAAAGAAATATGCACAGATCCAACACTGTTTACAAGTGAAAACAATCTGAAAATGTGTCAGGTGGACTCATATCTTGGTTATCTATACACCATAATTGTGGATTTCTTTCTTGCAAACAGCTGTTCGCTTTACAAGGCATTTCTTGATGGACCGGAGAGGTGTGGATTATTTTGTTTTGACTCATTCTGAAAGCACCCATTCACTGCAGACAGACTTCCCCATTAGGCAAAGGCCCGAAAGCCAAGGGGCCCCTAAAATGCTTTTCATACACGAGATGCACAGGACAGTTGCTATTTTCGATGTTTATTACCACGTCAGACACGTCCAGACGCTGTTTTAGATTGAAAACTCATATAATCCAGAAATTCATCTTTGCGACACGGACTCAGAAAACACTTGTTTATGAGTAATAATTCAAATGTCTTCCTATTGTTTTGCCCCGACACATTCATGATAATTACTGAGGCATTGCGGCAGGATTATTGCGTGCATCTGAACACAGAACTCTTCAGCTGCACTGACGGCTGCTCTCTCTCTCTCTCTCTCTCTGCGGCGGGACAATGAACGCAGATGAGTCGCTTTTAGCTGTGGCGCGCAGACTTGTGTTGTATTCACCGGCGCCGTAAGGCAATTTTTAATCACTAATTGAATGGATGTCTAAAATATAAAAACAAAGAGAAGCCTAAAACAGGTCCGAGGCCCAGCCGACGTCTGAACGATGACATCAAAATTGGCCTGAAGCCCAGCCCACGGGGCGTAAAAAAGTCAGGGCCCGTCGGGCCGGGGCTACACGCAGGGCTCTATTGGATGTCGTTTCTGCTCACGTGGTATGGAGTCCAGCAGCTCTCGGACCAGCACATGATGTCCGTGATGTGCTGCTAGGACGGCAGGGTTGTCTTCGCTGGGGTCCTGACGAACAGTAACTCGTGCTTCTTGCAGCAAGAACCGAACGCCGTCCACATCACCGTTCTGAGCTGCCAAACACAGCAGCTGCAGCTACACACACACACACACACACACACACAGCCTTTAATAAAGCAGTTCAATCAGTTTAAACCATCCTATACTATCAATTCTTCTTAACATAAGTGGATGCTAGATTTATCTGTAGTAAATATCATATAACAGGGTTTTTTTGTACTGAAAAATCAGTGTATGATTTAAAATCGCATGTCTGGTTCTAGAGAAATCAGCACTAGGTGGCAGTAACTTACCTTGTCAAATAGCACTTTCCACTAACTGAATACACGGCTTTTGAAAGTAGACTCTTCTGCTCACCTAAGCTGTATTTATTTGATTATAAATATTGCAAATACAGTAAAACTGTGAAATATTATTACCATTTCAAATAACAGTTTTCAATTTTAATATATTGAAAAATGCATTTTATTTTTGTTATTAAAGCTGAATTTTCAGCATAATTACTCCAGTCTTCAGCGTACAAGATCCATCAGAAACCATTTGCTGCTAAAGAAACATTTCTGATTATTATCTATGGTGAAAAACAGCTGTGCAGCATCATAATTTTCTGGAAATAAATTAATAAACTAACTAATTATTTAAGAGAAACCTTTTTAAAACCTTTTAAAATGTTTTAACTTTGACTTTCCAATCAATCGATTGCGATTTCATCAATAAAATATTAATTAATAAACAGTACTAAAATAAATCGTACTAATCCCAAACTGTAGTCGTGATGCACTGCAAGAATATCGGATGTGTGTTTAATTATAATTTTTACCTTATGTATTCAGCAAGTTATGTTCAGTTAAACGTTTCAAAATTAAATTAGTTTTTAGTTTTGTGTCAAATTACTTTGGATTTTAGCATTGCAAATTTAGACTTCAAAAATAAGACTATGCTGCATTCATTCATTCACTGGAAAAATAAAGGTCATGTCGAGCACATTGCATTGTGGGATACTGTTTTTAATCTGAATTTTCCCTGGATGTATTTATAGAATGCAGTAGGTTAGAGGCGTATTCCAGCACTATACAGTATTTCAAACGTAGTCATTTACTTCCAAATTACGGTTTAAATTTAGACAAAACAGTAGTAACGACTGTCACACTGGCTCAAACCCAGAGTATACACTTCCTCATTCTTGTACAGGCTCACTGTGGCCTACAGACGCTAAAATCATACTTTCCCCCCCCGGTCTCTCTCAGTCTCTGAATCAGGGGATAGAAGTAAGTGCAAGACTATTTCTACTGCTATTTCTACTTTTTGCAGAATGTGTATTAATAAAATTATACAGTTACTTTTACACAGTGTTTACAAAGCAACTTTACAAACAGATATTACGGTACTGATGTCTGAGATTCCATTGAGCAGCTCTACCTAAAGCTTCATAAAGAAGAAAATATACAAATATGTGCAATACACAAAAATAAATACATTGGGGTTCCCCATCCTAAAGGTTTTCTAGTCAACTATTAGTCGGCTCAGTGTGCAATTAGCTAACTAAATCACATATTTATACCAATTTAATTATAGAAATATATACAGGGGTGGAGAACTAGGGCTGCGTTATTAAAAATAATAATAAATTTACCTCAGGAAAACCACATTCAGTGACTATATAAGTGACGTTATTCAGCAACTAAAAAATTATAATTTTTGTTTGACCGTTTTTCAATATTTCATTTATGTTTGAATAGATCTCCAGTTATTATGATAACATTTAAGCCTGGTTTCATAAACAGAGCTGAGCCATAAACATGCCTCAGGAAAAAAGCATTACTGGTGTGCATCTCAAGACAAAACAAAGGCACTGACATGTTTTAAGATCACTCAGTGTGAGTTTCTTTCAGTTAAAACATTTCACATTTACATTTTAGTGTAGGACTAGGCATTAGCCTTGTCTGTGAAACTGTTTATGTTAAAAGAAAGAAAAATAAAAACATGGAGAGGAAATATAATTATGTAATTGAAAATGTAGTATAAATAGAAAATGTTAACTGAATGTTAGAAGATAACTTTAAAAATCACCAATATTATAATGCATGACTCATGTATATTTAAAGAAGTTGAGAGATTTTTTTCCTTGAGAAAATTTGCGATGTACTGAACATGATATTAATGTAAATTAAAAATAGTTGCTTTTGAACCAAATCATAAATCGAAGTCGAACTGCAAGCTTGTGGATAGAAACCGAATGACAGAATTTGTCATACTCCGTCCTATGGGGAACTAAACCATGATGAGTTTAATATATCGCCTAGTCCACTCTCACTTAAAGCGTGCCACAAAGCTCCGGCAAAAAGTAATCACTGTGAATGTGTTGGGAAAAAATTGTACTTATTAATAAACTAGTAATTTCTCAGATAGTTTGTCAGCTGGAAGTTGGACGCTGACTCATCTCCTTGGTACACGGCGGACTAGAAATAAGTCTAGAGGACAAGAGACTAAATGTAAAATGGACTGAATGTAGACTTAAAGGGACTAGAAATGTAGAGAGAAATTAAATTATTAATATAGACTGAGTTTCTCCACACTTTAGTTTTGTGCCACGCTCCTGTGCAAAAAAACATGTCCTGTTTCTTTTCTTTATTTTACAAAAGCACAACGATATTGCAAGTGTACGCAAATGAACGAGATCCTTCACAATTCAAAACAAGTTATTCTTATCTGTACAAGAAAAAAACCCCCCCAAAAAACAGCATATTTAATTTCCACTCTTATCAGGAAAAATGCCAGTGATCGTTGTCATGTCACACCTCCATGCAGCAACAAAATGAGTCGACTTCGGATATATGCCGAGCAATGCACATTTATCTTGGGTAGCGGCTGTGTAAAGGTGCTACTATTCACATTTTTCAGTAATAAGTCTATGAGTGATAGGTTTGGATTTCCATCAATTTTTTGTTTACTTTGTTTATTTGACTATTATCTGGGCAGTTGTAAAATTGTTGTTCACTGCTCACTGTGCATTATTTCCTTCTGAACGTAGTCCATGTGTTTTATACTAACAGAAATATTTGAGACATAATATTTGCCCACATTTCTAATCTCAGAGGCCACCGAGCAGCGATTGAACGGGACTAATGTGATGAGCGTGTTAGCAGAATCAGAGGATCAGGTTTGTTAACCGATGGCCAGTTATGAACCATTACCGTCATGCCATCAATCACTCGAGACCTCGTTAGAGCCCTGTAACAGTATTTACAAAGCAATATCACTGACCACACGCTGTCATGTCATCTGTAATCGCCTCCCTGAAAACACGGCCTCTTAAGAAACAAACACACCTCGCCATTCATCTTTCTGCCTTGCTTTTGAACATAATCATAAACGGGTCATTCCGTGTCAAGTTCCCTGGCTCAAATTTTGTATTTTGCTAATGTTTTTATTCACAGAAAGACAGACATGTATAGTGATGTAAGCCAGTAGAGGCCAAAAGGTCAAAATGGGAATTTTCACCTGAGATTCAGACCCAAATTAAAGAGAAAAACGACTGAAGTAAGATGGCAGCATCAATTTTTTTCAGAGAGATTAGTAGGTCTGTTAGTAAAATATGTTGACTCTAGCAGTCTTTGTTGCATTATGTGCCAGTGGTGATTATTTAAAGATAAGGGAAACTGCACTTCACAATTTTTTTTCTCCAAAGTTTGCATGCCTCTAACTCAAACAGTATTAAATTAAATGTTGTTTTAGATATTGTCTTTCAACCAATTTTTCCTTTTGGCATCTTTATTTTAAGGGCTATATAAGATCTGAATCCAGAGATATTAGAATTGGCTCCAGGCATAAATCGTTAAAACGTACACACTTTCAGCGGTCAAAAACTAAATGTGTCAGTTCGCAAAAATATGATACTTTTCTTTGACAGAGAAGAACAAATCTGAAGAACAAATAATGCTGAAACTAGAGATGAATGATCTTTCCTTCTGTCAGGATACCTGTCTGAGCACCATAAATATTCTTTTTCCAAAGTTTGCGCGCCTATAATTCAAGTATTACAGATATAACAATATGATTTCAGATTCTAGTTCTTAAACTTTTCTTTTGGAATCTAACATTTTAAGGCTGTACAACCTTCAATCACAGAGATATAAGGATCTCAAGGAGGCTCCATGTCCAGATTCTTGAATACGATCAATTTTCAGTGGTCAAAAACCAGATGTGATGCAACTGATTTATAACAAAAACTAAAATTTAAGCTGGGGAAAAATCTGAAATGTTATACGGAATGACCCAGATGTAATCTAGTTGGTTCATTTGGTGGATTGCGATTTTTTTTTAAATTTTGAAAGATGCTCATCAAATTTATTCATTTAAAAACACAGCAAAAATATTGGAAAATATTAATATAATTTAAAAAACAGTTTTGTATTTGAATATATTTTAAAAATGTAATTTCTTCCAGTGTTGAAATGCTGAATTTTCAGCATCATTCTTCAGTGTCAGACAATCTTTTAGAAATTATTCTAATATAACATTGCTAGGTGGTTGTTAAGGTGTACTTAACAATCATTAAGCAAATAAAACGTAGGAAACAACATAATGACAGTTTACAATCCAAAATTCTCCCCATGTCTCCTACTGGCCAGATAAACAGATATTGCTGCCTCAAACTTATACAATTGTTTGAGTCAAAAGCTAACATGGTTCGGTGGTTCAAACAACCAGATCAGTGTCACAGTGTTTTCACAACAGGGAAACAAACATGCAAAAAGTCTATTTTATTTCTGCATATTAAGCAGTGACAGGAGGAAGTATTGTAGCTTAGAAAAACTGATACACTTCACATTTAATTCCATATCTACGACTCGTCACATTCAAATGATTTACGTTTTATTTTTCATCATTAGATCCATAGAGACCAGCAAGCACATTTACAGTGCAGATAACGTTTTTAAAAACATCAGCACACTATCTGCTTCTTCAGCATCACAGACTGTAAACACAAGCTACTCTAGTGTTTTGAGTCTAAGGCAGGTTCATAACGGGTTTTTACTGTTCAGAAAGCACATCATTAATGTGTGCACTGTATTTTTCGCACATTAAGCACAGAGACGAAAACTAACAGAAGCAAGTGTGAAAAAAGCTGTGATATTCAATGGGCTCTGCCTTTTCTTTTATTACGGTATTGTGTGTGTACAGTACAGTATGTGAGAAGTATCAAGGGTTTCACAAATACAATTCCCCTGCTGATGCGGATCAGAATAGCTCAAGCAGTCTTACACTAAGCCAGATACTTGACTGCTCTTCTTTAGATTAATCTCTTATACAAACTACTAACTCTTAGTATTAAAGTTTGGCATTTAACGTGCTCTGCTGACTTGCATTTCAGTTCATGCATTCCCTGGTGATTGAACCATGAAATTCTCATCACTATATTTACTTTTAAATGTAAACATTTAAACTTGAATCCAAAGCAGTTTAGTTGCACAAGCCGTCAGCTTGTGGTAAAGTGTGTGTTTAAAGTTACAGATATAGATGATGCTTGTTTACAATAAAGCAACAACCTGGCAACCCCCCACGACTTACAAGCAACTTTTTGTGAAATACACGGTTTAAAAGCAGATCCTTTTATTTAAAGCGACTTACAAATGTGGATAGTAAAACTAACTAAAAATGATCCACCCCTAACATGGTAAAATATTAACATTTCTTATGTAAAAAATATGGTGCGATATAAACGTTCATCCCACCAAAACAGAGAAAACATGTTTCCCAAACATCTCTGTCTCTGTTAATGTGTTAGTGTACGTAATAAGTCATTTGTTGGGGTTATTATAGCCCATTTTTACGCATCCCAACCCAGACTTCACTCATTTTTATAAAGCTGCATCGTGACTCTTTGGGGTTGCCAGATCTTGCTATTAAAACCATCAAAATAAAAACAAGCATATAGCAAACTTGAATCCAAATGCATCACCTTGAAAATAAGCCACGCACAAAATTTCCAACCTGTACCTGCATGCTTTATTAACTCCATAAAATGGGCCGCTTCACAAGCCTTGCCTATAAGTCAAAAGATACCTAATAATAATAATAATAATAATAATAAAAGTGGAAACGGCAACCCTTGAAGAGCACATCCTGTAAAATAGCTTTACAAACATGAACAAACAACAATAGATCTGTTGACTACTACTCTGGTCAAAAATAGCAGATACTATATGTGTGATACATAAAAGCGTGCTATTCACGCAGGTTTTGAGAGTGACTAGTACATACACAAAACTATAATTTAGTGGATCTTCACAGTGTGTATGTGGCATCTCGGTTTAACTATTTTCAGCAATACTTATTTGAATTTAAATATTGCATGCATCATAATGCATCTTTAATGCTTTATCTCCTACAGAGCTTGTAGTAACACATAACGGCACTGTTGCCTCTGAGAATGATAAATGTGTTTCTATTTTTAAAATATAGGCAAAATATGATATCTTGGAAAGCTGCATAATGTTACAATGCCATCTGCGCATTTCTCTCCCAAGGATACACCCACCAGGCTATTATGATCAAGCCTATCCGGACAGGACAGAGAAATGTTGTTTTGATGATGCCTGTCTGGTGCCAAACCACCATAGCCACTTCCAAAACACAACATATGCTGGTCATATAGCAGGTGAAGTGCATGCACAGAGCACCCGCATCCCTTCAAGTGCTTATAATGTAAAAAAAAACAAAAAAAAACAAAAGTGAGCAAACGATCAAACTCACCCCGTCAGGTCCCCCTCCGCCGTTATTCTCGCAGGAAAGCCGGATTAGCTCACGTGCCCTCTGGTCCTCGGCTTGTGTGTAGGCCTCTTGGATGTTCTTCAGAGTGGGAGAATGACTCAAGGGAATGCTGCCAAACGCCGACTGCTTGGCTCCCATCTCTGGAACGCCTGCGAACGGGGCATAGCCACCACAAACAAACAAAATACTCAGTACAAGAGAAGGAAGCGCATGCTAAAGCGAAGAGGACGCAATGGGAAATGAGCTCCAGATTCAGGAGGCGAGGGAGCAGCCGGGAATCAGGTCAGCCTCATAAAGAATTCACATGCCTTTCCCTCCAGACCGGTGCGTGTGTATTTGCAGAGCTGCGATTTGCCACGTCCACCTTTGATGTAAAGAGCACCTACTCAGGGGCGGGAGTGAGATCGAGAAGATCTGGGGAGACGAATGAACTATGATATTCACAAACAACATACACACACACAGTCTGGATACAACATAAAAAAAGAATAAAGAACTACAAACAAATAGATTTTTTGGGAAGTTGACGAGCTCTATGGTGTGGCATGCAAAACTTAATGCAAAACTATTTTTTGTGACACTTTGGTGTTTCTTTTGTAATTGTTAAGCATGCTGTTTTGCTATTTTTCAAACTAAATGCAATACTTGTACTTTTAAAAAGGTATTTCTCAATGCATTTAAAAATCACATGCAAAAAGCTACTTAAAACTATGCAAAAACTACAAAAACTACAAAAACAAAAGGTCATATGGCCTACACTTTACCTTAGTAAAAATCAATGGAAAACATAATTATATAAACTATTACACCTAAAGTCAAAACGTTTGAGCTTGCAGATAAATAATAATAACAAAACATTAAATTAAATCAAATAAATAAGCATCCATGTGTACTAAAGTTAATGTAAAAATACAGCTAAATAAATAAAACTACAGGTATAATTAAAATAGAAAGATTTTTTCTTTTTTTTTACTTTTTATTATTTACTACTTTATTATTATTATATTAACACATTTTAGTTTTAGATTTGTAAAATGTTGTTATATTTAAGTTTTTTTTTTATTAGGCTTCAATTAATTTTTTACTATTATTATTAGTATTATTTATTTGTACTGTAACTTTTTTTTTTAATTTAATGAAGATTCCAAGGCAATATAATTTTTTTTAAATTTACTTTCATCTAAAAATTGCATTTTACTTCAGCTTTAAAAACGAAAACAATAGCAAACAATTTTCAAAATCAGACAAGAGCTACAGAAAGAACGACAGATAGACAGAATGATAAATAGAAAGAACAACAGAGTGATATAGACAAACGGAGAGATAGTTTTTTTTGGTGTTACTTCAGAATTGAAATGACATGAGGATGAGTAATTAAGAGCGAATGTTCATTTTAAGGTAAACTTCGTTAGTCTTTATTAGTAATATTTAAAGAGCACATTATGAATGGTCATTACTTGTGCGGCTGGACTATAGTATGCGTGAGTGTTATGATACCAATCCAAGAGGGCAGTGAAGGTCAAATCAATCACTTCCTCCTATTATTCACATTACTCCATCCAGCCCTTTAACATTTATCTGGCAAATGTGGCCATTGGCAGACGCTGCTCCATTAACAGCAGCACTGCTTTGATGTAAAGGAGCCGAGCTGCGGTAAAGTGCCGGCATGGCTGCACGCTTTCATAGAAGCTCGTATGAATAATTGAAAAAGTGTTGTTTTTTTTTTCTGATGAGCGGCTGGAGAAAGCCTGAGGGAGGGTAACCATTAGAAGACATCCAGCCTGCATCAATACAGGCTCAGTTCACGTCCCGCCCAGACCAGATCCAGGAGGGAAAACCAAAGCCAAGACAATAGCTCTGAGCTGAAAGACTACACAGATTTTAAGAGGCTTACATTTATACAGCAAGTTACTCAAGCCACCTCAAATAACTTCGAACTAACAAATAACTTGCGTCGCTCCTGGCGAGATACTTCACACAGAAATGAAAACGCTGTCATAATTTAAACGGTAGCCATTTGTGTACTACAGGAGTCTTTGGAAGTTAATGGCTACCATCAACTGCTCAACGAACAATATCCAAATGCGCATTGTGACGGCACCCATTCACTGCAGAGGATCCACTGGTGCAAGTGATGCAGTGCTACATTTTTTTTTTGGGTGAACTATTCCTTTATAGGTTTTAGTGTCAATTTTTATCAAATGCATGAATATTTGTTAAATGTATTCAAAGATTGCAAAATATCAAGATGTAATTGTAGCTATATCGTTCAACTCTAAATGCTTAAATTTCATCTTTTCAACAGTCACTTAAACTCCTATTAACATAAAAATGTAACGGGTTAACACTTACTGTAATCAGAATCTGTTGATTAGATCAGGCATCTATCTTTCAATTCATTCTGCAGGGTATAAAAGATCTTATTTAATCACCTTTAATCCCTTTAAATTGGAGAAACTGTTTACGCGACACTACAATCTCGCAGAGTTTAAGAACACTAACCACTTCAAACCACGCGACAAATCGGACAACGTGAAGGACACCAACAAAGAGAGTCTGAGGAGGATTAAAGAGACTAAAAAACAAAAATAAAGTATTTTTCTAGTTTAAACGCAATCGCTCTCAGGAGTTCAGAGAATTCAAGCACGGCCAATGAAAGGTTCGCCGACACAAATGCTTCCTAACTCTTGATTTCTAATCCGAGCGCTGATTCGAAACGCTGAAAAACTGGACATTCACAACGCAAACATACCTTATCATTCTGCCCGGATCTATCCGGCGATCATCCGTGCGTCAGGAGCCCAGACTCGATGTGCGCCCAGCACCTGAGCATTAGCCTGACTCCGTGCCTCTCCTCCCTGCTGTCCTTAATGGCAAGGTTATCTTACACTGCAAACACATTAAAGAGAGAAACCCAACCCTCCTCGGCCGGCTGCTGTGTCTCTGTCCCTCCCTAGAGGACCTTAGATTGCGTTTGCAGCTACAGCTCAAGTCCAGCTAAGCCAGATTAGCACACTGGCCTCCTTCTGCAGCGTGCAGTTCTGTCACACAAGACCAGACGACACACACACACACACACACAGAGACGTGACGGGTCTCAGACATGAGCCACACACCGGCAGACGCGCACAAACTCATGGTTGCTAATGGCAACCGTGCTGCTGATGCTGAGCCGGCGGGAAAAAGGAAACCCAACACCTACGACATGAGGCTTCACCTCTGGGGGGGATATCGACTGTTTTTTGTGGGATGCTTGCTTCATCGGTTTTCTGGAAAAATGCAAACCAGTGCAGCCTAGAAACACCTTATAGATGACATCTATAGGGAGGGTCATAGACTAATATAGCTGCTTGGACAAAACTATTTTTTGCTGTTGTTACAGAACAACAATAATCATCAAATCTGGATTAATTTAGAAGTTAAGATACGCTTGACTGAGTTTGAATCTCATGATAACTGAAGCATTTGGTGTTTTAGGCTATTTTTTTATATTATATTCAAATAAAATAAGAATTATAATGAATTACCGCCTCTTCACTCAGTCAATCGCTATCAACTAAACAATCAATAAATGCGTTTATTTAGCTTCATAGAACATTTCTTACCATTATATAGGAGTAATAAATGATATACATTCAACAAACTATAATAAACCAAAAAATAATTCATTTATCAATTCAGTTAGTCAAAATACAAACAGTTTGCTTTATAAATAAATCAATGAATGTATTTATTTGTAAATATTTAGCAATGATTTATTATGCTTCTTAAAAACAGACAAAATAAATAATAAATACCACTATATATTCAATAAATAAAAAAATGATTTATAACTCATCAAAAAAAATAAAAATAAATAAAATTGTCAAAACTATAAATAAAACGGTAACACTTTACAATAAGGTAAATTAACTACATTAGATAACATGAACAATATTTCTACAGCATTTATGAAGCATGTTCAATGTGTTGTTTTTATTTATAAAGTTATGTAAATTTTTTATTTAATTTGTCGGGGGTTTTTTCCCCTCACACTACTTGAGTGCCACTGATTAATGAGTATTTCTGATGATAAAAGAAAGCAAATCTTTACACCCCAGCAGCAGATTTTTTTTGCATTATTTTGAATGTACTTAGTGCCTGTTTCAGCATTTACTAAAGCATTATTAAAATCACAAGTTGTTAATTAAACATTAGTCAATGCACTTTGCGTTAGCATAAACACACAACTGTATTATTATTATTAAGCAACATTAAAAAAAGAATAAATAGTGTAATAAATGTTTTGTTCATTGTTTGTTTGGGCTAGTTAATAACTAATGTTAACAAATGACACCTTATTGTAACAGTGTTACCAATAAATCAAATAAATGTATGCAGTGATAAAGACTTTTGACTGCTTTTTTTAATAAGCCGTTTTTGGCAAATTCTAAATTTGATTTTAGTAGCTGGTCAACAATAAATGAGATCAAGCGCAATCAACAATATGAATCTGTAGTCATGCCTATATTAAATTAGCAGCCAAATACGAATAAAGGCTGAGAGATGAACGCACAAATGATACTAGCATTTAGGATACAATTTTTACATTTAAACTTGAACAAATGTGAGAGGAAGTGACGTTGGTTGCGCTATAAACACCTTTCTGAAGACCGGCTGAGTTTCACTTCATATTTCTAAAAATGCTGTGCAGACTGCCAAGTTCCTTGAACCATAACTGCACTACAGATGGCGTCTCAGGTTTCAGAGAAAAACAAACAAACAATATAAATCTTTTACCAGGCCCGTTTTATATCACTCTCAGTACCACAATACCGCGCTTTCTCTCACATGACACTAAAGTCGCTGAACTTGTGTTTCTCTCAGGGGGAAATATTAACCTTCATAGTGATATGATTATGCAAAGTGACTGATTCGACAATCTACACCACATGCACTGGCAACATGAGGAAGTCTCTCCGGCTTCATGCCTTCGCTGAGAAAAGAAAAAGTCACTGAGGGTTTATTTAGAGGATCTGCTGTTAATCTGTTCTGAAAATAATTGTTTTGTAGATATACTATAACGATGCAGCATTTCATAAAGGAAGAACATTTGTTTTGGGTCACCATTGACCCCCATAGTATTTTTTTTCTCACTATGGAAGTCAATGGTGACCCAAAATAACCTGGTTGCTTTTCGAAAATATCTTCCTTTGTGTTCTACAGAATAAAAACATTCATATAGATTTGGAAGGGTGAGTAAATGATGACAGAATTTTCTTTTTTGGGTGAACTACTCCTTTAAAATATTCCTAGGATCCTGAATATCATGATTTTGCTTGTTTCAGTACTCAAGTCGCTGCTGATCTGAATGTATACAGCAGTGTTACTCAAACTGACGCAAAAACAGCAAGTAAACCTGTAGCAAACAGATCAAACTGACTCTACAAAATAATTGTGTTGACTATATAGATACTATACTGACATAAAGTTGATACTCCAGTGTGTATTTGTGTAAGTGCTCTGTAAAGAGCATCAAAGGTTTCTATTTATAACATGTGGTTGCAGCATTAGCCGTCGTAGCCAATCACAGATATTTCTGTTGAGCGTTTAAACACAGTGGCCAGTCAGATGGTCGGAATCAGCTCACTAGTACTAAAGAAGTTTAGCCAAAGCATATTCCCAAATCCCTTCATCATAAAAACAACACAATGCATATGAGAGACTGATTGTGCAGAGTTGTCAGCTGCATTGATTATAAAAGGAGTCTCAGTCAGAGCTTCAGTGGATAGTGCAATAGGATACACTCTGCATATAATATACTGTACGTTTGTCACGCTGTCGAATTTGACAGTGATAAGCATAGTAACAGATGGGGCAAAACAACTGATACTACATATCAAATCAGATCTGTGCATTAAATTTAAATTGTAAATGTAATTGTTACTCATTAAAGGTAGATTGCACTTTATAATAATAGTTATTCAATAATAATAACTTTATGTCTTGTTATCTTTTGACGCTGCTTATTTGCCACCTATGGTATTGATTTACTATTACTACCAAGGTATTAGACTTTATCATGCCAAAGTCATAATTACCATCAGCCATCCTTACAATTAAATTATATGTACTAAAAGGCACAATGTAAGATTTTTGTAATAAAATATCCAAAAAAACAAATTCAAAGAAATTCCAAATTTAATGGTAGTTATTTAATGTTAGTTATTTATTGTGCATTTCGATATCATGGATCATGATTACACTCTCCACAATCCCAAAAAACGTAGATGTATACGAACCGGGGCAAGAATATATATAATAATAAAAA
>JAUMHP010000052.1:6308061-6321126 GCA_032361065.1 Enteromius trimaculatus | reverse complement strand
GCATAATAAATATACACTCATATAATGTAAACAAATACGTTTCTTTTGGATGTGAATACACATTGAACAGTACTAGTATAAATTTGTACAGTTGAAATGTTTGGTGTCAGTGTTTTTGAAACAAGGCTGCTCACCCAGGCTACATTTGATCAGAAATACAGTAAAAATATCCTATTTAAAATATTTATTCCCATGATGCAAAACTGAATTTCTAGCATCATTACTCTAGTCTTCAGTGTCACACGATCTTTCAGAAATCATTTCTAATATGCTGATTTGCTGCTCAAGAAGCATTTCTCATTAGTATGAATTCTCATTAGTAATAAAAAAAGGTTGGTTTAATATATCTTTATGATATTTTAGGATTCTTTGAAGTTCAAAAACAACATTTTAACATTATAAATATGTTAACTGACACTCTTGATCAGTTTAACGCATCCTTGTGTGAATAATGTTTGGACAAACACTGTTATTATTGTTTAGATCCGCAACAGCAATCTCCTTCTGTAGGAAACACTGCCTTGATTCATTCGAAACGCACTAAAACAAAGCCCTACGTGATCCATATAATAGCAGTTGTAGACAAAGCCATCCTGCATGAATTATACTCTAAACTGAAATGATGACACAAGCTTGTTACGGTGACCGAGTGATCCAGGTCTGTGCCGTTGTTCTGTTATTTCCAATTACACTGGCGTTCTGATTAAAATGAGCCCTGCCAGCCTGTAGTTAGTGCTCTATTGTTTTCACTCCAGCTCGCTCTATTGAAAAAGGTGAGTCATAATTTGAGAGCGATTGCACTGGCAGCGTACACGATCTCTCACAAATGCAGAGCGGATGAGGGATGCCAGATTCAATCGCTTCTCTTCTCCGCGTACCTGCAGCCTGTTGCTCAAAGGGACCTAATTAGTGGTGATTTAGTGCACATCAGACTGTTCGGATTCATTTGCTGTGCTTGATGGATTGTGTATCTGCGCGTCTGGTTTCTACAAACGGCTCGTTAGGTTAACGTTTCAAGCTCCGGATGGTGTTTTCAGATTTCAGATGCTGTGGTTTTGATTTTGGCTTTCACAAGTACAGGAAGTTCAAAGATTGGCGTGTTTATTGTTCGAATTGTTTTTTTTTTTTTCCTAATGTTTGCTTAGCTAAGGATCAGTACACCCGCTGCTTACATATGGATCATACTTTGGGTTAGTGATTTAAACAAACTCATATTAAACTTTGGCATGTAAAAACCACTTGCCATTTAGCAACCACACGGAAACAGCCTGGCACAGTTCTGCATGGATAAACACCACACAGACTCTCTTTCTTGAATTCTGTTTTAGCTGTTGTGCTGAATATTAACGATTCTTTCTTTTAACTGCCCTTTTCTGAACTTAAAACATCTGGTTGAATATTTACATCTGTAAGTGACTAATTTGGTGAGTGTTTTAGGCTATTTATTTAGCTTTTATGTAATGACTTTTTGTCTTACAATTCCAAATTTTTCCTCTCAGTTCAGTTTTTCTTTTAAACAGAATTTCAAGTTTATATTAACCAGCAATTACAAGAAAAGAAATTGTGAGACGAGTTGATATTTTAGGAGAAAACAAAACAATTTGTTTACATCTCACAATTTTGTCTGAATTTTTTTTTTCTTTTTTTTTTTTTATGACTTAAGAGTAAATTGTGGAAAGTTAAAGGAAGACTTTTATAAATAATGTTCATTGTTTTGCATGAGTTTTCATTTTCAGATTTGTTTTAGTGTTTGTGTCGACTATATTAATTATGAACACTCTTCCCCGATATGCTTTTTTGATAGTTAAAAAAAGATGAGAGAAGCGACAATGAAGAAGATGAGGAAGAGGACGGAGAAACCAGTGTGACTGAGAACAATGATGGACATGTGAAAGTGACCAATGGCTGTGGAGCAGGAGGCGGGGCAAATCATCACTGACACCTCTTCTTTCAAACTGTGAAGGACTTTGAATCGCCCTCAGGGATGCGAGGAGCCAAAAACATACGTTTGATTTATTGTCACGCACCGAATATGGCCAGAAACCACTCAGAACAAATTGCATCTTTTAATAATGCTCAAAAACCTTCTTTTCCCCCCACTCGGCTTCACTGGAGATGACTTGCTGCGTGTCTTGGCTGCTTCAAAACCTTTCTCCCCCTTTCAGCTAAAACTTTTTTTTCATTATGGCACAAGATCACATGGGTAATTATAAAAGAACACGGTGCAAAGAAAAAGAAACTCCTCGTAAGTTTTAATAGACTCCTCATTGTTTTTAAAGCTCAAAGATCACGTCACACTGGCTGCTCTCGCCGTCTGGCATCACCCATCGAGGCTTCGTCTGCTGTGCTGTTGAGTTTTACATAAACCTCTGCTGTCCAGCTCAGCCTCTAGTTAGAACTAATAAGATGAGAATAAGTCTATGTTTCCTGCATGTGATTTTGAAGCATAACATCTACATTCTGTATCACTTTAACCTCATCGTTTCCTTTTATTCTTGTGAAGCGTCTACTCTGAATGCATCCAACTTTGTTTCTTGAAAGAGTTCAAGTTTTTTTTGTCAATGCAGACCATTTTCAGAAACTTTTGATGGCTGGAGGTCACTGAGTCTCTGTACTGCTGGTTTCTAGTATGCATTTTCATGCTCGCTCAAAGAATGTTATTTCAAATCACCAGCAGCCATTGAAAATGAAGGACTTCCAGTCAATACTCAGTGTTTATATGTCTGACTATCTTGGCCTGAATTCAAACTCAAAAATAGTTTTTTAACACATTCATAAATTTAGCTCTGAATGGTGCACAATCCTTTTTCAGCTGCTGCTCCATTATGACAGTTGAAATAGAATGTTTTTGATGACACAATTTTATAGAATATTACAGTATGAATGTAACTTAAAACTACCTAAGTATATCTGAGGAATAATGTTCAATTTAAGATTATTTGAACAAGATTATTGTTGATGTTTTATGAACTTAAAATAGCTGGTTGATTAGTCACATCCGTGAGCGACTGATTTGGTGAGTGTTTTAGGATATGTAATTAGTATGAAATGAAATGTGTAGAATGTTGAATGAATGAATAAATTAAGGAAAGTCAGGGCTTTGCATTTTTTCGTTCAACTGGGGTAATGCACAGCCCAATGCACAATGCTGTTTTATGCACTGAAAATGTAAAGGATGTTTTATTTTTAATGTTCAATATTTTTTTTGGATCCAGTATTTCAGTACTATTTTTTAATATAAATAGAAATGTTGTTCTTTCTTCCTCCATATGTTTTACGTTTCTACAGACCCCGAGGTTGAAGAAATTGTTCAAATAGATATTACAATATCATAGTTGTTTTTGTTGAATATAATATTCAACTGGGTATTGATTGATAATGGCGTTGAAGCTCAAAAGCAAATCTTTCCACTTCTGTCATATTAAACCTCATTTAAATGTTTTAAGCAATGTGGCAGTGAATAAACAACAACGGAAATGCATTTTTAATTTTTGTGTGAACAGTCTCTGTAAAATCAGTGTGTGTAAATGGCATTCAAGCATCTTAATGTCATAATGCAACAACAGGCTCTTAAACTCACTGGCACTGAACAGGTACTTCCTCTGTTAACTACTAGGGGGAGCAGTTGACCACACTCCTGACATCTGTGCAAGAAGCACAGAACTTGTCCTCCACAGTGTTAAATCAAAACGAACCCTGCTAAATGGGCATACTTTTTAGTGTCAAAATACGTATGCTTGCTTGCTGCATGAAGCTTCCAGGGATTTCTGAGCCTTCTGGTGTTTTAATTAATTACATTTTAATTTAATTCATTTAATTAATCCCAAACATATAACTATTTGTACTGAATCAATAACACACATTTTATTTTGTCTATTTTATTTCATAAATTGAGCAGGATATATTAAAATGTAAGGTATGGTTTCAGCAGGCATGTATTACAATCCTAAACAACAGACAGGAGCTTGATCCCTCCGCAGCTCTACAGCGCCCCTCATTTTGTCCACTGTAAATCTGTGGTGAGAAATGGAACTGCAACGCGCGCTAATTTAGCCTCGGAGTTAGGCGTGTTCCTGGGGTTAACATATTTTGTCCTTCAAATCTGATTGGCTAATCAGAATGTTGACCCAGGGACACGCCGAACTCAGCAAAATCAGGTTCTGACCAAAATGGCGAGCCATAGAGCAGATTAGAGACTGTCGCTTATTTTCACCATACGTTACGTACCTTGCTTCGGATCAAGGCACTATCAAAGTAAGGTATGCGTATATCAGTCTGCATTAGGTCAGCAACTACTTGGCATGTCTTGTATGTGCAGTATAGAAGCATATCAAATTTACAAAGTATAAATCCTTTAAAGGCTACCATTTATATAGTTAGGCTTGTGATGTGTTTTATGTTTGTTCTGAGAAGAGACTGTTTTTTTCCCACAACTTGTAATAATCAATATTCTGAAGCAATACATACTAATTATAATAAGATAGCATTCTACTGTAGACTGTCAATTAACACAGGAGCTGCTACTGCTCAGGCCAGTACAAGGCAGTCATTCAGAACACCATAGAAACTGCTTTGCAACATCCCA
Source organism: Enteromius trimaculatus (assembly GCA_032361065.1). Classification (NCBI taxonomy): domain Eukaryota; kingdom Metazoa; phylum Chordata; class Actinopteri; order Cypriniformes; family Cyprinidae; genus Enteromius; species Enteromius trimaculatus. Next base: position 6,316,541 of record JAUMHP010000052.1, on the reverse strand, counting down.
AAAACACTCAGAACACCCAGGCAATCATTTTTATTGCAGTGTTAAGGCATTTCTGGTGTTCTGGGAGTTTTTAGTGTATTGCTATGCTGTTGCTAGTGCATTGTTGGTCTCTAGCCTGTCCTGGATGTTTTCATTGCATTGCTATGGGATTTCTACCATGTTCTGGAGGGTTTTAAGTGTATTGCTATGGAGGGGTTCTGGGTGATCCAGTCATTATAAATCTCAGTGCATTATTACTGCTAGTAGTACATTGCCCTCAAACGAATCAGCAGACTTATTTTGCTGTAAATTCTGTGCTTAGATATCATCATAGCGCCACTATATCCAGCTCAGATAGTCACTCATTACGGGCCACTTGTCTGTGCCAGCGGCCCTGCTATCCACAGGAAGCAGTAGTAACTCTTCTGCGGTGCTTTAGAAAAGAGGAATGAGAAATCAAAGCACTTGAAATAGGATTAAAGACTCTGCTGACCTTCTCTAATGAACTTTATCCACTCGCAAGAGCTCTGTTCTCAGGGAACAGACGGTTGAGATACGAGTTTGGGTTGTTCGTACTGTTAAAAGAGAATCCAGAGAATTAATGCAATGTAGATTCTTGTTACACTAAAAACTGTTCAGCTCTAATGTAATTCAGAAACTGCATTGCGTAACAGAAATCTTATGCAATGCATTTTTGTTTTATTTTTCTTATTGCATATTGACACTGGGCTTATTGTCACAAGTGCAAAAGCCTTTGGGTTATTTTGCATGAATTGCACTGAGCTCATAGTTGATTTTTAATCACTGCATATATTAAAAATAAAAATTGCATACCCTACAATAGCACTGCTTTCTATTGTAACATTCAAATTGACAATTTTCAGCTTAATATATTATAATAATCCAGTACTTAAATCCATATTCACCCATAACTTTATCCAGGTCTGCACATGCTCTATATTAGTAATAATACATCACATCTGTTGCTTCTAAAACTGATGAGGCATATTTACAGCAACCAGGCATTGCCAGCATATGCCACAGAGATGGTATCCTGTCATTTAAGAATTCACAATAAGTCTTAGCTTATGATAAAGAAGGTCAATAACACAAAGAGATTGAGAATTGTGCTTGTCGGGTCTTTGTTTTTTTTAATTTCTTTATCTAATTGATTTGTATTATTCAGGTTCATGCTGATTTAAGTCTTTAGTATATTGTGGCAAATAACATTTATGGCATTATTTTGACTGGGAAGGTTTTATATTACAGCACTGAGGCTTGATGTGATTGTACTTAAGTAATCTAAACAAATTAGGTATATAATTTGTTAGACATTTTATTAAAAAGGAAATGCACAGTGAAAACAAATAGCTTTGCTGGAGCTTATTATTATTAATAACAAAAATGAATATTCATTTCAAATTAATCATTAATAGCATCACCTATGATGTATGACTATGTAAATGGTGGAGAAGGCCAGCTTTAGGTGGGTTACTTCCTGTAGATTATTTTTTAAAAATAGTTTAGTTGGTCTCCTGGTCTGGCCAAGACGGTGTTGGCTGGTTTAGATCAGTGGTCCCCAACTCCAGTCCTCGGGACCCACTGCTCTGCACATTTTGGATATGTTTCTTATCTGGCACACTCAGTTCGGTTCATGGATCTCTCCCCTACCGGGCTCATGATCTGAATCAGCTGTGTTAAATAAGGGAGATACACAATATGTGCAGAGCAGTGGGTCCCAAGGACTGGAGTTGGGGACCACTGGTTAAGAGGGTTGGCCCAACCGACCAGCTGACTAGTTCCCAAAACCCATCTAAAACCTAGACCAGCAAACCATTTAACGTTGGTTTAAGATGTCTTTTTAGTAGGGTACTCTCTGTAGACCCTGATGGGGGGATAATGTTAAACTAGCCTAAACTGGTTTGCTGGTCTAAGTTTTAGATGGGTTTTGCTGTCTCCAAGCTGTTGGTTTTAGAGGGGCTTTAGGAACTTATCAGCTGGTCGACTTAAACGGATTAAGACTGTGTTTTTCAGCAGATAGTGTAACAAAAACCGACAAATTAAAGCTTACAAAGTTTTCCCTGTACAAAGTTTTATTTTGACTTAACAAGCCGTCTAATGAACATCAATATACCTGACTGACTTGCAGCTCCCGCTTCTGCTCAAACGGCTGATTTGCTTTTCTCAAACAGATTTGGTACCGCGTGCACTTTTCCAGCCCTTTATACAGACTGACAGAAACAGTGACCAATTACTGTACGAGGATCTATTTACTTGGAACTCATCGACCAATCTGAACGCTGATGGGGCGGGACGGAGTTGTCAGGAGGCGGAGCTTTTGCCTGAAGTTGAGTTCCCCGTCTGCTGTAATTAAACTTTCTGAAACTTCGCGTCAGTCCGCTGTTGCTGCTCCGCCAGCGCACACTGCCTGCACTCTTCACACAGACTGTTGGTCTACGATATGTTACTCATAATAATGCACGGCCATGACTCTCTACTGCTTTTCCTCTCTTTTATTGTCTTTCGCATCGGACTGAATGCAATATCAGGTAAGACTGCAGCACCTGCGATACTCCTGACAGAAGTTCACCATGGTAACCAGTTTCAGGCAAATATACCAGTGTTGCTACATTTATAGCTACTAGGGGAAAAGAAAATAAATACAATTACAAAAGTAACCTGAAAGCTTCTACATCATTCCCGTGTTAACTTATTATGGTTTTGCAGTAGTCACGATAGCGGCGGAAAATGCGGTTACCATGGAAATTTTTCGTCTGGATCATTTACTTACTTTGACTTTGGTTATATTATTTTAAACGTCATATTTTTCCTGTTGCTTGCAAAATAGTTTCAGTCATGTTGTTTCAATTAAGATGAAATTGTTTATTTAAGAGCCACATAACGTTAGGTCTTACCATCCAGGTTTACGTTTCAAGATTTTGGCCGTGTCTCAAAACCTAGTCAGCTGGCTACCTGGACAGCTTTTGTAGGGCTGCATAGGCGGAAAGAAATGCTGTGACGTCACGTGCTCTGTCTTGGCAGAGTGTATGTTACATCACAGTGCTGAGAGTGCATGTGAGCTCATGCAACTGTATGATGCCCAAAACTGCTGTTTATTAGATCTCTGTGATGCTCAAAAATGATGTTTTAGATAACGTTAGTCAGCTTACTAGGGCACAGAAGTCACATTCTGTGGGTAGGTTTAAGCCTACCTAAACAGTTTTGGGATATTTTAGACAGTATTTTGTCTGAAAGCATGTGAGCTCATGCAACTGTATGATGCTTAAAATGCTTTCTAGATAGTGTATTAGTGTACAGAAGGCACATTCTCTGTGTAGTGGCTGCTTAACTAAACAACATTTGGGGCTTTTTAGACATCCTCTGGGATGACAGTGCACATGAGCTCATGCAGCTATATGATGCCCAAAATGCTGTCTAGATAGTCTTAGATTACTAGGGTACAAAAGACACATTAGCTATATAGTTAACTGTCCAACTAGACTATTTTGGTGGTGGTGGTGGGGGGTCGTTACATTCTCTTGGCTAAGAAGCTCTTGCAATGGATAATGCCTAAAAATTGTCTTCTGGATAGTCATCTTATAAGAGTGCAGAAGTCACATTCTCTGTGTACTTTTGGAAGTTTAGGCACATTTAGAGATTTTAGGTGTTCACTTGGCTGAGATGACATGTGAGCTCTTGCAACTGTAAGAGGCCCAAAATGCTGTCTAGATAGTCAGCTTACTAGGGTACAAATATCATATTCTTTGTTTAGTAAACAGTCTAACTAGACAGTTTTGGGGGGAATTTTAGGCATATTTGAGACTTTTTAAATGTTCTCCTTGCTAAGAAAGCTTGCAAACTCATGCAAATGCACAATGTCATTTTTTTTTTGTTTCATTTTTTTAGAGATCATTTTAGATATTATTTATTGTATGTGAGTTCATGCAACTGTATGCCACCCAGAAATACTGTTTCAGTAGGCAGCCAGATAGTGTCCCCTCTGTACTCTACTTTCCTAGACAGCATTTTTAAGCATTACGGGCACAAAAAAACTCTGTTGGCAAAGAGCGTATATTACATCACACTGTGCTGAGATAGCATGTGAGCTCATGCAACGGTCTGATGCCCAAAAATGCAGTCTAGGTAGGCAGCCTACTAGATTTTGAGTGTGTACTTCTTAGGGTTCTGTGCAGTTGGCTACTTTCAGCCCACTGTTCTCTATTTCCACAGCTAATGTTTAAACAAGTTTATTTTTCCGGACGAGTATCCGTCTTTAACTAACTGCAGGCAGACTTGTAAACTCAACTCTGACTTATAAAACCGGGCATTTTTTTCCACAGAATTTGGAAATATCAAAAAAAATTGTAGGTCTGGAAAAGCCATGGAAATGATTCAAATCTAAAAAAATGGAAATGCTTCTAGTTATGTTTAGTGCTAAAAGATTCGTTGCATGAAAGGGTTTTGTGACTTCATCTCCAGTGCTTCTGAATGGCTGGAAAAGACACTGACGCTGTTTATTCGAATTACAACCATGTTGCATGTCTCCTAGCGCAAACGGCCCTGTACGAGACAGATGTGGTGGTACCGCAGGAGCTGCGGCCGGACGAGGTGCACCTGCTCCAGGGAGCCTACAGGTGGAGCAGGGGTCGCAGACGACGCTCGGACCCTCAGCAGGAGGACCACCTGTTTCTACGGCTGCCTGCTTTCGGAAAGGAGCTTTACTTGCAGCTCCAGAGAGATGACTCTTTCCTCGCAGAGGGCTTTGTGACGGAGGAGAGGGGCGAGGAGGGCACCGTTCAGCACGAACCTGTTCTAAGGGTCAGACGGTGCTTCTATACCGGAGCCGTTCTCAATCACACAGACTCTTTTGCCTCATTGGACGCTTGCGGAGGACTGGTGAGTGAAGTTCAGATTTTTGTGAGGTAATCACTGCTGGGAAGACATGAAACCTGTCCAGAACATTTCACTCCAAAATCAAAAAAGAAGAATAAGAGATGCTCTTGCATAGATAAAATACTACAAAACAAAATATTGCTTTTTTTCTATATTATATATTAATTTGATTGCATTTATTATTATTATGTTTTGTATTAATTCTAGTCATTATGTTTAAAATTAATATTTTAGGTTAGTAAGACTTTAAATTGATCAAAAGTGCAAATATATTTCTTTTTTTTGATGAAAGAATCACAAATATATATTTGAATTAAGTAGTTAAGCTTTATTTTACTAGTTATTTTATTTTACGCTGATTTGATTAAACAAGTAGCAATATTTAAGGCCATGAGAACTTCCTTATATGTAATGAAAATAATTCCTCAATGCATTAAAACAGACTTCACTTTCCTCATGCGAAATACGATTTCTTCCTCTTTATCTTTTGAGTTAAAATGTGACATTGACATGTGTTCGTGAGATTCACCCGACCGCACTTTGAGTGTGTGCTGGTTATTTGACTTTGTGGTTGTGAGCATTCCAGGCCCACCCATGGGAGAGAGACTGTGTTTGTTTGAGAAAGACTTTCCCTGACTTTGGTCCCATTACGATCATTCCATCCTTCAAACTTCCTTTGAATGGCTGTGTTAAATGTCATCAATCAAACAGCTGAAAGACAAATGGCGCTTCATTATCACAAGCTGTCAATTGCCTGATTGGTTAGAATGTTTTGTACCTCATCTGATGGGCCTTGGCCAAGGTGATCTTCGTTATCTTCTGCCCCACCTTATTGCCAAACTCTTCAGTTAATGGACAGCTAGTTGACCACGCTGACTCATCGCTCTTTAGGCTGACACTGTGGAAAATGAGCTCATCGTTGTTGAGAATGTTCTGCCCACATGTGGCGAGGAGGTTTTGACACCTAAAGTGAGACTGACAGTGAGCAGATGTGAGGCTTTTGACGGCAATGCAGATGAGCTGAAGATCAGCCGCATGTTTAATGAGTTGAGTCACCTTTATTTCCATAGTGCTTTATACACACAGATTGTGTCAAAGCAGCTTCACCGTGATAAAGAATTCAGATTCAACTGAAGTTTTATTATTTAGCGCAAGTTGATCAGTTCATTCATCAATTTAGCGATAAGGGGCTCTACAAAAGACAGCAATGATGTTCATTATTCAACGCGAGTCAGTTCAGTGTTGAATCAGTTCAATAGCAGTGTTGCATGATGTGATTCAGCTGTAAAGCAGCTGTACAGAAGACAAAACGGCCGTAGTCATGCTTAATGCAGTTTAAGTTGTGTTCTAGTTATTTAATATGGTGTCTTTGCAGTCATATTTTTAAGTACTTCATCATTGTTTAGTTAATTAAGCATATATACATATATTTATAAATATGAAATCTGTTTTATTTTTTTCTTCATTTTTTTTTTTTTTTTAATAATTTTTTTTTAGTTTTCTAGATTCCATTTTAATGGTTGAATTGAATTTTAGTTACCAAAAACCTTAATTAAATCTATTTATTTTTCCCCCAATTTTATTTTTTCAGTTTTCTGGATTGATTCCTTTTTAATAATCCAAAACCATGTCAATTGATTTCATCAAACTTAATTTAATAATTTATTATTAAATGGAATGGAATGCTTCATTCAGAAATTCTGTGTTGTCTGTTTTATGTGTTGGCTCTTCTGCATTTATGAGTAACAGTTTAGTTATCTTTAACTATCTTTTAAACTGTAAACGAAAACTTAACAATGACGTGAAGTGACTCCCAATGCATCTCTGAAAAAGAAGTTCACGTGGAGTGAGATGGCTGATGCTTTAAACACCACGTCTGTCTTGTGTGTCTCAGTCTCTCAGTACCAATCTTACTGTACTTTAATGGATGGGTTAAATGCAGAGCACAAATTCCAAGTATGGGTCACCATACCTGGCCAGAAGTCACTTCACTTATATTTTCAGACACTAGTTCATTTAATTAATGGTACAGTCCTGCTTTTGATTTATTCATCCAAAATTTGCCAAATGCCATGACATTTTGCATTATACTGTAAATTCCACTCTTTACGACTGGATTACATGATTCTATTTTTTTGCATCATGGAAATTATATTTGTAGTTACAGTTAAAGTTTGTTGCCGTGCATTCATAGGATTGCCTTCTCCATGAAGAATGCGTCTGATGCTTATGTTGATTTTGTGTAATCGTGTGAGCTCAGTAGGATTTGGGACAGTGCCCTTCAGACCAGCGAACTCTACTAACTTCTACTTAGTAAGTTTGTTTAAACAATGTTGAAGTTGGAGGGGACCAAAACAAGATCTTCCTGCCTGTTAATGTCATTTCAGACATTTTTTACGGCTCGATCGTTCCTCAGAGTGCAGCCATATGTAACTGTACTTTGTTTAACCTGGTTCATGTGGGGTTTGCCTGTACATGTTGTGATGAAAGCGTGTGTTTTACAGCCTCTGTGGGCAACTTCCTGTCAGCACTCCCATGTTCTCCTCCTCCTCCACCGCCTGGGGCTCTATGCACATCTCCCTCACCTCCATCCATGTGCATTTTCCACTCTTTCTCCAGGGAAAGCCTGTGTGCCTGCAGTGTCAATCCAGACTCTGCCGCTTGACTGATCGCTGTCGTCGGATTTGATGCTGACTCGCATGTTTTTCAGGCCCTGGCAACAAGAGATAAATTATTCTCACATTTCACAATTTTGTGCCCTTGGAGCCACGAGGGGCGTTACAGTCAGATGGAGGGGAAGCAAGGCTAACGTACAGTATATGTGAGATCCTCAGAGGGGCGCGTGATGAATGATCCTGGGTGTGCTGTCAGAAAAAACACATTGGCTTCCTTCTGGAGCACATCATCTGAGATTCTGTTTAAAATCTTGAAGCAAAATTATGGTGTTATTTACTGTACAGCAGCAGTTCAAACTAATTAAAGAAACACCACAAATCTGTTCCATATGACTTATATTTTAATCTGTTCCTCACACAGAGCTATCACATGACTTCAGAAGACTTGTAATATAGATACATATTGACTAGTTATAGTTTGTTAAGATAATTAATTAATTGTTATTATTATTATTTTTTAGAAATGTGGCTTTGTTATAACTACATATTTGATTTTGAATTGAAGTATACTGTCCACACTGTAAAAAATTTTTTTTTTTTTTTTTTTTTTTTTTTTTTTTTTTAAAAAAATGCATGAAAAAATAGTATGTATGTGTATTTATATAAAGATAGGTACAATACACACGCACATTATACAAAAGAAAAACCTTTATTTTGGATGTGATTAATCATTGCCCAGCACTATGCAAATTTAAATGAAAATAAAAAATAATTAATGTAGTTCGGTTGTGTACTCTGTGTTTTTTCTTTCATGACTTTCATATTTTATTAATTGTAAAATATATATTTATATAGTACATTTAAATAAAAGAAATCAACAAATGTTTTAATTAAATTTATGTTATATATATATATATATATATAATATATTACTGCTGTCAAAAAATTAAGCACAATTAATCACAACCAAAAGTTTTTGTTTAGATAATATAT
>JAUMHP010000052.1:6286219-6297972 GCA_032361065.1 Enteromius trimaculatus | reverse complement strand
TAAAAAAGGGGAGGAGACCGACAGAAACTCTGAGTTTAGAGATTAAAACCTGCTCCCGACCAGGTTAGTTTCACAGCTTAAGTTACCACGGTAACTGACTCTGAGTAATAGTTACCTCTCTTTCAGAAACAGGCTTGAGTTACGCTGCTTTCTCGGGTTTGACAAACCTTCCTTTTTGAAACGGAAAACCCAGAGTTTCCCTTATCGCAGGGTTAACTAACTCAGAGTTTTCACTTAACCTCCTTTGTGAAATAGGCCTCAGGTGTGGGTATGCGGTTTATGTTTCCCCTTCAGCACAGGAGTATTATTTATAGCCAACCACCTTGTTTTCACTGTTATGGCCCCTCACAAAGCTTCAGGGGCCTGACTGAGAGATTTATCTGCAGTTCTACACGAATATTAATTGAATTTTGGAAGGGACACATCAGCGTCATGATCTGAAATCAGGTTAAATGTTGTGGCCCGCTGAAGTCAGCTATTATAAACCAAAGCCAAAAGTAGCAATGATTCGATTGAGTTTTATCAAGACTAATGAATAACAAGATGACGTTATTAACAAATGGGACCGTTGAAGGAACAGTTCAGCCAAAAATCATTTACTCATCCTCGTGTTGTTCCAAACACGTATAAAGCCTTTTTAGAAGAATCTAGCGTAATGTTTTATCTAGTTTGCATTCAAATATTCTAATATTGTGCTTGCACTTTTGTATTATTATTTGTTTTGTTTTTCTCTAATAGAAAGCTGTAATATGTCGACTATACTGTTTAAATGTTTACATCTTTGAAAGTAGTTTTATATTCTTACCTCTAATAAAATTAAGCGATTAAATAATACAGTAAAAGAGTAATATTATTGTCATGAAACATAGGCGAGTAGGCGTGCGGATCCATTTGCAAGCCAGAGTCAGTACAGCAGGGTAAACAACGGCGAACGGGAACATCAGAGGCAAAGACAATAGAATAATCCAGGGAAGGCAGCGAGAGTCGGCAACAGGAAATCCAGAGACACGGAACACAGAATACCCAGGGACAACACGGATGGCTAGACAACAGGAAAAACAAACAATACATCCAAACATTGACCATCGACTTATACAAGGACATACGGGATATTTATACACGAGCAGACAGTTAGGAATGGGAGGAGAACATATGAGTAACCAAGACAACACATGAGGTGGGTGGAGACGAGAGTTCATTGATAATTAGTCCGCACATGTAACGGAGACACAAAACACAGACACAGTTCATGGGTGGCTGGAGTGTCATCCAAAACTGGACTGACATCCAGCTGATCGTTACGATTATAACATATTATTTCTATTTAAACTGATTGTTTTCTGTGTGAATATATTTAAACATTTTATTTATTCCATTGATACAAATTCAGCTTTTATTTTTTTTAGCATCATTACTCCTGTCTTCAGTGCCACATGATCATTCAGAAATCATTCTAATGTGATGATGTGCTTCTCAAGAAATATTAATATAATACATTTGGTGTTTCATGATTCACTGTAGTACAATTTCCAGACAAGCTCCTTACAATTTCATTGTTTGTTATAATTTTAATGTTTTCAGTTTTTCATTTTTCCCACTAGCATTCAATAATTGGAATATAATTATTTCGTGAACACATGGCTGTATTACACATACTATATAAATAAATAATATTTAGCACATGTGCAATTATTGCAGGGAGTTTGGTCACCCCGAGCGGAGTCTGGCTCTTCTCAGGGGGTTTCTCCTTCATCTAAACATCTTATGGAGGTTTTTTTATTTGGCTGCTAACTGGGATCTGTTAGCAAAACCATTTTTAGTACTTGAGACACTTTACAAATATCATATATGTACAACACAAACAATTTGGGTCCTAACACTCAACCTTGCGAAACATCACAAGTTACTTTCAGTAAGTCTATTTTAACATGGTTTATTTTTTACAAAAGATATGTCATTGAGGTAACTTTTAGGTAAAAAGCTCTTCCTCTTATACCATAGCTTTCCAAATTCATCATTAATAAGCCATAATCAATCGTGTCGAAAACAGTATATTCATTATTTTCTATTGAAGAAGAAATCCCTTCTACCAAATTCCTTCACAGCCATTGAAGTTGACCTGCTTGTTCTTGTTACGTGGCATGTGTTATCCGAGAGCAATCGAGTATCAAAAACAAAGGTCTTTTAATATAATCCAACGAGGAAACTGACATGAAGAGAATCAAAAAACACACGTCTTGACATTAACGATAAGGGACAAATACTGGGACACAGGGAGCTGCTTAAGAAGGGCAGACAATCAACGTGAACGAGCGAGACACACCTGAAAGGAATACTTAATTAGACAAAACTAGGTCACAAGGGGAAAACACAGAGCACATGGGAAATGACAACCAAAAAAAGTCAAACTGATGATCACACAACAAATTATGTTTGTCTATAAATTTATCGAGCATTCACACAAATATTTTCTCCAAACTGGGAAAGGAGAGAAATTGGTCTATAGTTTGAAAAAAGATGTCGATATCCACTTTTAAAAATACATAAGAACATTTATTCTGGCAATTTTTAACAATGTCAAGTATTTGATTTTCATCAACTCCCGTAATGAACATTGAGTAATCATTACTTTAATATTAATTTCATCTGTTCTCCCCAGTTCTCTGCTCCACAGTCTCTTTTGCTGAACTATTCCTAATATTTATAAAATACTCATTAAATTCAAGCATGAAAAAAAATGACTTGATATGGCTATTACAGAGTCCACAAGGCATTTGAACTGCATTTGTCATTTTTGGGCACTTGACAGCCCCAGTTTTCAGTCGCTTGTATTTTTTTTCCCCCGAGTTATTGTATTCTTTTTTAAAACCACTGCTAAACTCTGTTCCACAGAAGATCGGATGACATGAGGCTGAGTAAATAGTGATTAAACTCATTTTTGTATGTGCTGTTCCTTTAAGAGTCACCTGAGTCAGCCCAACAGGTTTTTTGTTATTACAGCTCTACATGACAGTTTTGCGATCGCTTCCTGACGGCTAATGGTGGTTTGTTGTCACTCATTACTTGTTTTATGATTGTCTCATTTTGTAGGAATTATTGCTGGTATCAGCACATTGCTAGAAACCGTGTGATGTTCAGTGTCATTTGTGGTGAAGCCCAAGGCACCGTTAGTTTCCATTGTGTCCAGTCAGATGTGCCTGAAAACAGCTGAGAATGGAAAAAATGCTTGTGCTGCAAAAAGTGCGTCACATTAGCACCATATGTTGTGTTAGTCATTTTTAAACTTGCGCACGCTCACACAAACACATGTCCTAAACACCTGTAAACATACTGCAGGGACCCCCATCAGAGGGACCCCCATCAGAGCCCCACTGAATTGTGCGGGGAAAAAACTGTTCACTTACACTCAACTAAACAAACCCATTTGTTTAAAAACTGCCTTTTTACTTCTGTACTGGTACATATTAGTATTGTTTTAGAATTATTCAGATAATATTTATATATATATATAAATTAGGTTTTATTTTTAAATTTCAGAATTAAATACATTTTTTTTATGTTTTATTTTTAACAATGCTGTCAAATAATTAATTGCATCCAAAATAAAAGTTTTTGTTTGCAATACATATACATACATACACAGTATATGTGTGTACTGTGTATATTTTTTAATGCATATAGAAATATATATTTATATATTTTGAAAATATTTACATGTGTATATTTAGACTAATTTAATTTGTATTATATTTAAATATATTAAATATATAAATATGCATGGTTGTGTATTTACATAATAAATATACACCGTACACACACATATATAAACAATTTGTTTATTTTGTATGCAATTAATTGTGACTAATCATTTGACTGCACTCATTTTTTAAGTTTAAGCTTAATTTAAGTAACGTTTCATGCAAAATGTGTATTTTTTTATTTATTCAGCTTGAATTGACCCAACAAAAACAATTCTTAATAGCTTTAGTTTTAGTTAAAAATAACACTGGTGTTCTTATGTCCTTATTCTAACATGTGGTTATGTGTGCTAAACAAAACATCCTGTACATCTTTGTGTGCCATCTTTTAACATTTTGGGATCTTTTAAGGACAAATTGGAGAGTTTGTGCAACCCAACTCAAACACTGGACTCCAGATGGTGAAAAACCAGCATTTGATCCTTAACATCCTAAACTTCATACTTCAGAAATTGACTTTTTGACTTGTGTTGCATTATTTGCTTTTTCCCAAGGTAATGGGTTATTAAATCTCTGGGCATGTTTACAGGTGTCTTCAGTAAACACACACATACACGCTCATGAAACCAGACTACAAATCAAGAAGGACCATTAGCTGTTGCTCATTCCGCTGGTGTGTGATTGTTGGCTGTGGTGAAAGCGTGTTTTCAGTGCATTTTACCTGCTGTCAGCCATTAACCTTTCAAACCCTCATGGTGGAAAGTAAAAAAACCCAAATCTGACATATACACTTATCAACCAATCAAAATGACAAAAACACTGCCTTTAATTAGTGTCTTATATTTTATATATATATATATATATATATATATATATGCAGTATATTTAATAGGCAACTTTGAATCAATCAAAATAACCCAAGAAACATGTTGACTTTAACACCATTTTGGTTTGATTTCTGTCTTTGTTCTTCTGGTCAGGTCTAGCGTCTGGTGGACATTAGCTCCGTCAAAGGTTTGGACTTGGTTACAGTAAAGCTGTTGCCTTTGTTATGATCAGGTCTAATTGTGCACACATACAACATATGTGGTGTAATTCTGAGTCCCCTGCCCAGGGCTGACAGCAGATGTAGTCACATATCGTGCTTTATAAGCTTAATGTTTGAAGAGTTTCTCTCTGTTTGTTGTTGATTTGTTTATCTGCTTCAGGAACCGCTTGTCCTGTGTATCAATCTCAGTGTGTTTGTATACATATGTATGTCTCTGAGTAACAAAGACCACATTTCCTGACATAATTGCAGGTTTGACAATAAGACATGAAACGTAACCTGAACACAAGCTGGATTTTAATTTGTGTGGATCATGCATTCATGTGCGCTATTGCTCAAAGGTATGAAGAAATGATACTTCTGTTATAAACATTAGAAAATTTGAAGTGACAATAAAGAAGATATTTTTGATGTTAAAAAAGATTTCTAATTTAATAAAATCTGTGCTTTTGATCTTTATTTTCATCAGAGAAGTTGAAAAAGATGTAACACGGTAAAGTATGAAACATCACTATTTTTAACTAAAAATGAGATGTTTCTTATCCTAACTAACTATATAGCAACAGGATGCTTGTTTATTCAGCTTTCAGATATATAAATCTTACGACTGGTTTTATAATATTCTTACCGCAATTTTGATCAAATAAATTCAGCCTTTTTAAGCAGGAGATACTACTTTCAAAAACATAAAAAATGATTACCAACCCAAACTTTTTGTTTGTGCATATGTGTATCTGTGTGTGTATTAGACAAGAAGGAGAAAAGGTCAAAAGGAGCCGAGGAGGTGCGTGGCAGGAGGAACGCCATCAGGCTGAGCAGAGAGTACACTGTGGAGACGGTCGTGGTGGCCGACGCTAACATGGTGCAGTATCACGGAGCCGAGGCCGCCCAGCGCTTCCTGCTCACCGTCATGAACATGGTGAGTCTCATACCGTGGCCAAACTCCACAGTCAGGTTCAAACCCAAATGCACATTTGACTTGATCCATAATGCAGTTGGTTTTAAACAAAATGTATATCCTTTCAAGACAGAACCACCATGAGCTGTCTGAGGTTGTGATGAGCGAATGATCTGTAACATGCTCTCTAATGGTTTAATTTTAAGACCTAGAATTTACACAAAAGTAAAAATGTCATCTGAAATAGTACTGAGGCCAGAACAATCAAATATTTAAAAATGGAAGTTTTAGATGCTTAAAGATATAATTGTTTTTTTTTTTTCTTCACAAAAAAGCCTTTTACTTGTTAAAAAACTATGAACTCTCAGTCAACAGAAGGCATGTGTGTAAGTTTTTTTTTGGTTATATTTTGATTATACTTGCCTTTACAAATGGGACTCAAAATTTAGAATGAGCAATTCTCAGTATTAACTAATCATTAATTACAACTTTTAACCTCTGTGAAATCTGTAAGCTTTGCTAAATTGCAAATTAAATTGCCCCTATTATGCATTTTTGAAAATGTCATTTCATGCAGTGTCTAACACAGCTCTAAGTGAAACATCCTGCGAAGTTTTAAATCTTAAAGTGCTCCGTGTATAAAGTTATTATCTCTCAAAAGGAAGAGTCTGAATCATTGAAATTAGCAATTTTTAAAACGAGTCCCAAGCTGTTTCATGCTGACGTCATCAAAAATGTGTATATTTCCTGCACGCTTGAGTTTGTTGGTCTGAATGAAAATGAAAATTCATTCTTCACCACTAGATGGCGCTTTTGGAGCGTTAATATAGCAGTTTTCCTGGTAACGCTGTAAACAAACAGAACTTCTTCGTAAGCCTGATCAATATGATGCTGGCTGAATAGGAAAATTCACACATCTCGATGGTGTCATGCTCTTAGCAGCCAATCATAAATAAACACATTGTGGTCATTACAAATGTTTATTCATTCTGCATGTGTGAACCAGTATTTAATTCAGTCTGGTCCGTGTTTTCTTTTACTTTGTGTCCATGATTTTTACAGATGAGGGCATGTCAGGCATCCTTATGACATGCCCACCATCCATGTCACCATCTGCCTAACTTGGCTTCTATTTAGTAATAGTAGTTTGTAGTAAAGTACTGCCACAGACATCAAACAGTAAAAGATATTGGCAGAGTTTTATCAGCATTTTATTTCGCTGTTCTGACTGTCAGCAATTATACGGCGAGTTGTATCTTATTTGCAATCTGCTTTGTTTTTCTTTGCTGATTGTCAGAACAACCGTTTGAGAAGCGCTGGCTAAGCTTGTGTGCTTGCTGTGCATTTTGTTTATACTGACAAAGGGTTTAAATATATGCCTAAGCTGCATATTTTGCACGTTTTGCACGTAACAGAGCATTTGGACATTGTAAGTCTTGGCAAGAAGAGAATGGGCTCATAAAACAGGACAGAGAGAGACAGATAGAGTGTGAGCGTAACATTTGCTCTGCTGACCGCAGCTGTGCTGTGTGTGACACACACGAGTCGGCTGCTCACACACACACACACCCCTCTGTTTTATCACATGGGCTCTGTTCCAAAAATTAGTGTGCTGTTTGTCTACAGAAAGCAGCAGTTGAGGTGTCCAGTTAGAACTGAAAGTATCTTTAAGTAAATGCACCTGTGAAAGGTTTCTAGTATTGCTAGTGTTGTGGCTAAGAAATGCCCTTATTTTTTTATAGAACCTTGGCAAAGACCTAATTTAAAACCTTTATCATTTCCATAATTTGACATGATTCTGAGCAAAAAGAGACATTGAATTCATAAAATGTCGGACGAGACTTGATTTGATCCATCTGGGATTGAATGGACTGGAAGTGTTTGTTTCAGAATAGAGTCAAGTTGTTGGAGAGGTTGGAAAAATGAGGGATCACATGTAAATCAGTGTTTTTTTTTGTAAATTAAAAGTAAAACTATTTCACATTTTCTTTGCTGATTTAAATGAAGGTGAAATAAAATAAACTTTAAACATGAAAAAAAAATGCAAATGTTGTCTCGGCCACTAAATTAAAATAAGTTGAGGTACTTAATATACAATATAACTAATAAAAAAAATCATACTATATACAATTATAATATATACAAATCATGTCACTAAAACTGAAATAAGTATAAATATTATATTATATTGTATTGTATTATATTATACCATTTTATTTATCATATTATATAATTAGAGATTTAAATAAAGTTGAAATAAAATAAACTTTCCTTTAAAGGCACTGTATGTAGGATTGACACCGAGTGCTTGAACTAGGTATTGCAGTTCAAATTCAAAATATTGGAGATGTTTTTTTCCCACCCGGCCCCTCCTACTCAGACTTGACGCACACGCAGGTTGCTAAATTGAAGATAACAACTAGAACGAGTGCAATGATGATGGAATGCGCTGCGTTTATGCAGAGCAGGCAACCTGGATGCCGAAACACTACTGACTTCGCGATTGGGAGATAGATGGAGGGTGGCGCTTCAGACCAAAACAAAACATGACAACATAAACATCAGCGGAGGGCTGCAACTGCGCTTTTTAAACGAGAATATCCAGGCTGTACGACTGCTGTCGGCGATATGAGTACTTGAAGTTAACATGTGTTCTTAATGCCTGTTGAACATAACAGAGACGTTTTATGATTATTACAATACATTTCTTACACACGGTTCCTATAATAAAAATAGAAATGTTGTCTTGGCAACTGAAGTTGAGGTACTAAATATACAATATAATTGTAATAATGCATCATGTTACTAAAACTGAAATAAGTATAAATATTGTATATTATAATACTTCTTTATTTGTTATATTTATATTATATAATTAGAGCTATCAAGCAATTAAACCTAAGCTTTTATTTACATAAAATATGTGTGTGTATGCATAGATATATTTAAGAAAAACATGTTACTTTTATATATAAAATATGTTTATATATGATAGAATTTGTATGAATATAAATTTAAACATGTAGATACATATAACTATTTACATATTTAATATATTCTGTATGTGTGTGTCTTCATACACAATAAATAAACACGGTACACACACATATATTATGTAAACAAACACTACAGTTTTTAACAGTACTATATACTGTATAGATTTCAAAAAGTGAAGACATTAATAATGCGGCGTAACAAGGACGTTTTCTATCGACTTTACCTAACATCATTTGAGCTTGTTCAGATTTCTGAGATTGTTTGTGTAGGTTTGAAAGGAAGGAAGAAAGACAAATCATCTTCAGTTGTGTATTTCAGTTGTGTCCCAGAGTGAATGACCTCACTCTTATCAAGTTGCTCATTCAGAACAAGTTTGTAAACGCAGTGTTTGCTGCGAGCGTCTGGAAGCCAGCCTATGTAATAAAGTACAAACAAACTAAATATTGATCTGTGAAACAGTCCACACGACAACACCTCACTGCATCTGCTGCGGTAAAGAAAAGATCATTAACTCAAGATCGGCCCTTTCTACTGTATCTCTAATGACAATGGTGAGTCATATGAAGATTAATGTGAAAGTGAATGAATTGCCCAGATGTGTGTGATTTGGTAAGAAAGTACACCTCCTTTTGTCCTCCCTGAGGTCCTTAGATTTACATTCCTCACAAGCGAGTTCGACAACGCTGTGGAAAATTGTGCTGTTATTCAAATCAGTCTCTGCGATTCCCCTCCAGATGCCGGTTACTCATCAATATCCAAATCCTCCCTTCAGTTCAGCTCTATACTTCTTCATTAACTTCATCCCGCATGGAATTCTCGTTGGTTTTTATTCTGCACTAGCCAGTCATATTTTTTTAAGGTCATATCAGCATAATCATACAGCATACATCTGATGATGAAAGCTCAAACACCCCTCATCTCTTGCTTGATTCTTTTATCTTCCTTTGTGTAGAGATAGCGCAAGTTATTGTTAAACAAATAAATAAATACATTTTTGTTATAAATATTTAACATGCGATTTGTAATAAAATTTCTTGATATTTTCTGAATAAGCAAAAATAAAAAATAGAATAAAAAATAAAACATTTAAATATAAGAAAAATTTTAATTCAGTTAAATACTGCTGAAATAAAATACTGTTAAAACATCCCAGGCATATTTACACAGTTTTTTATTTAAAGAAAAACATAAAAAATAGCTGTCACTAATTGTAACATTAGGTTCAGCAAACTGAATTTAATAAATAAATTTAATTCAAACTGAATTAAAAAAACAACAACAACAAAAAAAAAACACTGAAATAAATAAATAAATATATAAACATTTGTAACATTATTTCTTGATATTTTCTTACGGAAATTTGTTTTATATAAAACATAAAAATATATATTAATTAAATACTGCATAAAATTTTTCCAAAAAGTTAATTAAAAGAAGAGTTATGTTAAGTTTAAAGTTTAGTTATGATGCAAATTAATCAATTAATTGATGTTTTAAACCGATTCATTTCAATTGGCATTAAATTACTAGCTGTAAAATCATTTTTGCATTAAAGACTGAGTTGTGAAATCCACAGGAACAATGTCTTCAGAGTTTATAGCACTTTTTTAAATGGTACTGAATAGCTCAATATACCAGCTTGGCCAAAAGAATCAGCTGATATTGGGCTATTTTTATATCAACATCAGCTGATAACATGTGCTCTTGACAATTAACACATTTTTGCTTGCTTTTTTGTCTGAAAATCTACTGAAATCCACTGAAACTTACTACTAATACTTCCAGGTTTTTTTTTTAACAATATTTTGAGTCAATTTTTAATCGAAGTTAATTCTCTCATCTCGTTCTCTCTCTACAGGTGTATAACATGTTTCAACACCAGAGTTTGGGTGTAAGGATCCACATCCGGGTCACCAAGTTGGTTCTCCTGCATACCCGTCCAGTAAGTGTACAAACACTAGATCAACATCAAGATCTATGAACATCATGACTCAACCTGCCGTTTATCTTCTCCCTCGCTGTTTTATTCCTGTCCTCAGGACCTGTGATCCTCACTCAGTGTGTGTGTGTGTGTGTTTAACTATCGGTTTTCCCCTTCATTTTATTGCTGGATTTCATTCTCTCCAAAGGCTCCGGAGAGTCTACCAGGTTTTTGAGTGCTCACCTCAAAAGTCTGAAGTGATGTATGTCAGGACATCACTGAATAGCCATTAGTGTAAATATGTAGAGATGCTTCAGGCCTTTGGACTCACAGTCTCTGATATCAGGAAGATAAAATCAGAAAAATGATGGATTTAGATTCTTGAAACAAACTGAAATGTAGCAGCAATTCTCAAAGCCATGTTGATTGAGTCACATTTAAGAAACATTTACATCAACAAACGTTTGTCCAATAAAACTCTCTTTAATGACTAGCAAGTAGCAAAGCAATAAATCATAAGCCATGTAAAAACTATCATCTAAAGGCTCTTTAAGCCCAACAGAAAATACTGCTCTCATCAGTTTTATAGAGTCTTTACAGTACAATCCACTGACTAGCAGTGTAAACTTTTTGTCTCTGGGAGACTGTCATATATAATTTGAGGCTAAAGAAAATGAGGCCGCATGGACAGAATTGCAGCCTGTTCATTATGTCTTACTGTTCCAAAGAAGAAAAAAAATCCCACAATTTACCTTCGTGTGAAGTGAACTGACTGATGTTTAATGCTCTGTGTTCAAATGAGTACAAAAGAATATGTTGCTACAGACCTTCTTATTACTACAAACTGGGAAGCATCTAGTTTAATGTTTTGCTGCACCAAAGTCTATAAATCAGATTCTAATTGTCCAGTGTGTTTCTTAGGAAAAGCTGAAGGTGGGCCACCATGGAGAAAAAGCCCTGGAGAGCTTCTGTCACTGGCAGCATGAGGAATACGGGGCACGATACCTGGGAAACAATCACGTTCCTGGGAGCAGAGATGATCCTCCTCCTGTGGATGTGGCTGTGCTGGTGACCAGGTACTTATTAATCACGCTTTGATGAGCAAAAAAACATGGTCCGAAATCGCATACTGCTTAAGTAGGTACTACATTTAAAACCGAACCTACTACTCGACCGTTAAAACAGTAGGTA
>JAUMHP010000052.1:6273157-6286119 GCA_032361065.1 Enteromius trimaculatus | reverse complement strand
AAATATACACAGGACACATACAGTGATTATGTTAAAAAATGCTTTTGGATTTGATTAATCACGATTAATATAAATATAAATCCACATTTTAATGCATTTTTATTTCATTGCATCTTTTAAGTACAGTTAACTTACAGTTAGGTCAAGTTAAAACTTCATATCTAGTTATCTTTCATTCTTACTCTAGCAGTGTGGAAGAATAATGGATTCAACTTTGAACGGTTTGTCATATGTGACTATTTCTGAAGACTTGGGATATACAGTAGCATGCAAGTCAACTAAATTGGGGAATTATTTTTAAGAAATTTTTGGGTCACTAAAAGCTCTGTGTGGAGGAAGTTGCATGAAGCTTCTCTGGAAAAAATAACAGAGTATGCATTTGGAACAACATAAGAGTGAGTAAATAATTTCATCTTTGGGCAAACTGTCACTTTAGGAAAGTAAATGATTTTGATTGCATTCTGGCTGTAACCGTCATGTTCTCCTGGTTGCTAGTTGATTTAGACTATAATTATGGCATATTTTGTCTTCATCATGAACAACTTCAGGATTAACAAAACATGCTATTTTATATTGGGAAAACATGGCAGTCTGCTAATCCAAAGCAAACACATAAACCGAATGGAAAACAGAT
Organism: Enteromius trimaculatus; assembly: GCA_032361065.1. Lineage (NCBI taxonomy): Eukaryota > Metazoa > Chordata > Actinopteri > Cypriniformes > Cyprinidae > Enteromius > Enteromius trimaculatus. The sequence continues at coordinate 6,285,485 of JAUMHP010000052.1, read as the reverse complement.
CATGCTAAATGTTTTGAAAGCAGCAACGCAGATGTTTTTGGGACGGAGCCGCAGCTGAACCTGAAGTCTTCACCTTCATTGCATGTCTGGAGCTGCTTTTCCAGACGCGTGTCGACACAGACATCCACTGCAGTGATTTCATCATGATGTCATGTGGCGTTCACAATGCAAAAATAGCTTCATGCAGCACATCTCCAAACACACATCAACAGAAGCCGAAGTACACCTACACTTTCTAATGATTTCTCCAAACCAAGGTCAATGCAATACAACATTTTGGCTTTTAATTTACTAAAACGGGTTACTGCGTAATGACTTTTGGAGTCTTATGAGGTACCACTTTCTGCACTCTAGGGTCATTATGAACATGAAAATATCCAGCCATGGCTTCCTGTCTCACAGAAATATATATAGGAGGGAAACAAAGCCCAAAATCCCTTCAACACAATGAGAAAAAGCAAATAATATATGTTTAGTTGTCAGACAGGACTAGAACTACAAATGGGACTGGCTACTCCGTGTGTACAATGAAGGGCATAGCAATAATTGGGTGCCAATAATTGTTTTTCTCCCCATTTTTAATTGTTTTACTTCAATAGTAGGTTAGAATTTCATAAAGATTTTTTGAATGAAAGATCAAAATGATAAACAATGCAGATTTATTTTCACAGCCACCTTTGCTCAGATTTACCAAGGGTGCCAATATTAGTATATTTAGTATAGTGTAATATAATACCCTAACTTTTTTGAACTTTGCAGTTGGCTGTTGGCATATTCACCAAAAATGAATGAATATAGCCTCATATGCATTTCATCAGTTAATTCATTTTGGGGAATAAGCCCATTGTATTGGTTCAATGCAGTATCCTTTTAACTTGAACTTTTTTCATTTCGATGGCCACCTCTGTCACTCTCCTCCTCCTATGTCCCCATTTATATCTTTTCCTACTTTCTACATGTTCCTTCTGTTTCCTCTCCTCCTCCTCCATCTACTTCACTTCTTCCTCCTGCTTCTCTGCTCTTTCTCCAGGGTCCTCATTATTTCTTTGCACACAGTCAAAGGTTGCCCCTTCCATACATAGACATGTCAAGATTGTTGTGCAGACAGTTTAGTATACATTTCCTTGCTTCTGACCTGAAGATGTTGACTCAGTGAATCTGTTGATGCTTTGAACCTTCAAATTTGATCATTATTTATACAATCATAGTATTTTTAAATATTTTGAATGAGCTTTTTATATGTTCAGCTTTCATTTTCATTTGTTTTAGTAGGTTTGATTTCATTACAGCGTAAAAGTGATTTCTTTGGAGATTTTGGAAGTCTTTAATTGTACTTCAGCACTACTTCTTTACAATTAAAGCACATTAAATACAAAATGAAAAACTTAATATTCAGCAGACTTTAAGTATACCAGTTCATTATACCAAAAATACAACTGCAGCCTATTAATATGCTATATTTGTAATATACTTGAGCATGAAATAAATGTATTTCAAATAAATTTGAGTATTTCTATTTTTCACCAGGGATGTTTAGTGAAAAAATGAGCAGTTAATTAAGTTAAGCAATAACCAAAGACATCCGTCCAATGCATGATAAGATGCAGAAGCGCACTCTAATGCTCACTATGAAATGAAAGCCAGTTCTCTAATCCTCTAATCCAGGGCGTTGTTTCAGTTAATATCTCCTCAAAGCTTTTTATGAAAAAGAGAATAGACCTGTAATCTCCACTCCCCCGCAGTCACCGAGAGTTTAAAGCAAAAAGCTTTGTTTAGTCCAGAGACCCAGAAGGTGTCTTGAGAGAGAGCTCTAATTAGTGTAATTAAGCAGTGAAGCAGGCTTTAGCTGAAGTTTTTCTCTCTGATGTCCTCTGGTGCGCAGATGCTCCACTTCAAACGGTCAGAGTGTTCTCATACCCATTTAGAATATTTAAGCTAAATTTCCAAAGTGTCTCCTGCCATCTTTAGGCCAGAAATTAAGATTTTTTTCTGACCTTGAATAAGTAAATAGATGCAAAATACTCCAAATTTGGCCAGATAAACCATATGGGCATTTGGGCATGTGCCAGTTTTGCCATGAGTGAATATACACTGGTGATGTTTCAGTGGCATGTGGTGCAAACGTAATTGAAGAAATGATTGACCTAAAACTGTACATTTGCTGTACTCGCCCTTACGCTGTCCAAGATGTAAAAGAGGTTGTTTTGTATAAGAACAGATTTGGAGAAATGTAGCATTATATCATTTGCTCATTAATGGACGCTCTGCAGTGAATGGGTGCCGTCAGAATGGGAGTCCAAACAGCTGATAGAAACATCACAATAATCCACTCCGGTCCATTCTCATTACTAAACTGTGAAATACGATGTTATTATTTCAACTTATTTAACGTATTTAAATAAGGCTCCGTACATCATGGGAGTATTTATTTTAGCAAATTTGTTGTATACTGATTTGAAAACATTCGAATAGGGACCAGAATTGAACTCAGTGTTATAATTCAATAATGTCTCAATACAAAAAAAAAGTTAACAGCCTTCATTTTCATCATTATACTAGCAATTTTAAAATAAAAAGTATGAAGAAATGTTTTCATGAGATCTACTGGCTGTGTATTTGGTTTATTTGCTTGTTGAAAATGTTGAATGTGTGTTTCTCTTAAGTATAGTTTGATTCATGTTATTAGCCACTGACTGACAGTGAGACAGCTCTTTTTGAGGGGTCTAAGGGGCTGTTAACCTCTACCGTCTGTGAGGAATGGCTCTCACGAGATGGATCTGATGATAAAGGGTGTGCTAGAGGCTGGAGTCTCGTCCTGTCCCTGGAAATGATTATGGGAATGAATGGAAGTGATCCTTTTTTGCTCATGGCGTTTTGGTAGCCTCTTGAAATCAGACCTTGCGCCTGTTCATGGGCCTCTGGAGATGCACTGTATGGCTAAACTTTCTAATGTGTTTTAACAACAGTCACTTATGCTCACCAAAGCTGCTTTTTAATGAAAAATACAGTAAAATTGTGAAATATTATTAAAAGTTTACAAAGCTGATTATGTTTTGACTTAAATGTAATTAATTCCTGTGATGCAAAGCTGTATTTTCAGCATCATTACTGCAGTCTTTAGTGTCACATGAGAAATCATTCCAATATGCTAATTTGCTGCTCAAGAAATAATTCTGATTATCATCAATGTAGAAAAAAATTTGCTTATTCGTATTTTTGAGAAGACTTTTTATTAATAGAAAGTTGAACAGAATTACATTTTCTAACATTATAAGTGCCTTTACTTTCACTTTTGGATCCATGCTGAACTAAAGTAATGCTTTTGACAAAGTACAGAACATGTAAGCTAATGAACAGAGGCTAGTGTGCCTGAATGTTTATCCCATTTTTCTCTCAGGTCCTGCTGTTCCACGATCAGACGTACGGTATCCATTATGAGTACACGGTTGCCCTAAACCAGTCTCAGGAGAACATCAGCGATCCAGTGAAGGAACCAGAGCACATGTACCTTTGGACTCATAGCAGCTGGGAGGACTGTAGTGTGCACTGTGGAGGAGGTCAGTGCCGGTCATCACCCACAATCCCTCTGGGATTTATTTTCTTAATACTATCTGCCATTACTCTAACATGAACATTCTTTAAAGGAGTCATATGATGTTGGTAAAAAGAACATTATTTTGTGGGTTTGGTGTTATGCATAGGCTGCTCTGCAGGTTCAGGAATCAGACTCTAATATTTGTGTTGAACTGTTCGGAAACTGTTCAACTTCTGTTGTGAAAACAACTTGCCCACACATTTTTCCAGGAAGAACAAGGTCCATAGAGTGCAAAACAGAATGAAAAACAAAAAGTGATCTTTAACAATGCGAACAAAACTTTACATCAGAACTGGTGCGAGTTAAACTACATTAACCATGATGCTGTAGAGAAAATTCCGCCAATCAGACAACAGAAGTGCCAGTTGGCTCCACCCACTCTTATGAAGCATATGAAGGACAAAAATTCATGAATTTTTGCCTTATTTTTTTGCGTGCAATTTGCAATGCTCCATGGCATTGTAGTTCTTTCCCACACTCAAGTTCTTAGAAACACAGTCTTCTACATTTTCATAATTTTCTTTGCTTTTAATCAACATTTTGGTAGGTGAATCTCTTTGCATGTGGTTGGTTTGATTAATGGCTTACAATGCGTCTGCAAAAGTGTATGAGCACTAATGCACTCTGTCTGTATGTTCTTCATACTTTTTTTTTTTTTTGTGGAACCAAAAACCGCTTTTCCATCGCATCGCTGCAAAAACTCCCTTTTAGAAACATTATTTGTAAGAGTGCATCAGAAGCTGATCAGGAAAGTGTCCAGTTCTCCTGAAGGTTTCAATAAATTTCCCTTTCAGTCTTAACAGTAGAAGCTGTTACCGTGCGTCAGCTGTCCAGCTGTGTTTCTGCCATGCCGTGTGACTGTTATGGTCAGCACAGCTGTGTGATTATATCTAGCAGGTTAAAACCCCAAAAATAATAATTACTGCTACGAAAAGAGAATCACTGACAAATGATATCAGCACTAACTGACTCACAAAGCAATTAAACTTTCAGAATTAAATGCTCTCAGAAAAAGTCGTCACATGTAGTGGAAGCGTTATTCTCTTGAGACCGAGAAACGCATAAAATAACCCAAAAAGGCGGTGCTGAAGCCCATTTCATTTTCTAAGCCCATCTGAGCGTGACAGTTTTGCTGGTTATATTCACCGATCTGATAGATGAACATTTATCTGCAACAGACCGGCATGCAGTCTTTCCTCAAATAGCTCTCGTTTTAACGCTGGTCTGCTTTTTTCTTTATGTGGTTATTGCTTCCTGAGGGCTGAGCGAGGAGTTTATTGTCTGCGAGAAGTGTTGCATTTGTGTGTGTGTGCACAATAACACGAGTTAAATCTGTTTCTGAAGCAATCATTAAGTGCTGTTGGTTAAATAATGTAATGCGTTAGGGCATTTTGTTCTCCGTGTCGAACAGAACAGCTTTATGTTTTCGAGAAAATCTTGTTTTGGCCTGAAAAAGCTGACAAGAGATTTGCAGTGTCTGTTTTTGGAAACTTCTAGACACGTCTATGAAATAGAGGTCGCTTTGTGGTCAGCGACGTTCCTTGGAGCCAGTTATGAAGTGAGGAATATAACAATGTGTTTAATGACGCCAGCACATGTGTCGTACGTTAATACAGCTGGGCTTCTAATACTCACCTCCAGCGCTCACCTATACAAACATAGACTGAGAGAATGGACACGGATACAAATTTAACCTAGCCGCTGGAGCATTAAGATCTAAAGTTTACGTGTGTAAGGAAAGACACTTTTCAAAAATGATTATAACAATTTTGTCAGATTTTTGTTATTTTTTTTCACCTATTTTGCCTTTACTAGAACAATAAAAAATATGTGATGTAAGAAATAAATTGTTGAATATAAAAGTATGAAAATGCACAAATATAAATGAATATGTTGTTCTTTTTAACTTTCTTTTTATTAAAAAATCCTGAAAAAATGGACTGTCACACTGCAGTAATCGGTGACGAAGCAGTGTATATATATATATATATATATGTATGTATTTCTAGTAAATGAATAGCCAGTATTTTTTAAAGAGATAACACTATTTCAACTGTATTTCTACCTACATTTTAAGTAAAAAAAACAACTGGTAGATAGGAGACCGTAAGGACCCTGTACTGTACTCTACTGTACTTGGCTAAGAGTGCGTTGCCTTGGAAACCGTGGTTAAGGGGCTCTATATACAGTGAGACCAGATCACACTAATTCAAACTAATGAGCCCCCTCTGATTTTTGGAGGGAAAGTGGATTTTAATGCAACTTTCAAAAAAACAACAACAGCTGATAAGTAAGTTGAATCAATCATCTATATAGTGCTTTTACAGTGTATTGCCATACACCCAAAGTACTTTAAAATCACTCCTCAACCACCACCAGTGTGCAGCATCCACCTGGATGATGCGACAGCAGCCACAGTGCGCTCACCACACACAGGTGGAGAGGAGAGAGAGATACAGGCAATCAATTTAATGACAAGGGACAGTGGGAATTTGGCCAGGACACCAGGGTTACACCCCTACTCTTTGTCATGGGTTTTTTAATGACCACAAAGAGTCAGGACCCGCAGTTTAACATCTCATCTAAATGACGTTACTCTTTTGACAGTATAGTGTCCCCGTCACTATACTGGGGCATTAGGACCCACACAGACCACAGGGTGAGCACCCCCTGCTGGCCTCTCTAACACCTCTACCAACAGCAGCCTGGTTTTCCCAGGAGGTCTCCCATCCAGGTACTGACCAGGCTCGACCCTGCTGTGCTTCAGTGGGCAACAGGGCTTGGGCTGCAGGTGATATGGCTGTGCGACACGCCTCAGAACACGCACTCTATTGTTTCATGTTTGCGTGTTGCAAAGTGGTGCAATAAATACATAGCTGACATTTATTATGTAAAAAAGTTCAATTTTTATATTTAACCATTTTATCAATATTTTTTAACGATATAATGAAATATAATCTTCATAAGTCTTTTACAGTATGCTCTTACCAAGGCTGCATTTATTATAATAATAAAAAATACAGTAAAAATATGAATTTTATTACAATTTTCTTTTTGAATATATTTTAAAATATAATTTATTCCTGCGATCCAAAGCTGAATCTTCAGCATTATCACTCCAGTCTTCAGATTCACACGATCCTTCAGAAATCTTTCTAATATGCTGATTTGCTGCCCAAGAAACATTCATGATTATTATCAATGTTGTAAACAGTTGTGCTGCTTCATGTTTTTGTACTTTTTGTGATAGTTTTTTCAGGATTCTTTGATGAATAGCAAGTTCATTATAATTTTTTGAAATAGTATCTTTTGTAACATTATCTTCATTGTCACTTTTGATGAATTTCAAAGGTATTCATTTGTTTATAAAAAATTATACTCAACCCAGAATGTACCACAGTGATTTATTTTGTTGAAGTTAGCTTATTGCATTGCCTTGTCCATAAATTTTACTGGACATGGCATGTGATGATCTTTTTTTTTTTTCTTTTTCTTTTTTTTTTTACACACAGTCTAAAAGGTAGCATAATTTTGGAGCTTTGCGTCTGGAACACAAATATGATGTCTAAAATGCTGACTAAGTAGGCAGTGCACTATGTTCTGTCTCTGAGGCTGCCCTTCACCGCTCAACGCTCGCAGGAATTAATCTCTGTCTCCGACTGCTTGCGGTTTTTCTTGGCAAACGTAGAACAACACAAAATTAATGACATAGCTAATCCTACAGTCTGGCGCGCCTCCACCTTCTGAAGCTACAACAACATTAAAAACTGACAGCGAATGAAAGGTCCCGGGCAAATTCAGTGCCGATTACGCGGGTCACTGCTTCCCCCCGCTGCTAATTTGGTCATGACCACTAAAGAACCCCTGACTCTGTAGATGACCGCTAGAAATAACCTCGTATTGTTATCCCTAATTTGAAATCTTTTGTTCTGCAATTACCTGAAATGAGACATGGCTGTTGGGAGGGGAAAGTGGAGCAGACAGCGTCAGATCATAAGCTCAATCGCTCACACGTGCCAGAAAAAACACAGATTGTCCTGTTGTGGTTAAACACCCCCAGCACAGAGTCACTGCAGCGCTTGCCAAAGCCAAACATTGACATCCTCAGCGGACTGTTAGTAAATGGCTCAAAGCAGCCATAAAGATGATTATTATTAATATTATATAACCATGTGTTTTTTTATAATGTTATTCCTTATGACATTTAAATTTGCTATTCAAAACATGAGCTAGTTTAGAGCTAGATTTATTATTAAATGGTATTTATTATTTTTTAAAATGCAATTATTTATTAAACATAACTCCTTTAATTTCTGAAATGATTTACTCAAAGAAAAATAGTTTATTAAATTCTCTAGTTATAAATAATCAATTTTGGGGGTAACGCATTACAAGTAACACTAGTCACACATTATATTTAAATTTACAACGAAAAATCTGAGTTACGTCTTTAAAAAAGTAACACAATTAGCTACTTTTTTATGGTGTAATGCAATATTGCAAAGCATTACTTTTAAATGTCACTTTAAAAGTGTAACATAGTAAATAGCATAAATAGATCATTTCTGTTGCTCAAACAGTAGTATGATTTTTTTTAGGGAATGCATGCGAAGTCACTTCGGACAAAATTAGTAATTTACAGAGTATTATTATTATTATAAATATTAATACCAAATTTATAATATTACATATCATATTTTATTACAAATTCTAACTTATTATTTGTTAAACATTATAAATTAATTATTTTAAAATATTTATTATAATGATTTATTTATATTGATTCAATTTTTTTTCTTTTACTTTTTTAAACTTATAAAAACTAAAACTAATAAAACTAGTCTTTAAAAATATATATAATTACAGTTATCAAACATTTATTTTCGTATTATTTATCATTATTAGTCTTAAGTTGTGACAGATATCTTTTGCTTATGGATTTATAACTTCATTACTGAATTTGTTTACTTGCTGTAATAGCCTGTTCATACCAAGTACAATAACTATAACTGTAAATATAATTGAATGGTAAATGAATGCATGTGGACACAGTGAGAGTTACTATTAAAAAGGTATTTATTAAAAAAAAAGCAAGAAGTTGTGTTGGATTGATATTTTACTGTGAATACAGCATGACGCATTACCTCTGTGGTTTCTTTCATTTACATAACAAATATAAAATGAAGCAATTAATTTGATTTATGTAAGTGTATGCAAAACACGTATTGTACTGAAACCTTGAGTGACATTTTATGAAAGAATAGTATGCCAATAAAAATGTCTTGCTGTGTTATAGGGGAGAGAAGGACTGTGGTCTCGTGCATGAGAATCATTAACAAGACCATGACTCAAGTCAACGACAGCTACTGTCAGGTGGAAAACCGACCCGCGCCTCAGATCCGCCGCTGCAACATACATCCCTGCCAATACAGGTAACAGAAGCACCATAGCTTCACCTGTGTCTGTGTGAGTGTGTGACACAAAACTCAATAGGGAATCAAACAAGATGAGTTTTTATATGTAGATTCAACAGATTAATGGTGAATATTTTCCCCAACAAATCCAGGACAAAAGACTTCTAAACAAATATGTAACATGGTCTGTTGTGTTCATCTCTGTACAGGTGAAATATGGATGCATGTTTTTCATCAAGGATCATGCATAGGCTATAGCTTTTTAAATGATGCATGTTTGTCCCGGGGACATGAGCGTTATGATTATTTATTCTTATTAAACCAAACCGAAGAACAGATATTTGACTCTCTGCTTCACATTAATTGGGTATGCTTATTTTGCTTGCTTTTTTTAATAATGATTCACATAATTTTATAATGCTAGCGGTTTCACCATTAAGGTTTAATGTGTAATTTGATTCATGCTGCGTGATAAAATCAGATTGCTCTGATTCCAAAAACTGTTTCTTCATCTGTAGCTTTTCAAGATGCGGTATGTCTCACATTACATGCTTTAGAAAAGATAAGATATTGACATCAAGTTGTTAATTCGGAGCAGAAAGGGCTGGTTTGCTTGAGTGAACAGGAGATAGATATCAAACTTACATAACTATAACTTAATTTGCACATTATTTCTTGCTCTAACAGTAAAGGGCTGTTCACACCAACAGTTTGTTTATTGTCTCATCATAACATCAAAACATATTCTTTTTAAGACTGATTTTTAGATATGTTATGTGGCACCTCAAAAAAAAAAACACTATAAAAGGTGTTTCCAACAGGTCAAGTTATTGTGTGGTTTAAAACTCTATGGCTTAATTTAGTATTTAAAAGAAAACATTAAGTGTTTGCATTGAAAATGTGTAAGGTTGCGAAGGTAACCCATGTTCCCGAAGGAGGGAATGGAGACGTTACATATGGGAACTCGCATGAGAGTAATAAGAAAAGGCCAATGAATATTGGCGTGCATTTAATTACAGCCAGGTGCACTTCATCACTACCTGAGTATAAGACGGCATGGATGTAATGCACTTGCAGGTTTTTGCTGAGGAGCCAAGCCGGCGCCAGCGCGACCCAGGGTCGTTGCAAGGGGATGTAACGTCTCCGTTCCCTCCTTCAGGGAACGTGGGTTACCTTCGTAACCTTAGACGTTCACCTTCAGTCTTTATCCACAGGCGATTCGACCAGGAGCCAGACGTGCAGGTTCCAGAGATCGGGTCGTGGGTGCCAAATTGTGGCCATCCCCTGAGAGAGAAGGTCTCTCCTTTTTCCAAGGAGGGGCTGCCACGAGGAGCACTAGGTCGGCAAACCAGGTCTGGGAGGGCCAGCATGGCGCTACCAGCAGAACTGCTCCTCGTCCTCCCTGATCTTGCACAGGGTCTATACAAGGAAGCTCACTGGGGGAAAGGCGTACTTGGGCCCCGGAGGCCAGCTGAAAGCCAGTGCATCCCTGCTGCGATTTCAGCCGCGTCTGGCTCCACAGGAGCAGATGGCGAGTGAGTTGTGACACACAGTGAAAGCGTAGACCACCCCTGTTGGTTGAAGTATGCAACGGCTGCAGTTCGGCTGTTCGTGCCGACCAGCATGTGCCTGTGGCGCAGCATCGGTCGAAAGCGACGCAGTTCCAGAAACACGGCTAACAACTCAAGGCAATTGATATGCCAAAGCAGTCGAGCGCCTGTCCAGGGACCCAAGGCTGCTTGCACCCCAACCCGTGGAGAAGACATCCGTGTAGACCATGACATGCCTGGACACCTGTCCCAGGGGCAGTGCCTGCACGCGCTCATCAGTGAGCCGGGCAGTATGTTGATCGAGTCCAGGTTTATACCAAGAAAAGAGTTCCCCTCCTTTTCCTTGGGAGAGTTTGCTCTTTCCCCGGTTACCCTGAAGGACCAGATGGCTGAGGTGCTGAAGCACCAAGTCCATACCACCAACTGAGCGCACTGATACGCTCGACCCCATGAGCAAACCGCTTTTTGGTTTGCGTTGAGGTAAAATCCAGACATGAAAGTTTCCAGGTTAACGGCTGCGAACCAATCCTGGCCGACTCTTTTTGAGTCAAGGACTGTAAAATCCATCTCGACTGGAGGGACAGGCTCGATTGCGTCCTTCGCCAGTAGGACTGCAACCTCCGTACGCAGAAAAGCGGCATCCCTGTCCGAGCGGACAGCCTCTGTACCTGGGCGGGCACCTGGTGAACTGAATCGCATAGCCGAGGCATACCGTTGGTATCAACCACCGTAAAGGCGGATGAGAGCTCACATGCCTTAGAGGGCATACGTAGCTGATCCAGCCAGCGGCAGCACTGTGCGGGCATGCCCTAGGGGTAGGGGGCCCGCCCTGACCTGACCTGCTCCTCATGCACCTATGGGAAGAAAGACACCGGGGGGAAACGCAGGACTACCATGGTCCCTGCCACAGAAACCAATCATCCAGCCTCGAGGAATCGGATGGGGGCCCCTGACACCCCAACTCGATCCCCTCAGCGGCTCGGAGGAGCATAGCCGACAGTTCAGTGCCTGGCTCTGACAGGACCTCTCGCGGCACGCCGTGCACTCAGGTGAGATTGCTCGCTGGTGTGCAAAAAGCTGGCTTGCTCTAGCCTTTACTAAAGCTACCAGCCCACGGGATTCACCAATCAGCCGCCCAGTCCTTGCTGATGGTGAAGAGAGAGCATGAACTCGGAGAAACTCTTTTTCCGCGTTGAGGATTTCTCCTCATACAATGGCATACAATGCAGTGAGGCTCCGAAGCGAAAAGCTGCAAGTGCATTACATCCCTGCCCTCTTATACTCACGTAGTGATGTGGTGCACCTGGCTGTAATTAAATGCACGTTGATATTCATTGGCCTTTTCTTATTACTCGAAGGTAATCGGTCTCTCATGAGAGTTCCCATATGTAACGTCGAAGTGACTCGACTGAAGGGGAACAGATAATATTAAATAAAGTATTAATATTAGATCACTTAAACTCTACAAATTTTAAAAAGTAAATACATATTTGGGGTTTTGGCTTTAAATTTAAAAAGTTACAAAAAGTATTAAATTAAAAGGTCCTACAACATACAAATAAAAAAAGGTTTGTGCTTTAACTAACTGAAATAAAAGAAAATACATAACAAATGAGTAATAGAATAATAAATTAAATTAAAGTACTATATAAAATTAAATAACAATAAAATAAAGATTTTTTCCTACTCAACTACACTCAAAAAAATATTTAGGCCCAATTCATAGGATTTATGTATTTTAATTGCATGTAGAATTTCCATCCATTTTG
>JAUMHP010000052.1:6238961-6260036 GCA_032361065.1 Enteromius trimaculatus | reverse complement strand
TCATGCGAGATCCCATATGTAACGTCTCCGTTCCCTCCTTCAGGGAACGTGGGTTACGTTAGTAACCTAGACGTTGCACTTTATATCAGGTGGCCTTAAGTACTTATTGTGGTCATATTGTATTGCAAAACACTTCTGCTGCCGGGATACGGGTAAGGTTAAGGACAGGTGGTGGTATGGTAAAGTTTAAGGGTGGGTTAAGGTGTAAGGGATGGGTCAAAATTGTAATTAAAAATTAATTAGAGATATAACAACATATAGTATTTATAGTATTATATAAGCACAGTGTAAAAACATGTATGTGTATCGAATGGTTAATTTGAACTTAAGTACATAGTAGTTATATAAAGTGTTTTAAACGTCTATTGAACAAGTAAATGGAAAGAGTTCTTTGGTGTTTTTAGATGCTGTAGATAACAATATGACTTTCCTGCATAATGTTTTTCGTATTGGTTTTGCTCAAAGGTCTTAGCATCACGATCACGCCACAACCTTGAAGTTCTCCGTCTCGTTCTTGAGCCGTTGTTTGCATTTTGCTGATTCTGTTTGTCGGCTGTGAATATATTACGTTCAGAGGATCCGTGAGCGTATGCATGACAGACGGCCGCGCCGCCTGCTGTTCTCATCCGTAAATCTGCCGCTGTCAGTGTAATAGCACTGGTGTGGTCGTAAAGAAGGTGAGGAGAAGGTCACCACTGCGTTCAAGCGCTCGTCTATGATCCTCCTATGCTGGAGCAGGTTTGTGTTACGGTGAGTCTTCTGATCTTTACATTACTACAGTCAATATCCAATCAAAGCAGATTGTTTACTTTATTAATACCCTGTGAATGTTTCATTTGTGTGTCAAAAAAAGTTTGTCATAATCTTCATGATTATGAAACTTTAGCACCAACTCTGACTCCGCTTTGGTATGTAATGCCCACTTTTTATGATCCAACCATGTATAGATTCACATTTTTTCTTCTTACAAATCACTTTACTCTGAAAAATGTCACATTTGTAAAAGTCAATGGGTTGAAATAGGATACTTCACACTGATTTAAAAATAAGACAGAGTAAACTATCTAGGATGGCATATTGATGTATATTTTACAGCTGTTAACCGTATACAGTATTTCATTAAGTGGTACTAAACCAAAGTACTTGAACTACCAAAAACCTGGTTTTAGCTAAAAATGTACTGATAATCACTATGATAATACATGTCGTACATTAGAAAATCATTCACACTGCAGTAAATGGGTGCCGTCAGAATGAGAGGAAAACAGCTGATAAAAACATCACAATAATCCACAAGTAATTCACACCACACTGTCTTGTGAAGCAAAAGCTGAAGATGTTTCTAACTTCAAAACCATTGCTTCCAGCTGAAATATATGTCCATAATCCATAATATTGCTCTTGCCAGTGTCATTTGGTATGCACAGAAAAAGCGTCCAACATAGTTCTATGTTAGTGGATTTTGATGTGAGAGGACAACCGGGAATGGGCTTTTTACTAGAGTAAATATGTGAAGGTTGAAGTTCAAAGGTCCAAATGATGGATTTGTTTTTTATAAACAACACTTTTTACTTAACCTCAGTACAGCACACAGGCTTTCATCAGCGCAGAAAAAATTGCAAGCAGAAAACTACTTTAAATGCAAACAAAGACAAGATTTAACTCAACAACAAGAAACCAATCAGAAAATTAGAACAAAACAGATCGACCAATCGTGACACACCAAGACAGAGGCCATCAAACAAACCAATGGCATTTAAACCCTTTTTTAAAAATAGATTATTGAAATATGTAGCAATAATCTAAAAATACTTTTATTTAATTTTTTATATGCATTCTTTTTGGCTTGTATTTTGGTTCTTTCACTTGTTATTTTGTCTTTTGATGCGCCTTGAAGGATGCACTAGAAAACCTCATAAATTAGATTGTATTTTACTGAGAAATATAGTGTTAAACCATTTGCAACCATACTTACAATTTACTGTTTAACTTGTTTTACAGTAATATTTTTAGCCCTTGCTGTAAAAAAAAAAATATTTTCTGGAAAAGATGAATAATTTCTCAAAAAAGCTTGAAAGCTCAGATCTCGTCCTGACGTTCAGGTGCGGTAAGCCTTGATCTTTTTCAGCCAGGAAAACGTTGATACCATCTTAGCAGCCAACAAACCTTTCCTGAATATATGTGGCGTCTGTGGGTGCGTGAGAGCAGATTGTTTGAAGGTTTTCAGCACGTAGTCATGAGCTCATGAAGATCTCAATCTGACATTTCAGCACAGACTTTTTCTTTGTATTATGCAGTAGTTTCGTGAGCAACTTTTTCCTCAATTAACTTGACAGCTCCTCTGTTTGCAGACCGAGGAGGGAGCTCCTGCTCAAATCTGCCCATCGCTCTTTAAACTGCTCAAACTCTTCAGATGAATGATGCAGATGCTCCGGAGAGGCTGGGGTGAAACATCTCCATCATCTCTGCTTTGTTTTGGTTTGAGTTCAGCTGCAGATGTTCAGTGGAAATCTCTAGTGGAGACAACATTTATTATAGAAGACGCCATGTTCTTTTAAATGTCTTTGCTGTTATCCTTCTGGATACAGTTTTGACATGGATTTAATGATTCATATTTTTTGTATTATTGTGCTCAATCATAAATGGACCTTATTGTTAAGTGTTACCATTTCATTAAGTAAAGTACACCCTTTACTGAGCTTCATGTTATTTTTAACATCTAAGAAACACAAAATGTTAAACACACAAAATGAATTATAAAGACGAAGAAAGACAAAATCCATCTTAAATTCTGGTCTATTCATCACTTAATGTTATTGTAATATTCAACAAAACTTTGAATCATTGTCCAAATTTGTCAAGTATGCTATAGCAGGTGAACTGACGATGCTTTATCTTACCATTTAAATGTTATTGCAAAATATCATGAATTAGTATTTTGCTATTTTTCAGATACATGAATTTTGGTTTGGAGAAAAGAACCATCGAGTCATTTAGCAAGTAAGGGTAAAGTATAAGAAAGCTTTTTTTTTTCTTTCTTTCCGTTTCTTTACATTGTTCAGAAGCTGTTCCTCATAGAAGCTGCTAGAACATCTCTGAAGTGTTGTTCTGAATCATTGCACCTATACCTTCAGATCAAACACTCAAATGCATCTACACTGACACGAAACTCACACGAGCTCCTCAGAAATCCCAATGAAATTACACGAGCCAGTGAGTGCCTCTGTCCCTGTCATATTCTCAGCAGAACTCTGTAATGCGTTTACAGGCTCAATTATGCTCTCGTCCTCAATTAATAACAGCATGGAAGGGGTTTGTCACGGCCTGGCTGGTCCTCTTTGTTCCTTTGTTAATCTTGTCCTGTTTCTAGACCTCCCATCGAGTCACGATGCTCACGTCACTGCACATCTCCACAGATATTGTGAGATGAAGAGATGCACCTCGTTATTCAGTTGTGATTGGTTTTCTTTTCAAAACCAGCAGATTTACTTTTAATTTAATCAGGGCCGGTTCTAGACCAGCACACATGGGGGGCAGTCAGAAATGTCAAGGAGGCATCATGTGTACACATCATGTTTTCTTTCCTGTGCTTATAGTAACAGTATTTTGTGTTGTTAGCTGTGTCCAAACCCAGCCTGGAGAAGTGCATTGCATTTTTCCTCTACCTTCAGACCTATCCAAGTTCCTGCTGGTATACCTCTTAAGGTCACTGAGGCACACATACCCCCTGACCACAATAAGGTGGCAATCCTTCAGGGGGAAACTGAAAAATAAAAAATAAAACCAGATTTTATCAATCAACAAATAACATTTATCTTAGCTGGAAGATCTAATTCTCCAAAACGTTTAACCTAAAGTAAGACTTAACACACTATAATTCGAATATTTAACAAACTGACAGGTTGTCTTATAATTAAGCACCGGTGATTTACATGTTAAGTCACTGCAAAGATGCGATTAGACATCCTGCGGCGCGATTCATGCAAATTAAGTGGCGCGAATGACGTGAATCGCTCCATAGATATCTATACTGACTAGACAGGCCCTCTGACGCTGCTGTCCGTAGGAATGATGCGTCAGCGCAGCAGCCATCTTGTATGAAGCCGCGTCTACACTGCGTTAGTTAACATTGGCAGAGAACTATCAACGATTAAAATCACCTTCATTTGCTTAATTTGCAACCGATTTTCAAGCCGTTTGGTTTATTATAAATGTCAGACATATATTTATGATGGAACTAGATTAATAAATTATTTTACTTATTAGTAAAATATGTTACATTCACCAGGGAGGACGACAGCAATAACTAACCATAGCAATAAAAGTGTCCACACTAACCATTGACAAGCAAAGTGGATGTGTGATGGGTTCTAATTGACGATTAGCTTCTGGCTTTTTATCGTTCTCAAATCGCTCTGAAAGTGACCCCAAATGGTATCGTTCTTCATACGGTTATAGTTTATGTGTAAACGTCGTCAATCACATTAACGATTAACTTTACAAACTAACACTGACACAAACTTTAGGCAACCCATTACCATCTTGCAATTATATTATATTCAACGTTGGTTTTCTTCAACTTACATTAACATAACGTTACCAATCTCTTTCTTTCATAGGATAACATTAACTTTGTGGTCATCACCATGAACGGTAACAGACATGAACTTGTCGAGCAAAATAACTTTACAGACTACAATGACACAACTGTGTGGACAAATTTTCAACATCTTACCATCATATTACATCGATGCGCTTCCTTCAGATCCTGACACAAGATGGCGGCGATGTTGACGTATGCTTAGAGGCCCCAAGGCAAATCTAGTCAGTATAGATATCTATGGAATCGCTCGAGTTGAAAAATCTGAACTTTGGGGTTAACCAATCAGGAGCTTGCTCTAGTAGTGCCGTGATTACTACGTAACAAGCGGAGGGCAGAATTCCAAAACAATGGAGGACAAAATCATCGTCACTGTATGATACGTCTTCGTACTTTTATAGAAACAGGAATAAAAAGGAAATAAATAACAGATTCATTAAACCAAAGTTTGCCTATGAGATATACTGTACCCAAAACTAATTTTACCTCCTGTTTCACCACTACAGAGCCATCAGGAGGATTTTTTTTAAAGACGTTTATTTGAGGGGGCACTGCCCCCTCTTGCTAGCCTGGGCCCTCCAATACTTCCTGTGATGCTACATTCAATTTCGCGAGCAAAGTTAGTCTGGCAAAGCTGGCGTTTTACAGCATTTCTGTTCCCAAAACATAATTTTCTTGTTTTTGTTTCTTTTTTTTCTTCATTCTGATTCACATGGGGAGGATTACAGGCAATTGACACTTGCAAGGGATTGTGGGAGCTGCCCTCCAGCAGCTGCAGCAGAGATCAATGCTGTGATCTGTAGGACTGACGGATTTTGTCCCTCTGGATTCCTTGGCTTCTCTCAGTCCTCACGCAGCCGGAATAACCAAGCAGCGCGCTGCACGCCTCTGAATGAAGATCACTGTGATAATGCCCTTCACACAGAGGTGATGTGACATTTACTCCACACCCAGTGACCCTCGAGAAGATGCCCTGATTGCCCTCAAAGCTCAGATGAGGGAAGCCATGGATGTGTTGTAGGTGATGATTTAGGGGAGAAATAAATGAGATGTTTTTTTATTTAGGATATGCTCAAAAACATAAGCAGTGGGCTTTGAATATGAGGAGAACACTCTGTGTAAATTATTTGTTAAACATGTATGTCAATTGTTGAATTTAATTAAATGGAACAAATTATGTTGCCTAATTTCAGGCTGGTTGATAAAAATATTTACAAATGCATAGCCAAATTCATACATTTAGCAAAAATTTTACATAGAATTTCAATTGAATTTCATATTTCAATAGTGCTTAAAAAAGAAAGAAACTAGTATTTTTTTAAGCAAAGTAAAGACATTTTGTACTGTTATACTATTATACCCTTATTTTATATGTTATTCAAATTAATGCCGTTCTTTTGAGCTTTCTGTTCATCAAATAATCTTAAAAACAGGTATCAGAATATGAAATGTCAACATTTGACATTTATAATCAGCAAATCAGCATAAAATTATTTCTGGGGGACCATTAGACACTGAAGACTGGAGTATTGATGATGATAGTAAAACTTTGCATCACAGAAATAAATTTAATAAATATATATGAACAGAAAACAATTATTTTAAATTATAATAATATTTCACAATATTACTGATTTTACTGAATTTTAAGACTGTTTATAGTAGTTGACATGTGTCCTATGATGTGAATGCAAAAAAAAGATAAACCCTCTGTAGAGCTATTTCTACAGCTAAGAATGTCTTGTTATCTCATGTTATTTGTAAGTTTTTTTCCCCCTAAATTTATGATGTCACACCACAGGACACAATCCAATTTTATTTGTCAATAACCCATACAGTATATATATATATATATATAAAAGAAAATTATGATTTTTATCAGTCTAGTTCAAATCCTTGAGATTATCAAAAGCAGCGTATGAATTATCATCAAGGATGGTCTGTTTGGTACAATCTTAAAAATGAATCTTTGTTACTGATGGTCTGACAATTGGTGGTTAGTGGTGTTTCAAATCATGACATTTCACATAAATATAAGTCCGGCTTGCGATATCCATTCCTCCTGACACTAGAGGATTGTGAAGATGCAATTCCAGGTATTTTGCTTCGATGAGTTCTAAGAAGAGCTTATTTATAAGAGTTTTATGGCGCAGTCAGTTTAAACTTTCCATCACAAGTTTTTCAAAATCTTCAACTAAAACTTACGAGTGATGAATGGCTGATATAACCAACTTTATGTTGCTTTCACATTCAGTTTTATCTCCATTTGTTCTCCAGGGAGTTTGTCACAGACAGTGTGACCTTTTGGAGGAGACTTTACTATACCTCCAGCCTTTGTGCCCATTGAGTACGGGCCACTGGACATATATAAGCTCATTATAACACACAACCAAAAACAACAGAAAATCACCAGCTCATTCAGTAAGAATAAACTGCACTCACTTACAGCACTGTTTATTTAGCTTCTAACAGTTCAACTGTTGCAAGTCACAAATAGTTTCACAAAATCATGAGATGTGTCAGTAAATTATTGTTACAATTTAAGGGAACTACTTTCTATTTAATGATCCTTCAGAAATCAGTATTATATGTTGATTTGCTAATCATGAAACATTTCTCATTATCATCAATGTTGAAAACCGTTTTTGTGGAAACCGCATGGGATGTGTTCCATATAGACACTTTGAAGAACGTGTTAGGGGTCGCCCAACCCACAGCCCTACAAATATGTGCCAGCGAGGTGCCGCGTGCTAACACAGCCAGGACGAAGCTACACCTCTTGTTGAGTGAGCTCGTACACTGAGGGGGCAGGGCACACCCTGTGCTTGGTGAGCCAGGGTGATAGCATCCACTATCCAGTGGGACATCCTCTGCATGGAGAAGGCATTCCCCTTCTCTTAGCACAAGAGACAGGTCCCAAGAGGGTACTGTAGGAGGTTGTGGAGGATTTAACCTTCTGGCACCCCTGAGGAACCTGATGACCAGGTCGTGCTTGCCAACAGACCTACCATCTATGGGGTCGTGGTGTGCAGCGATAGCAGCCACATAGACTTTAAGGGTGGAGGGAGACAGCCTTCGCTCCAACCCTTGCTGCAGGAACAGAAGCACGACTCTGATCGTTGAGACGAACACCACTCGACGAACAGGTTCCTTTTCTACGTGTAGGCAGCTCTCGTAGAAGGCGCTCTCGGAGAAGACATAGTGTCAACCACTGCTTGGGGTGTGTCACTTAGAACCTCAGCGTCCCGTCCAGGGGCCAGACGTAGAGTTTCCAGAGGTCTGGATGCGGGTGCCACAGGGTGCCCTGTCTCTGAGTCAGAAGATCCTTCCTCAGAGGAATCGGCCAAGGAGGGGCTGTCACAAGGAACATGAGCTCGGGGAACCAGGTCCTGGTGGGCCAATAGGAGGCTGCCAGCAGGACCTGCTCCTCATCCTCCCTGACCTTGCACAGGAACTGTTCTAGAATGTGGGGAATGCATATTTGTGCAGGCCCCGCGGCCAGCCGGAGAGGCAAACAGGTCTACCTGAGTGGCTCCGAACGTCTCATAAATCAGCTGGACCGACAGGGGCACTCCTGCCCGGAGAAAAGAGAGATAAAGATTAAAACTTTTGTAGACATATCATATACTCCATATTGAAGTAGACAGTGTACTTGAACAGCAATAACTGCCAAAGGTTGAGACTGTAATGGTCACTGACGTACTTTCAAAGGACCTTGAGCAGGACATTCCTGTGAAGTGTTCTGCTTTTCTAATCTCATTTCTCATAACCTGATGACTTTCAGCCGTAATGATTCCTGCCTGCCAGCTGCTCTTCGTGAGGTTTATTCTCGAAGCATGGATACATTTAGCTGGATTTCCGGATTGTCCGATGAGCGGCTGGTAAATACAGCGGTGCTGTTGCTATGGTACATATGCTGTTGTGTTAGACGCTTGATGCTCTGATGATAGATGGCCTCTGATTCAAACCCTTCCTCGCTGTACTCCTGCAATAATAACACCTCTCCAGAGAGAGCTTTGTTTTGCGTTCAGCTCTGAAGAGATGCGCTGCATTGCACAATAATCCACGTTAATAACCACAGAACAGAATGATGTGAGGTCATCGATGCAAACAGACTTCTGCAATAATGATAAATTACCCCCATTCTGTGCTCCTCCGTTGGTTTTGCTTAGTTTTGCTTAAACAGCCGTTTTGTGATTATCGTGTTATTGCTTACAACAAAATAGCAACCAGAAGTAACTTACTTACAATATTAATATTTTAACAGTATGAAAGCGTCTGCATGTGAATGATTGTAAGTAGCGTATTGTAACAGTCAAATGCGTGATTTTATTCCTGCACATGCCAAATATTCAAAAAATGATATCAGTGTTGGGTAAGTTATTATTATTTTTTTTTAAATGTTTGAAAAATACAAGATAGACATGAAGCTCCTGTTTTACTTTATTCAAATAAGTCATATAAAACTGCACAAATTATTCTTCAGCTGATAAAAGTATTTAAAGGGAGTTACATTAAAACATATATCTATAACATATATCTATAATCCATTGTATTTAATGCAATTACATCAGAAATAACTAATTTAATTACAGAAAAATTAGGAGTAATACCTTTCTTTTTCAAAAGTAAATTATATTAATATTTACACAAGGTGGAATAATCTAATATAAACTATATATCAGTATATAGAGAAAGTTTCACCGCTGGTTTAGCATCTCAAGGTAATAAGAAACGGCCAACATGTATGCTAAAACATAACTAGCCTATACGTGGAGCATTAGCAGGGGAATGTTCTTTCTTCACGAAAGTATGGAGTTTATTCGAATCCCGTTGGGTTGAGAATTAGACCGCATGAATGGCGAGTTCTGCTTACACAGCCGTTTGAGCGGAGCAATTAGTCTTAATCTCCCAGTGAAGATCCAGCCCAGTCACAGATGGCTCTCCAACACACAAGAGCAAATCAATTCTGAGGAGAGTTTCCTCACACACAGATCATCAGCATTCAGCCGGCGAGTCTTTCTGTTCTTCATCAGGTATAATTAAGATATTATGTGGAGAACCGCAGAGACGAGACATGATTGAGTTTTAATGACGCATAACTCAGAACCACAAGCCCACAGGGAGTGATTACGATATGTTTTAATTACTTGCCCTCCATTGGCAATACTTCGACTGTGTATTTATTAGTCCTGTCAATGACACATGAATAAAATAACTGTTAAGCAGGATACATTAATTTGCAGATACAGGTATCGTTGAAAGTATCGTTGAACAGCCAATCAGCTTATTTATTTTGTTATTTTTATATGGGACATTTTAAGCCTTGACTTGGCCTTTTTTGCCTCACCAGAGTGGTTCAGTTTTTAAGAAAACGTGTGTCATTCAAGTTTGTAGCAAACAAGCAGTAAATAGAAAGTTGTTCATAAGAATCATTAGTATGCACTGTATTTGAACTAACCCAGAAAAAAAAACTAAAAGCTGCAGACTTGGCAACACTGAAGTGCATGTGCTTGATTCATACTGTATTGCATGTGTTTGATTCACTAAAGAGAATCAGTGTATAAGATGAATCGCTTGTTATATTGTAAGTCACTTTGGATAAAAGTGTGTGTTAAATAAAAATATGTAAATATAAGAGTCTTTTTTTCGTGAAAATGACCACAGTGTTTAGCTGTATGTGTTTGATTTATTAAAAAAAATTAGTAATTTGTTTATGAATAGCTCACTGGTTGCCTTGTTTGATTCATTATTGAATCGTTTCAAAAGAGTCATCTGTACTTAAATGTGATGTTTGATTCAAATCAGTGCTGTCTGTTTTAGATGTTCTAAAAAAAGTTGATCAAGTTGATCAAGTCAATTATTTTTAGCAAAAAAAAAAAAAATCTACACTTGCATAATCAATTTAATGTAATTGTATTGTGTTGTATGAATTATTTGTACATAATGACGACAAAACATTGAGGCACGACAGCTGCGCACGAGCAACAATAATAAATAAAAAGAAGAGAGCTGTCATCAGCATTTCAAATAAGTCTGACCTTTTATTTTTTTACCATGACACACAGACAGACATGCATATACTGCTGTGTTCAGGGGAACAAGCTAGGAGGGAATTTATCTGCTTAAATTAATTGTCTTTGCGTTCTCTGACTTGAGCCTGTCAGCACTTTATGAGTACAAATTAATAGAATATTTTCATTTGGGCTGCATTTGAATAACAAAGAGACTTTTATATATATAAAAAGCAACCTTCCACTTTGCTTTTGACTTATTCATAAGTTTGCAGACCTTTCTGATCCTGTGGCTCTGCATTATGCATGTCCATGAAGTAGGCCTATATGTAAAGTGACTGCAAGTGGAGGGACAATGGAATTACAGAAAAGAAATTGGCATTTTGAAGGCTTCACAGTACCGCCTGATCTCAGATGACTGTAATTTCAGAACTGGACTGATATAATCTACTCTTTAATAAACCTATACTGACTGATTGAATAGACATCAGCCATTATGCAGCACTGTCATTGTAATAAAATGTGGTATGTAATTAGATAATCCTGTCAAGTTGCAAGCTGGTTATTAGCAGAAAAAAAAGTGCTTCAATGACCAAAAATTGTGAAGATTAATTTATTTGGCCTGTGAGAGGCTCTATTGCAAGTGCACTTGCATAATGTTCTGCTCTGTGCTCATTATGCAAATGTAAGTGACCTGGACAATGAGTACAAATAGGCATTATGCAAAATAAATCCTAAATGTTTACATTACTTGATTCTGCAATCAGGCATACACTAAAAAGGACCAGTTCATAAGAATCATTTGAATGTTCATGTCAACTCTGGCTGCCCTTTATGTTGGCTTATTTGATTTATTAAAAGAACCGGATCATAAGAATCATTTTTGTGGTCGTAAACTACCCTGCTGGCTGTGGACATGTTTGATTCAGTACCGGGTTATAAAAATTGTTTGTTCGTGGTTGCGCTGTTTGTGTTTGATTCACTGACAAGAACAGGACATATGAATCATTTGTATGTAAATATTAATGTAAGTGAGTTATTGAGGCATTCGTTCAAACGATTCGTTCAGAAAGCTGATTCGTTCAGAAAGCTGATTCGTTCAAAAATGAAGCAAGTGCCTTTCATCAAGTCATTCTCAGTAGAAACAACTTAAATATGCCGTAATTCGGATACATCCTTCAGATTTTATAAAATAACTAGGAAAACAGTAGCCTGGCTTCCGCGACTATAAACCTCATAGGAGCTTGGTCGGGCCAAGCTACCTTACTACCCACCTTCTGGGAGGCGGGCTTAACCTGCGTCCATCAGATGCCTCTGTGTACTACTGGACGAATCAGTCCACTCATTCCGATGACGTATGCATTGCGACGGAACCTGAAGCCACCGTAACCTTCATTAAAGCAGTAGGAAAATGTCTTTACTTACTTTAATTACTTCTACTCCGTTTTCAAAGAAAAGCTGTCATGAAAATTTCTCATTTTTCATTGGTTCCCATTTTTTTGGGAATCTGAAATGCTCTAAAACAGCAGCTTTGCCAGACTGACTTTGCTCGCAAAATTGAATCTAGCGTCACAGGAAGTATGGGCGGACCAAGGCTAGGAAAACAAAGGATATGGTTTCTGCCATCTTGGTCTACAATAAGAGGACTTCACAATGATGAAACAAAACTCAAGAACTGACCGACAGGTATGATAAAAAATATCTATATAAAGCTTTAAATTTCTACTTAAACAATTTGTTAAATTTGTTCAATAAATTAATTTTGTTTTATAGTTTAAACCTCTCTCATGAAAGTGCGCATAATATGATTTCCTGTTTGGAGTAACATTTATTGACTAAATTCATAATTACTTGCGCAGCTGGTTCAGTAGACAAAAATACGGGCCTATAATTTACTGTTGAAATGTTTGTGGGGCAAATCCAACACAGTCTCATGACCAATTCATATGCATTCATATGAGGTGGAACATTTTTGCTAATTCGTACAAATTTTGTACGATTTGTCTAAACCCCAGTGACGGGTAGGTTTAGGGCCCGGGGTTAGGTGTAGGTCATTTCTTACAAATTGGTACGATTTAGCAAAAATTGTATGAATTTGGACGAAATGACGATTAAGCAATTAAGCAAATTTCTGCTTTAAATAAATTTCTGCTCAATTCCTCTACTCGCCTACTGCGTTTTTGTCTTCCATCGCCGTCCCCTTCCACCACCTAAGCTGCAGCCCAATTAGGGGAACTCGCAGGGTCCAGGCCGGGCTCCGAGCATCTGTTAACGCTAGCCTCCTAGGGGTAAACCTCCTAGGGCTCGGGGCCGCCAGGCTCCCTGCCTGTCCCCAGGACAGACCGCCAAACAAGCTATTTTATCGCAGAGGAAGTGGGAACTAGTGAATTAGCCACCACGTAAAGTATGTACAAATTCCAGTGAGACTGGGCTGAGCAAATCTCAAGTAGAGCCATACACCTGCAGGCACCACTGGTTCCAGACTCGGTTGAGTAAGCAATAGTTTGTCTTATGTTTCTAACGAGCCGTTTTAGGAGTTTGTGGACAAGTGATAACTTTAGAATATATCTTTGGTTTTAAGACTTTAGTCTTTGAAACGTATCTATATATGCACAGTATGTAACACTCCAAAAGAAAAAGAAAACTTGCAATCGCATCATATGACTGTTACGCTTTCTCTAGTAGCAAGTAATACAGACCCATGGTCTTTGCTGTAGATTCACAGTGGCTGTGCAGGAAATATTGGCAGAAAAAAATCTTCAATTCTTGGGATTTTAAAAATCGCTCAGCATGAGCCAGGTGACGCGGTGTGACATTAACCACAGTTTGATATTCGTTCCTCTGCGCACAGCACGCGTTCATCAGAGCAATAACTATTACAGCTGTCATTATGGAGTGTCAGAATGAAACACAGCTTCACATTTTTCCCACGCATTTGTTTTTGTTTTATTGCAACCATTTAGTCAGATCTCGTGTTGTCCAGACAGCTCCAGTTAATTTATAAAGCGCTCCATTATCCCAACTCTTGCCATCACAGCTGTCGGGTACAAAATTGTTTGTTTAATCAGTGCAATGCACTGTACATGTCTGTGGGCAGAATAAACAAATAAACTGAATGTGGAAAGCAGCCGTGGGTCACCTGGCTATCACAAAGTGAAAATTAGCATGTAACTGCTTGCTAAAAATAGCAGTGCTAAATGTTTATGTTCAGTGAAGAAACTACTCATCTCAGAAGAACCCTGACTGAAATAATGGGCTTCATTTCCAGTGTGCATCAATAAAACTAATTGACATTTATAGTCTATACATATTTTTGGTACCCGTTCAACTGTGCTTTGGATATGTGATGTGTGCAAATCTTAAATGTGAGATTGGAGTGCGGCTTGCCCTCCGGATAGATGTGTGAGTGACATGATGTGTTCAGTAACAATAGCATTAGGACAGGGCATCTTGCAGAGACATCAGTGGGTATCTGACCTCCCGCTGATGCCCTGTCATCACTCTGCCCAATAGTGACATTTTTTAGTTTGATCGGCATACTGAAGAGACGCCATTACTGTGGGATTTAAAGCTGGATTTATTTAGTTTGAAGAGGGATTTCAATGAGAATGAAACGAGAAGCTTTACATTATGTGAAGGAGGAAATTCACTGAAGAAGAAGGGGAAAATCCTTAAGGATTTAAATTGTAGTTGGCCAAGCATTACAAGTAAGGCTAGTTATGTAATCAGATTTTTTTTTTTCAATTAGCTAGTAAAGTAACACATTACTTCTTAATATACAAGAAAGGATAATTTTGTGGTATCTTAACTAGTAGCTAATTAGCATGCATATTAAAAGAATACTAGCCATTTATTAATTAAGCAAAAATTGTTCCCTATTCTAAAGTGTTCCCAACTAGCCTGGCTTCCTCGACTATTAAGCTCATACGAGCTTAGTCTGGCCAAGGTACCTTAGAAGGCGGGCTTAACCGGAGTCCATCAGATGCCTCTGTATACTTCTGGACAAATCTACAACCAATCAGAATCAGAGTGTTATATATTTCATGCAGTTGTGTACTTACGTTATTTCAAAAGTTCTGTAAGATTTTTAAATTCAAAGAAATTCCAGATTTAAATAATGAACCCGTTAGTGTGACGATCAAGCTGGAGTGGCCAGCTCAGTTTCTGGTTGGCACTTCAGCGTCTGACTCGTGATCTGTGTTTTATGTCTCTGTTTTCATATCTGGACTGTTTGTCAATGAACTCTTGTTGCCGCCCATCTTATATGTTGTCTTGGTTTCCAATTCTATGTGACGATCAAGCTGGAGCGCCAACCAGAAGCTGAACTGGCCACTCCAGCTTGATCGTCACAGCTAGAATGGAGTTCCTCGCTAACCTTTAAAGGGCACCCCCATCTATATCTCCACCTTTACTTCGGACTTCATTTCCCATCATACATCACTCACCCACACCTGTCTGTAATTTACACTCACTCCCCAGCACATGATCCTCATCAACACACTCCCTCCCTAATTCTTACACAAACTGACTGCAAGGTTTTGATTTGCCTTGGTGTTTCATTTCTGAGCGTTTATTCCCATGTTTGTTTTTCTGGGTTGATTCTGGACTCTGTTTATTGACTGTTGGCTGCCTGCCTCGATCTCCGTCCGTTTACTCGATTCTAAGTCTACATTGTTCTACCTGCCGTTGATCACCTCTGTCTGTCTGACCATGAGTTTCAATCAAAGCTTGCAAATGGATCTGCACGATAGGAAAGGGAAAAAAACGAGAACAAATATCGGCGTGGCGTTTCCAAAATGGAGAGAGCTTCACGTAAACCTCGGCCTGGACAGAGACTCCGCCCTCGCGTGTTTTAATAGACAGGTAAGCAAATAAATATTATTCACTGTGCAAGTAATAGTCATGTACAGGTGGTTAGGTGATAAAATTAGCTTTTTGTCTGTGGAAATGATTTGTGACAATGACATCTCCCAATGTTCAATGCTCTGTCATTGCATTATCGAACTTCGCCTCTGATATTGTTTTTAAAATTATATTGTCTGATATTGTTTTTTTTTTGTGCCTTTAACAACTACCTTACTTAATATTAATAATCACCAAATTAAGAATTTATTGAGGGAAAAGTCTTAGTGTTCCCAAAAATAAATAAATAAATAAAGACGTACTAAAATTGCAAGGATCTTAAATGTGAACACACCTTTACTCACTACTATCTTACTTCCACAAAAACAAAACCAGTATTCCAATGAAAGTAAATAAAACCAGTGAAATGCAAACTATGAGTATGACACAAACTTACTGCATCTTATTCCTCATGCAATCCAGATTCACTTTTGGTGTGAAAAGGCTTTCCCATTTGCCAAAAATGTAACTTAAAAAAAACAAACAAACATGCAAGCCTTGGCCAGAGCGCAAAATTAACATAGAGCATTGCTTTCCATAAAAAGTAATGCAATTGGTTACTTTTTTAAAGAAAGCAACACAATAGTGTGATTTATTACTTTAAAAAGTAACTTTTGCCAAAATTGCTAATGACTGCATTGTAGTCATTAGTGGAAGATTACTGTTTCACAAGAAAATACAATTTCAGTCTTTCATATTTAATTGCACCCTTAGCATCAGGTAATGCATTTTATGTGCAAAATAATATGACAATATAGGGGTATGACAATAAACCATGTCACAATATATTGCAATATAAAAATGCAACAACATTCATGTTGGATCATGGCAATCTGTACTGTAGTTCAAATTAAATCTCAGTAATTCCTGCAAGAAAGGTCACATTCTGTATTTGAGTCGTCCATGTTTAATAATTACCATTGATAATAATAAAAAAGCATTGTTTCTAGACATCCACACTGAATTGAATCTTGACAAAAGTGTATAAATACAATATAAATCTGATAATACTTGAGTCACAGATTAAATATTCAGTCAGCTGAAATACTGATATCATTATTTTCATGGCCATATAATGAATACTCTTTGAATTTAAACATTAGACCTCTAGTGAAATGTGCTTAGACACAATAAAAATAACTGCTCCTCCTCAAGCAGTATTTTTCAGTAGTAGGACACATTTATGGACGTTCATGAGGTCGCTAGAGAAAAGATGTGTATATAATAACCATATCTTTGATGGAAACTGCTTAAGCTTCAAGTACTGCAGCCTTTAGCCATGTTCCAGTATTACAGCACAACAGAGCTACAATTGCCCCCTTAAATATATGCCTTGTTGTTTTACAGCAGCTGTTTGTATCACTGCATGAAATCATTTTAACAATATTGCAGTTAAATTGTACTACAGACGAGGTTTTGAAACAGAAGCTATTGGGGTGATGTTAGGGTCTATGGAAGCTGGCTGCGCTGTTGTTATTGAAATGCATGAAAATTGCTAATAAAATATACATAAGTGTGACTGATACACTCTTTCACTCATTTATTGCTCTTATTTAAGTGCACAGAGGTTTTGGCCGGAGAACTTTTATTTGCATCATGTTATGTTTGTGCATTTCTGCGATCAGCTTTAGCAAGATCTGCCGTGAACACGACACTGTTAACTTATCTGTTAACAATATCATTAAAACATTTCACTAATGCGTTTTCTATTGCTCTCTTTTAAAATGTTATTATTTTTTTTTGTTAAAAAAATATTTAAGCAAATTACGTTATGGTGTCTTCTTGAATTTAATGCAATATTATTAGCTTTTTTTCCTCATTGTTTAAAAACTTAAATGTTTTACTAGAACATATTTATTTCAAATTTTTGTATTTAAATACAGAAATATGTCATTAATGCTTTTTCTATTGCAAAATTTATAATAAATTTAGATTTAAATAACAAAATTGCATTAAGTTTTGTAATATGATCTTTCTTTCTCATTGTTGTGCGTCTTAAATGTATGTAAATAATAAAGTCTTGAAAGGTTTTATAAGTACTGTTCTCAACCGGAAAATGGAAAGGAAAGGATGTGACATGTGGCCAGGTATGGTTTCCCATACTAGGAATTTGTGCTCTGCATTTAACCCTTCCAAGTGCACACACACGGCAGAGAGAAGGGAACAACCACACACACACACCGAGAACACACACCCGGAGCGATGGGCAGCCATTGCTGCAGCACCCGGGGAGCAGTGCTTTTGCTCAAGGGTCTCACCTCAGTCGCGGTATTTAAGGTGGAGAGAGTCCAACTCCCTATCCATTAGGCCACGACAGTATCCGTGTAATTCTGCCAAATGCATGAATGTAAACGTTAAAAGTGTCAGTCAAAATGCATTTTAAAAAAAATTCTGATCTGACCATTGCCAAGATCTTTGCAGGTTTGATCGCAGGTAAGAGTGTCTATTAAAAAAGGCACGGTAAGTTTGATGCTTTTGTATCTGTTGACATTCTAGGCTGCTGCTGACCTCCAGGCTGACTGAGACGGGCACCTGCGGGTCACTCGTGGAGATTACATTGTGCCTGAATGGACTGATAAATGTCACAGGGACAGCACCTCGCATTCTCCATCTCTGCCTCCCAGACTCTCATGTGACCCACGTCCAATCAATACTTCCCTGCCACAAGCTCAGAGGACTCTCCCTGTGTCACGCCTTCCACAGACACTACAAAAACTACCTACACTGTAAAGAAAAATAGTGAAGATTATTGAGCATTTTGTAAAGAAAGTTCAGTATTTTATTTAGTGCAGAGTTGGACTAGACAACCGGATTAATCTTGTATTGTTAAAAATTATTGTGCAGGTTCTGCACTCGTGGATTAATTATAGTTTCAAAATGACATCTTAAGGAATTGAATCTTTACAAATCTGTCACAGTGAATAAAGCTTTTATTTCTGTTCCATGCTTTCTTTTGTCATAATGAATTTAACATAAAGTTATTTTCCTGTTTGCTTTCAGTAAAATTGATCAAATTACGAAAGCAGATCATTCTATCAACACCATGGTAAGACAAAAGGGTGTAATCCTAAGGCAATCTGAAAAAAAAAAGGTAATACTTTATTTCGATAGTCACTTTAGATATTTGACCAACAGTAAGTAAGTTTGCGACTACATGTCAACTAGCAGTCATTGGAGTATTAGTAGACTGTCTGCTTAATATCTACTAACGCTTTATTATGATGAGTCCACAACACACTACATACTATTAGAAACTTTGCAAGTATGTGTCAACTTATTCTACTAAACCTAAACCAACCCTAACAGTCTACTCTGAGATTTAGTAGACATGTAGTTGTGAATTAATGAGAATTAGTTGACATAGTTACAAAGTTACTTAGTAGAATGTCTAAATGGGCTTTCAAAATAAAATGTAACCAAAAAGAATGTTTAGCTAAAATGCAATATAAGTTGCTTTGGATATAAAAATGTAATATGTGTAAATTAGTGCTGTCAAATGATCAATCACATAAATAAATAAATTTTATATATTTAGCATAATATGTTTCAATGAATTATTTATATGTAAATACATGCATGTCTATATTTAAGGATTTTTCATATGTGCACGTAAATACATGTAAATATTTTCAAAATATATACTGTATCTGTGTGTATTTATATATACATAATAAGCACACAAAGTACACACACGTTGTAATGATTCACCAGAAGCTTGGGGATCCATTAGCAGCTTTTATTGAACAGTAGTCAAACAGGCAGAGGTCGTACTCAAAGGCAAACAGGAACAATAAGGGAGAGACAGAATCGTGGTCAAAGAACAGACGGACCAAACAGAGACTCAAACAGGAAACTCGGAATTGATAGCCAGGCCAAATCAAGACTTTGCGTGGATCAACTTCAAAGTCGTGTTTATATAGAGCAGAAAATAGCGAACACCTGTGGCGGAATCAGCCAAGGTACATGGGTTTGAAGTGTCCGGGTAGGAACGCAAGTATTCCGGCGAAGGTTCCCGCTACTGGCCGCCGGAGAGAGCCACGTGGCGCGGGTTGTGACACACATACGTAAGCACAAACATTTAGCCTTTATTGGATGCTGTTAATGGTTTGACAGGACTAGTGTAAATGTATGTATCAAACCAGAGTAAGCAAACAAATGTAAAAGTGATAGCAAGCAAACGGACAATAAGAGGTAGAGCACATTCATTGTGATTCACAATTCACCGTTACATTGCTTTATAGAACATTTACTCATTTTGAGCTAAGAAATACATTAAAACTATACCTTGAAAAAAAATTGCAACTCACAGATTCTGTGAATTAACTACTGTGTTTTGTCAGAGCTCCCTTACATTTTCAAACACCTCTTTCTCTTGTATTGTGGAGAACACACACACACACACAGAGGAATCTACTGCAGATTGAGAAGTACGGCTGACCTGAACAGACCAACGTGTTTCTGCTGCTCTTACTCTGATAACATTCGACTATTCATATCAGCTACTTGACTCAAGACTGAATCATGCTGCTATATTTGCATTGACCTTTAACTCCAGCAATCTCACAGCAATGATGCGTTAGGTCAGAGCTGTTCCAAAATGAATGCGACACACACATATACAAACTTCTGTTCAGAACTTTGTGGTTGGTAAGGTTTTTATATTGTTGAAAAAAGCCTCTTTTGCTTACCAAGGCTTCATTAATTTGATGACAAATACAGTAAAAAACAGTAATATTGTCAAATATTATTACAATTTAAAATATCTGTTTACTAGCTGAATACAGTCTTCAGTGTCACATGATCAGTGATGGGAATAACGGTGTTATAAATAAACAGCGTTACTAACTATGTTATTTTTTCAGTATGAGTAATCAAACAATTTACTGTTTCCCGCGTTACATTGCTGTTACCGTTACAGACAATAAAATGAGCTGTTAATGTAATATTTCAGTCCATCTCAATGAATGCCAGTGTACCTGTACTTGAAGTACCATAAATTCTGTGAAAGCACACGGTTCGCCATCGCTTTGTCTCACACACGCCTGTAAAAGATATTCTTTTTTGATATTTAAGATATTTCCCTTTGAGTTGTTCACTCCGAGTCATGTCAGTGACCGACGAAAAGGAATCTCACTTCGCAAAGTACAATTTACTCCGTGTGTATTAAAACACGCCAATGAAATTGGCATACGCTGATTAACATCAGGCTGCAGCTGATCACAGCGCGAGCATAAGTACCCAGCTAACACACGACATAACAGTTACGTAACATATTTGTCATTTTGGTAATTTAATGACTTACCAATTGGCGACGTAACCACAACGTAGTATGCACGCAATTCCATAACCATCCTATTACCAATTCACAACGTCGTCAGTACGTCCTCCAAACGTAACAAGATAACCAAGAACATAATATTAGTAATTTCATGACTTACTGGCAACGTAACTACGACATCGTATACACGTAATTTCATTTCCATCATTTACACGTTTCTTTATATGCTCTCTGATTACCAGAAATGCTATTTAAAATGTGGGAACTTCGGACACATGATT
>JAUMHP010000052.1:6196653-6227711 GCA_032361065.1 Enteromius trimaculatus | reverse complement strand
ATCCGGTTGTTTTAGTTGTGAAATACAACAGGTGGTATATTCACACGTTATAAAAACCAAAAATTATGGTTTATAAAGTAGGTTTGTGATTGAAAATAGACAATAAGAAATTAACTTAAGGGAGCTCTCGTCTGTCTGTCCGTCAATCCTGTCTGTTGCATTAAAGGTCTTTAGGAGTCATCAACTGCACCAATTTGAAGGCAGCAAAAGGAGCACTTTGTGTTAATAACAATAAAGTGAGCAGGAAAATTAAAAAATGTAAAAATTGTAATGATCACTCTCACAATAATTTAAGCAATAATAGTTTTAAAGCAAAAAAGAAGAAGATGGTATCCATCACTTTTTACTAAGGTTTCAGTAAATATGCACAATAGACCCTTTTCACATTACAGAAAATCTCAGACGTGGAACCTCTCTTCATCTTGAAAA
Organism: Enteromius trimaculatus; assembly: GCA_032361065.1. Taxonomy (NCBI): domain Eukaryota; kingdom Metazoa; phylum Chordata; class Actinopteri; order Cypriniformes; family Cyprinidae; genus Enteromius; species Enteromius trimaculatus. Next base: position 6,227,282 of record JAUMHP010000052.1, on the reverse strand, counting down.
CTTCAATGGGGTTAATGTGAGAACAGTAAATATATTTTTTTATTTGCTGTAATAACAAAAAGAAAAACAAAAAACTAGATAGAATTCCCACAACTTTCTTAAATAGACAGACATATTAATAACATCAGTCAGAACCCAGATAGCACAAGGACGTCTGCAAGATGTCTGTTAAAGATCTTTTGATCTGGAAAGCATCTGCTGACTACAAACGTCTGGCAGACGTCTTACAGATGTCAGTTTTACATGCATTCTAAATCATAAACGTCTTAAAGACATCTTATAGACGTCTATTTGACATCTAAAAGGATACGTCTTGCAGATGTAAATGCAGACGTCAAATAGATGTCTCCTAGATGTATGTGTGCTATCTGGGAAGAGATAGATGTTAAGTTGTTATTCCCTTATAATATCCTCACTGCAGTGTTCAGTCATTATTGAGTGTAATTTCCTGATAAGGTAATACAGAACAAAGCATATTGTTTTAAATGTGTATTCAATAACTGTGGAAACACTTCGATGCAGTCTGTGAGGAGGGTCCAGACAATATTTTATAAATACTTAAATCATGTAGTTTTAGCAGTGCTAACTTACAGGTTGAATATCTACAGTATGAAGGCCTTCCTGGTTTCTAGGAAAGTTGGTCTGAACATTTTTCTTCTGATTTTGTATTCAAATGTTGGAAGGACCACAGGCAGGATTTGCACGGCGATGTCACTCTGTCTCTCTTCCGAATGAAAATAAACAAAAAAATGTCACCTGCAATAAAGGTTGACTGAAATATGCATATATGACATTTGTAAAATTGTGTTAGAGGTACTCGGGTAGCAAGCATTTAAGAGTAAAATTAACAAAACCTCACAAGGTTGTGATTTGAGGTCTTTCATCCAAGTGGATTGACCATCTCACAATCATCGTTGTACAGCACGGGAGGAATAAAAAACTCTTTAGAAAAAGAGTTCACTTGTTTTGAAGATTGTACCATCTCTAAAATCTTCAAAAGCAGCACTTTCTTGATTTTGCCACTCGAAGATCTTCTCCATTGTTCCTGGACTTTCTAAAACCAGCTTCAGCAAAGGCCTTAGAGGAACACGTTGGAAAGTATCTCGCATTTGTCTTTTATTTTGATGTATGATACGCCAGGGAAAGGTACTTCTTCTGGATGTACAAAGCATCCCGACTGGGTAAAATACTGCATTTGCTTGTACTCTGATTCAAAGCCTCGAAATGGTTGAGCTGCAAAGGCAAAAGTCAGAAAAAATTCTGGCTCTCGGGACTCTCGGTGTGGCCTCTCTCTCTTAAAAAAATAAATAATATCACTGACAAGACTGGATGTGTGCTCTACCACAAAATGAACACCACTTAACGTTTGGGAGGAATTTGACCTTAATTTAAAACAATCCTACTCTGTCTTTCATATTTTCCTCCTCAAGGTCATTACATTGTTTCATCACAGTCCTCATCACTCCATTCAACAGCTTCTAAATCTGAATTTGATTTATTGTTCTCAGGATCAACCAAAGACGCTTCATTTCATTTCCAATTTTATTAGCATGCTCCAGGTGTCTTCTAAATGATCTAATAATGCTGAATGTGCGAAGACATCCAGTTTGAGCTATAAAGGCTATAAAGTGTTATGATTTCATATGTATAATATATATGAATATGATATAGTGTGTTCATGGAGTAAAGAATCTAGTGAAATGTAGCAGACCAGTGCAGTTGAGGCTGTAAAAGGTCAAAAATATTTACAATAATTTTTTTTTCCCACATAAGTGAGGCACACAATTGTTTTTCTAAAACATGGAGTTTCACTTCTTCATTTTTTGTAACTTTGGTCCAAATGGGGAAAAGCTGTCAGCAATTTTTTTTTCTTGCTTACATGTTTCATTAGAGATGTATTAGGGATGTTGCTTCACTTTAGGGGCATGAAATGTTACCCAATCAGTGACCTTATTGTTTGAATTGAAACACCCACAGCATTTCATCATAGGGTCACCACCCATAAATGTCCTTAACAACAACATTGTCCTGTGTGTCATAGCTATCCCACCACATGGTTTATAATAGGTAAAAATACCGATGCAAAGGTCAGCAATGTAACATGACTATCCACATCATTGATTGATTATGGGGTCATTGACGAGCACCATTACGGATGTCTTAAAGTCAAGCGTAGGGCAGAACAGCATCACGTTTATGTAATCATGCAAACCATGCCCATATAGGTCAATCAATTTTTGAAGCTTGTTCCTGATTTCTCTCGACAGAGTGCTGATGTACAGGTAATCATCTGCATCGAAGAAAACTTGATTTGAAGTATATCGAGGCCTTTAGTTTTGAATCTGGGATGATGGTTTGAGCTGGTTCTTTGTCGTGGTCCACATTAAGACCAGCAAAGAACCATCTTAAACCAGCTCAAACCAGAGCTTTTTTTTTTTTTCTCAGCAGGGCAGTCTTTACCCGTTTACTGAATCTTTTTTTTAAACCCAGATAGCACACATACATCCAACAGGAGACATCTGCAAGACGTACTATTTATGTTGCTTGCTCATCTGTGATACATCTATTGGACGTCTCCTTTTAGATGTCAAATAGACTTCTATTTAAGATAAGACCTTCTGAAGGAAGGTTCTGTGGTCAGACGAAACAAAAATTTAGCTTTTTGGCCACAATGCCCAGCAATATGTTTGGAGGAGAAAAGGGAAGGCCTTTAACCCCAAGAACACCATGCCTACCATCAAGCATGGTGGCGGTAGTATTATTCTGTGGGTCTGTTTTGCTGCCAATGAACTGGTGCTTTACAGAGAGTAAACGGGATAATGAAGAAGGAGGATTGCCTTCAAATTCTTTAGCATAACCTAAAATCATCAGCCCAAAGGTCGGGTCTTGGGCACAGTTGGGTGTTCCAACAGGACAATGACCCCAAACACACATCAAAAGTGTTAAAGGAATGGCTAAATCAGGGTTTTAGAATAGCTTTCCCAAAGTCCTGACTTAAACCCCATTGAAAACATGTGGACAATGCTGAAGAAACAAGTCCATGTCAGAAAGCCATCAAATTAAACTGAACTGCACCAATTCTGTCAAGAGGAGTGGTCAAAGACTCAACCAGAAGGTTCTGAATGGCTACCAAAGGCGCCTAATTGAAGCGAAAATGGCTAAGGGACTTATAACCAAATACTAGCACTGCTGTATGTATTTTTTTGACCCGGCAGATGTGATCCCCTTTTCTGTTAACCCATAATAAAGTTGTAAAAGAACCAAACTTGATGAATGTTTTTTGTGACAAAGAAGTAATGTGCCCGTTAAATAAAAAAGGCTGTGTGCTTGTAAGTGATTTGTAGTTGCTTAGACAACTTAAAAACCATTCAGTGCTCTCGCCAAACAGATCAGCACGCTTTGTCTCTTATTGTAATGATTGAGGCTCGGAGAGACGGTAGAATCCATGTGCAGGGTATTTAATAGGAGATTCCAAAACACAACAAACAGGCTAGGTCAACAGGAGCAGATAACAGTGTAGAAGGCAATTCCAAGAGAGTAGTCAGAAAACGAAGCAGGAGGTCAGGCGATCGATAAACAGAGTCCAAGGGAAGAGACGAGAGCGATAAACAAGGGCAGGCGAGGGTCAGTAACAGGGAATCAGAATAATATAATAAACACAGGGAAAAACGCTTACAGAGGTGGTGAGAACACGCACGCAATGATCAGCAACCAGACAGACAAACAAACCAGTACTTATACAGGTGGAGATGATGATTGAATGATTGAATGATGAACCTAACTAGCAGCAGCTGTGAAGGAGAGAGGCATGCTGGGAAATGGAGTCCAGGAGAAACAGACATGAAACACAGAGTTCATTGAGAGCTGGAGTGCCAATAGAAGTCTTTGACTGGCAGCTCCAGCTGGGCGTGACAGTATCATGTAAACGTAAAAGTAGTTTGTATTTATTTCTGCTATTAGAAACTTGTAGGCTGTCCAACATAAAAGCCTCGCTATCCACCTTAAATAATAATAATATAATAGTACCATTATTTTTTATTATTATAATTTATTGCTATTTATTATCGCTGACTATGTATTTATTTATCAATTATTTACCTTTACTATAGAAAATAAAATAAATAATTTGTGTGTGTGTGTGTGTGTGTGTGTGTCTGTCTGTGCCATTCTTTTCCATGGCTATTAAATGGCAAATTACCATTGTGACAACTTACTTCAGGTAGTGTGTTTAAATGAACTGACAACTTGCCCGTTCTCCCTGATTTTATCTGGCAACACGAGGCTCCGGGGATTCGCTTTTCAACTCCATCACTTTGCATTAGTTTTCCCTTCCATTTAAACGTGTATTCATCTGAACATGCGGAGGTGAGAGAGTGGTGTTACAGCCCTCTAATGCGGTGTTTGCGATCTGCGATTCCCGCATGGCTGAGCCACGGACGCGTCACGCAGCGCTTTTCTATCCTATGCTTAATACGATTTAATTCCCGTTTGTCCATTCCTCAACCTGTCTCCACGCGCTCGCGATGGTCTTAAGGTGAAGTTACGTCATTCTAGGTGGAAACAAAGACGAGTCGAGCCCTCCGAGCTCCATCAGATGGAGAGAGAGCAGCTCCCTCAGCAAACTCCCCCTGCGATCCGGATGGGATACAGATGAAGAGAGGCCATTCCATAGCATTCCCAATGCTCAGGTGGACGCGGGGATTTATGATGCTGATGCTGTGCCGTGCAACCGCAAAGAAATGTCTGTGGATTAACAATGCACTTCTGAGTTAAAACATCGCTGGCCAGTATTTTCTGCTCTCGATTCAGAGGACATCAGATGGGACCGCTGAATAGGTGTGTGTTCCTTTTTCTGTTCTTGGTGATTTATTAGGGATCTTAAATTTTGTATTTTCACATTGTTTTGGAGGGATTTTAAACCCTCTTTATTCAGCATAGTGTCGTGAATATTGCTTTTTTCCTCAATCGATTTTTTTCTGGGGCTTGGAGACAGGATTTAAACCCATGCATACTTGCAGTGCAAATTGATTTACAGTCTTATTAGGCAACTGAAACTGCAGTTGCGTGTGTAAAAAATGTTTCTTTATGCATCAGTGCATTTAATTCAGTAGTTCAGCTTTGTTAAATTTTCCATTTCCTTTCTTTTATATTCAAGATCGGAGGGACCAAATGCACAGTGGGGTCCAAATCCATAGGTAAGAAAAATTACAAATGTGATTTCTTTCATATTGTTTCTCCTTGACAGCAATGAGGCGAAATGGGGAGCAAATGGAGACTACTTTAACATTGTAAAGTATTCTACTGAGATATATTTTTTAATCATCTGATATGTCTTCTGTAGAGTTAAAAAAAAAAAAAAAAGAGAGATCTTAACCAAATCTGAAACTGTCCTCATGTTTGTTAATGGTACAAAGTCTGTAGATCTGAATTCATATGAACTTGAAAATTTCTAATCAAATTCTTCCAGATCAGCTGTCTGAGCTATTATCTATATAATGCTGTGTAATCACAAGCACCATAATTAGTATTTCAGTAAGTAAACATCTACTGTACGTTATCCAGCATGATTTGAGCAGCAAAGAGCATCATGTGAAACTGATCTTTGCGTAAGGAAGTCACATAATTAATGTCTCAAATGTAGAAATCGTGCAGAATTGTAAGTATTTCAAATCTAACTTTATGCCATAACATTTAATTTTCTAAAAAAAAAAAAGAAAAAAAAAATCAATAAGTTTTGAATCCTATAGTCTCAGACTTTTGGAGCCCATTGTAAAAGTCATTGAAACTTATGTTGATCAATCAATGTTCTGAGTATGTCTATGATGGTTACGGTCCTGCATCTTGATATTATTTTAATGGTAGTTTGGCAGATGGCTCACATTTCTTCGGTCACTAATCATTAATCTGTCCCCTGCAGGCTGTCCTTTCCTCACAAAGTCAAGAATCAAACCAGCAATGGATGCCATGCCAGAGTATTCCCTCTTCCTTGTGAGGATTTTGGAGGAATTGGATACGAAGTATAGCACCGTTTCATACCAAGACCTTTGCAAGTCCCTGTGTGCCAGGTTTGACTTGGTCCATTTGGCTAAGCTGAGGAGTCTGCTGTTCTACACAGCATGCTTGGATCCAGCATTCCCCGCAACCTTATTCAAAGACAAGATGAGGTGCTCAGTGGAGGACCAACAGTCCAAGAAGCTCATGGTGGCAGCAGACATTGTCACTATGTTTAATCTCATCCAGATGAATGGAGGTATGGCCAAAGACAAGCTGCCAATGGGTCGGAGACCCAAGTTTCACAAGAACCAGTCCTTTGAGTCCTGTCGATCCGATACGGATGTGTATAAATTTAATGATAATGACAGGGGTTACAACCTCATGGACACCAGGGGTCATCACGTCTCTCGGAAGTCACCCTGCCCGAAATCTGACTGCAATAACTGCCAGCAGTTTATACCAACCTCAGAACCCAACTTCCTCTTGGGAGTCACCAAGGATCTGAAATGTAGGGCAGCATCGTTGGATAAACTACAGCATCTGCCACAGTACCCCAGTGTCAGTCCTCCTCCATGTGAGATGCAGAGCACTTACTTCCCCATGGACATCGACAGCGAGTCAACAACGGACCAGGAATCTCTCCACGCCAACCCAGGGATCAAGGATGTTTTCGTGTCCAGCGGAGAGCCTTTCACCGTGCACTCATGCGTGCAAAAGCGGAATATCTTCAAAGAGGATTTCCACAACCTTGTTGCCTTTTCCCCCCACGTGATCACTACGGAGTGCAGAGTGAATCCCAAAGCTAGTAGCGAGTACCACCACAGGAGGGAGCTGAGCAAGCCTCCCACTTTCTTCAATCACAGTTTCGAGCTGCCGTACAGCAACCCTTACTTTGAACCCGTCAGCTCACCCATTCAAAACAAATCACGGGTGAAGCATGAGAGTCTGGACGACTTGCAAGCCTCCACTTACTTTGGACCTACAACCGTCTCTGAGTGCGTGAGCAACAGGAGGACTTCAAGCAAGCATGGAAAGCAGCCAGCCTGGCCTGTGAAGAGCTTGAGTCTCAATACCGAAGAAGGTCCTGACTTTGAGAGGTCCTTTTTAAATGGCAAAGTGGTAAAGGACAATCACCGTCATAACATCAGCGTCATGGAAAACGACCAGCACTTTCAATGTGCGAAGGACAAGCCCACTGCCTCTCCCTCAGGATTCTCCAAGAAGTCCAATGGAACCAAAACAAAAGAGATGTCTTCTGTGGCTTGCGGACCCACTGTTGAGAAAAGAGAGGTTGGGAAAAGGTATAAGGACAAGAGCATCAACTGTTCATCATTTCAGCCGAGCAACGTGGACAATGGCATGAGTGTTGGGACCCAGACGGAACAAGCCGAAAGTAGGAAAGCGAAAGATTACTCCGGTCACAACAAATATGGAGAGAGGCCACCGTTCAAACACTCTGATGAAGACTCTGAGATTGTCAGTGACGATATCAGTGACATTTTTCGCTTTCTGGATGACATGAGCGTTTGCGGCTCTCTCGGAGTTGTGCAGTCATCGTGCTACAACAGCAATGGCTCACTGTCTCAGGTGACGAAATCAGATGGGGACAGCTCACCTGATCGCAACACTGTCAAGCTTAGCAAAACTGGGATCAAGCTCGATCGCCTTTTCCAGTCACTGGAGAACTCCGATGACGAGCTTAAAGAGAGTGTCTGCAAGCTGGTACTCAGAATTGGAGAGATTGAGAAGAAGCTTGAGTCTCTTTCAGGGGTGCGAGGGGAGATCTCTCAGGTCCTGTCGAAGCTCACTAGACTGGATGAGAAGATTCAAGAACCGGAGGCTAATGGGAAACCAAGTGATAATGGCCACGTGGAGCAGATTAAAACTGACGCAAACCTCTCCCCTCATGTTTTCCAGTGTCACACCACTGGACACAACATGAAGGTGGAAAAAAGTCCAGAATGGTGTTGCTCAGAGGCTGATGGAAGTGAGAGCCTGAGGGTTAAAGCTTTAAAGAAGAGCATGTTCACACGCAGGTCATCCAGGTCACTAAACGAAGAGAACAGCGCCACTGAATCCAAAGTGGCCAGCATCACCAACTCGCCTCGAGACTGGAGGACTGTTTCTTACTCTGGGCACACAGGGGAAGAAGTGCAAGAAAGAGACCGGCATAGTGAAGGCAAGGACAGACATAGGAAACCCAGAGAGGTAACAAACCTGTCTACTACACTTTTTCTTTTATCCTTACTGCAAGTTTTGTTGTGAGAGTTGTGCCCCAGGTTTCTGCCTTGCATTGCTGCCAGATTGATTGAATCACTTGATTGGTGCATTGCTTTTTAACAACAGACTGACAAAACCAACTAATTAGATCACAAGAGTCATCGGTCTACATCCAAAATGCACAGAAATCTTACTTTGTCAATGAATTGACTGTATTGTAATGACTGTGTTGTGCTCAGAACGTACCTTTTGAAAGCTAATTGATATTCTGAAGTAGTGGCTTTAAAAAAAACATTGATTGTGTACAGTGCCATAAAATTAATTGATTTGAAATGCATACTTGTACGTTTGCGTGATGCAGTTAGGTCTTTACCTTGTTGGTAAAATCAAGATTTGGTTCCCAACATTGCATCATGTTGGATTCATATCAGCTGCTGTGGAACACATTTTAGCAAATTTACCATTTTACTTTATATTCTATTTGTTGATTACTGGGGCATAACATTTTTAGGCAATAGTCATTATGTTCCAAGAGCTTGGTTCCTGTGCAAAGACAACTGACTATTAGAAGAATGTTACGTCACCTACTTGATGTTCATGCACCAGGCTGAGAAGGTTGTCAGATTTCTCCTACACCCTTGTATGGTTTTGCAATAGTTGACACCCCTAGGTAGTTATGCACAATTACCCTCTATCACTTCCCAAAATACAAGCAGGCATGTTGCTTTGGAAGCAATCTAGCTTTAATATCATATCTCTAATAATACAGCCATGGTCTCTTGTGGTGCAATTATCACACAATGTACCTTTTCTTCCCTCTATCTAGCTGTACTTTAGTCCAGATGGGGGTGAAGACTGAGAGCAGGGCACAACAGAGAATCTGACAAATAATTTTAATTCAGTCCCCCGAGAGGAACAGGGATTTCATGGCAAATTGGTCCGGTAAAGTATTTACCAGATCTCGAGTTAATATGTTGACGCATCTATGGGCTAAAGCTTCGGTGCTCTGCAGCATCGAAAAGGCTATGTAAACAAGCTCAAGGATTCCATGAATACTACAAAGCAGATGAATGTGTTTCTTTGTACATGACTTTAAGAAAGTAGAAGGACTCAAGGTTTTATTTCTAATGACATTTGCGTTCGATGCCACATAAAAGTGAAGTGAAAGAGTATCTATCTGTCTTTAGTAGGCAAGCTAGATTAAGTCTTTGGATAATGGAGTGTGGGTTTCCATTCCTGATTACATGCAGGAGGAAAACGGGAACAAGACCATACTTTTAAAGGGTTATCAGTGATGAGTTATGTTAAATGTTATGTTATGGTTATATTTTGTTCTGTTTTGTGTTATTTTTGTTATGTTATACACCTTGTTATGTTACAAGTTAAGTTTTGTTTTGTTTGTTTGTTTGTTTATTTTTTGTACAGTCTATTTTGTTCTGTTCTATGGCATTCTCCTCTCTTCTACTTTTGTTATTCTATTCTATTCCAATTTATTCTATTCTTATTTTCATTGTTCTCTTCTGTTGTATTCCATGTTGTTTTATTCTTATTTTTGTTATGTTGTTTTATTCTTATGTATTTATATTCTTTACAGATTATTTTTCTTCATATTTCGATCTATTCTATTCTATTCTATTCTATTCTATTCTATTCTACAGTACAATACAGTCCAGTACAATTTTGTATTATTGTATTTATTCAATTTTAAAATGTATTGTGTTCTAATTCTTAGTGTTTCTTCTGTGTTCTGTTCTAATTTTCATTATTTACTTCTGATATATTCTGTTTTTGATTCTTACTTATCTCTTTAAATTATCAATTTATCTATGTTGATCTGTTTAATTATACAGTGTCATTTTGTGCTGTTTTTTATTCCTCTTCTCTTCTCTTCTCTTCTCTTCTCTTCTCTTCTCTTCTCTTCTCTTCTCTTCTCTTCTCTTCTCTTCTCTTCTGAATATGCGATGCATGCAACACTTTCTGTAATCTTGGGGAATATTTTCATGTTTTTTTCAGTTTTCCTCCTCTGCCTCTCGCGCTCGTCTTCTTGGCTTATTGCCCAGGTTAGACTCCTGCCAGTTCCAGTATCGTCCCTTCTGATCTTTTTGGGAAGTCGCGATTGCCAAAAGCCTCTGCGCTCTGGGACGATCCAAACTGTAGTTAATTTTAGTGAATGGTCGCAAAGGGAACTGGTGGCTAATCAGACCTCATTCACATTAATGAGAGCACACAACAGCCTTGTGATTCTAACCACTCTGTATCTTTAAAGGTCACCCTATTTTTGAGGTGTTTAAAATTTTTCCAAAAAATAAGCCGTTTATATGTTAATATTTCTGAAAACTGGAAGCAATTGTTGTGCCGCTTTCAGACATTGATATCATAGTTTGAGATTCTCAAACAGCCTGGCAGCAGCGTTAACCAATGGTGTGAGTTTTGGGGTGGAGTTATCAGTCTATCTCACCAATAGCAGAAGAGAACTGCAATTCTTGACACTTGATGTAAAGCTTTTTGCATTTATTTATTTATTTACTTTTTGTCTTCTCCATCTTTCATTTGAAAGCATTGCTTTCATGTTTTTAAATCAGTGCTCTCAATGGGGTTTGAAGCACACTGCCACACATCTGTTCAGCTGTGAATGTTTTGGTAAATGTTTTTCTGGGTTAATGTGAGTCTTACTGTATGCATCCTGTCGCTCTCTTTGATTTTCTTTCCGCCTGTATCAGCCTGCCTCTAATTCACATGAAGTTGTTACGCCAGCCTTTTAGCATGACTTCTTTATGTGAGAGCGCAGCCAGTGAAGCCAGAAGATACAGGAGAACTGTCATTTCCAGACAGGCACTTAGCACAACATCCGTTCCTTTTTGCAAAGTGCCCCTGATAAAGGGCAATGCGAACCCTTTTTTTCTTTAAGCCCAAACAAAAGTGCCAGCCAGCCAAGCGATACACTCATGTCATTCAGGGTCAAGCTAAAAGCACACTTTAAATATTTGGCTGCCGGAGTATAAACAAGCAGTGTTTTTAGTTGCTTCTTTTGAAGGCTATCTTCAATGAGGTTTTAATTAAGACTGTCTGTGCTCATTCAACTTTAAACTGTGTTTATGTACTTCAGTGCCCTGAATATGTTGATAGAGTTCAATAACAAATTAAGGACCATATATTTGCAAATATGAAGGTGTCTCTTGTGCTAATCTCATCGGCACAACAAGTTGTTTTGGTTGATTGCCAATGAAGAAGGTGCTCTGATTGGTTCAGTACTAATATATTTATATATATATTAAAGTATTATCTGTGTACTTACGACATTATTTTTTCTAAATGTTAAATCCGCTTTTATGTTTATATATTTTAGTTTTAGTGTAAGGTTTAGTAACTTTATGTGCTTTTATTTATTTATTTATTTATTTTTTGGTATTTTAGCTTTCATTTATTTCTCAGTATATTTAATATTGTTTATACTATAACAGTATTTATTAATATTTTTAATTTGTTTTATATACATTAGGTTAAATATTAATTTAAGCTCAGTTTAACTTTAGTAATTTTGTGCAATATTTTTTAGTACTTTGTTTTTAAAAATGTAGTTTTTATTTATTTACCAGTTTTAGTACTTTAACATCAACTTATTTTATTATTTATTAATATTTTGAATTATCCTTTGATTTTATAGTTTTAGTTTTTTAATTTTATTTTACATTTTCTCTTTTAGATTTAGATTTACTTTAAATATAGAACTTCAACCTCAACTAATCAATATTAGTATATTTATATACCATTATATTATTTATATTCATTTTAAGACTGATTTATGTAATCTATTTACTTTATTAGCTTTTGATTCAGTTTTATTTCAGTTTTAGTACTTTAGATTAAACTTAAGTTAAAATCAGCAGCTACATGCCAGTACTTCAAAGTTCACATTGTTTCAAACCACTACTAATTATGAGCGCTTGTAATAATGATTCTTACTTAGCAACAACCCTAATGATATTGTGTCTCAGTGAGATTATACTTAATGAATTTACAACAGCAATAAAGAGTTTTAATTTACTGAGATGCAACAATACATTGATGCATAACTTGTAATGTTTTATTATGTTACAGTATGAGGGAATAAATACGGAAGGCTTGTGGTTAGATGATGAAATGTGAGTCTTCGGTGAGTCACAGTCGTCTGTATGACATTGAGTCTGACCTGCAGCACGTATTTTATCACTGCTGCTGCTTTCTGGCGAGAAATAACCTATACCTCGTATAAATACCAGAAAGACAATATTTTTCCTTCTCTCAGTTGGCCTTCCCTCATTTGCATCTGTGGTTGTTTGATTAGTCTCTCTCTGCTGGAAAGCAGGAGGTGGATCAACATTACACTCTTCGGCTCTCACTCCTGTGGCTTTTTTTAATTTTCACCTTCGCTCAGGCCAGACAGAACAACACCTTACCTTAAATTTTAGTCGAGAAAGAGAGAGAGCACAACGTGGGTGGGTTTCTGTAGAAGAGATAGAAACTGTACAGAGGCAGAGAGACAAAAAGGACATTGGAGAACATGAATACTGCAATTATATTGAAATGATTTAGATAGTATAGTTCCTAACTGGTAAGTAGCAGCCATAAAATAGGCCACAGTTTGTCCTGATGGATGATAAAACATTTTCCTCTTTCTATGCAAAACCTGTGGGACTTTGGCACAAAATCTCCGGCTGGTAATTTTATATTTTTAGTGTTTGGTCTAAGGGCATTTTTGGGCATGACCAATGTGAAGTCTGGAACTGGATTTGAATACATTGATGCATATGACAAAATGTCCACTGACATCTTTTAATTTATTAATTTAATTTAATTTAATTTAATTTAATTTAATTTAATTTAATTTAATTTAATTTAATTTAATTTAATTCTAAATTCTAAATTCTAATGTTTATATTTTTTTTTATTTAACTGCCTCAAATTATTTTAAAAAAATAATAATGCTTATAATAATTGGCTAGACTTTAAAAGTACATCTGATTGACTGAAGAAAATAAGTTACAGAAAAGTGTTAATTTGTGTACTGGTTCTTGACAAGAGTCTCAAAGTAAGTGCTGTCAAGTGCAACTATACTTCTGTATTTACGATTTACAGTATGTTTTGCATTTGTCTTATTTTTGCTATTTTCAAAAAGCAAATTTGCTAATTGTATAGTATATTGTGAGTTTGTGAATTGCTAAGTTTGGTTAATAAGATCTGGCCTCAAAAACATAAACTTTATGAAAGCAATTTAGCAATGCTTTTGTAAAACATATTTTGTAACTATTTCAGCTCCTTAATTTAATGCTGATAGTTCAACAAATATCCACCTTTTAATCATAAGATTATGGTTATGGACTTCTTAAAAGGATGGCGTTATTCTCAGACCAATTTATGGGATATTTACTTGTATTCGAACGGGAACTCTTATGATCGTTATTTCTGTTTTATACTGTGCCTATATGTAATACAATGAAAAAGGGAAACAAGCTAAAAAACACACCTTTATGAAATATAGAAAAATAAACATAGTACAAGCTGCATCAGCTGCTCATTATTAAGGTTATTTTTCACACACTAATGGTGAATTAGTTTTGTAGAATGACCCAGTTCATGATAATCAAATCTTTCAAGCTGCAGCACTCCGGTGTCCCTCCGGACAGGAATAAGCTCCTGACTCAGATATTATTCTTGATAATCGTCTTAGAACTGAGATAAACATACATTTCTTGCTCCACAAACAAGACCGTAGTCATTCCTGCTTGCTCCGTGTATATCTATCTATCACTAGTTGGACTCAAGCAGCGCCAGCATGCTTTTTGCTGAGACTAATGGCTGATGCGGTGTGTTTGCATCAGCTCCTAGTGTTCCCCTCGTGTTCAGATGCTGATTTTTGTTCTACGAGTCAAATAACTCTGAATTGCTGTGGAAAGGAGGTGTTTCGCCGTGCAAAAGTTGCCATGATGTTTTGGGTGACTGCCAGCCCAACTAACAAAAAATGTGCTGATATTACCATGAAAGTTTAAAAAATTCAAACTTGAACTTGATGTATTTTATTATTTTGTGAAAATCATGCTAATGTTACTTAATGTTTAATGTTTCCTGAATGTTTTAAAACAAGTAATAAAAAAAGGAAAAACCGTTTGTGGAATGTACAAATATAAAGTACAAAAGTATATGCTAATGTCCTTGGAGCGTTATAGACCAGATAATTAAAAACAAATTATTTGTAACGTTCCTTATTAGCTGGGAAGGTATTGATAAGCGGTTGCTATAAGAGTTCAAATAAGTTGTTAGCATGTTGCAGTGGTGTAGGTGCCACTCACAAGTCTCTACAAATTTAGTCTTCTTCAAAGTTAACCACCGTCTTCTTTTTTATTCCCAAGTTGTGTGATTGTTTGTGACTTGTGTTTAATTCGTGTTGGTAGCACACACTTTTGAAAAGTTTAGGGACAATAAGACATTAGGGACATTAATACTTTTATTCAGCAAGGATGCACTGAATTGATCAGATCTTGCTCTTCTTTTAAACTTTGTTCATTAAAGCTTCGTAAATAAGTGGTTTCCACAAAAATATCACAACTTTTTTCAACACTGATAACAATAAATGTTTTTTGAGCAGCAAATAAGCATGTCAGAGTGATTTCTGAAGGATCGTGTGACACTGAAGACTGGAATTAGGCTGACAATTCAATTTTGATTACAGGGATAAATTACATTTTAAAATATATTCAGATCGAAATTTTAACAATTCACAATTTTAAAGTTCTTTTGATCAAGTTAGAGAATTTTTTCAGGTGAATACTTAAAGGTATACAGTAGTTTACCAAAAATGAAAATTTTGTCATCATTTATTCAGCCTCAAGTTGTTCTAAATACAAAAGAGTTTCTTCTGCTGAACACACACACACACACACGTTGGTTTTTGTGATTTATGGGGACTCTCCATAGGCGTAATGGTTTTTATACTGTACGTATGTGGTATTGTCCTACACCTAAACCTACCCCTTACAGGAAACTGTGTGCATTTTTAGATTTTCAAAAAAACACCATTTAGTATGTTTTTTAAGCCTTTTGAATGAACATGTCCTCATAAAACACTTACATATTGTAATACCTATGTCATACCCATGTCATTATACCCATTTGTGTCCTCATAAACCACATAAACCCGCCAACACACACACACACACACACAAAAGATATTTTAAATAACAGTTGATGGTCCCTATGGACTTAAATGAAAAAATACAGCAAAAAACAAACTATGGAAGTCCATGAGGACCATCAACTTATTTATGCTTAACAGAAGAAAACCATCTATACAGGTTCAGAACAAATTGATAAACAACAACGTATTCTCATTTTTGGAGCCATCCCTTTAGTGGGTTACTCCACATCAAAATGAAAATGTTGTCCTTAATCACTACCCCCATGTTAGTATAGATTCTCCAGCTTTGCAGAGGATCGTTTGGAAATGTTTTATTTCCAAGGGTTAAATCCTCTGCTCAGATCAGCAGAAGAGATGCGATTCAAAGCTTCCTCCTTCTGTGACCTTTCCTCCCGTTTCTCCCCCACAGACAGATCGTCAGTATGACGCCCACCAGGCCCACCGCTCCTCAAAGCCTCCCAAGGACTCCTACCTGGTGGAGCAGGTGTTCAGCCCACACCACTTCCCTCCCGGCGTCAAGTCTCATGTGAAGGGCAGCCCTCTGTACACGGACCTGCGGCTGACCGGCCTCGCCGATGGCAAGCGCTCCCAGCCTTCCTGGACCATCGAAGAGTACAAGCGCAACTCAGGAGACAAGAACAAGCTCAGCGCTATGGACCTGCAGGTGAGAGGCGGGCTTGTCCTTGCTCATCTTGTCCACTTTCTCTGTGTGTGGGATTATCTGAGCCTCACAGGAATTGACGGCTTTAGTTTTCATTCAATCAGTGTGACCGTGTGGCTGAAGGTCGTCGGTGTAGTAGGTGATCGTGTGTGCTGTGAAATATTAATGATCCTTATTAAAACCAATCATTGACTCTGTAGGTCCTTGGCTTCGTTCCAGTGCCAACATGAAATTCTGCTCGCAGATGCTTCTGGAGTGGGAAGCATTTAACTGCATGTTTGATGAGAATAAATGTAGTATGCAATATGATTGCATTTTGATTTTAATGAATTATTTCAGTGAGCCCGTTGACGCAGTTTGAATGATTTGTTTACTGTTGTGGATTGAATCAATCTGAGAGGTTCTTGAGTCAATGACTCAGTGACTCATTTAACTGAGAAATATTTAGTATGGAAATGAGGTCATTTGTTTATGTGGGTGATTTTGAAAAGCGTGTAATTTTTGTAATTAGTACAGATTTGCCGTTTTGTTGCATGGAAAGGACAACGTTTTACTGACCGTGGCGGCAGGAGGTTTAATTTTCTCCCTTCTTTTTGTCTCTTGTGTTCAGTCTCCCTATAACGTCCTAAAATACGGTTTGCAGCCAAATTCGTACAACTGTGAAATTAAATACAAATTAAACTTTACTTTACTTTATTTGGTAGAATGATTCAGTTGTTCATTAACTGGATTGAATCAGTTAGAGGTTCTTCAACTGACTTATTTAACATAGAGCAGTTTAATATGGACATTTGTTTGTGACAAAAAATGTTTTTATTATATTTATCATATAGGCGACAGAGATTAAATTCAATCTAACGTCTAAATCAAATGAAATGTGTTGTTAAGAGATGATGCAACATAAATGACAAGAAATTGCATTAAAAATCCTTAATAAAAATTATATACAGTCATTTTGATGTACATATGGCCTTAGTGCAATATTTTATAGTATGTAACAGACATGTAATGTGAATCACAGATGTAAAAGAATCACTGAATTCTTTACTGGTATGCATTAAAGGAAAACGCAACCGTTTTTCTACATTCCACTCTGTTCTTCCCTCAGCTTCGATGAGTTGATACAGAAGTACCTCTGTTTCAGTGCATGCACTTAATTGCTCTAGAACATGGCATCATTATGTTAGCGTTCAGCTTAGCTCCATTCATTCCTGCGCATCCAAACAGGGATGAATTTAGAGGGAGAAAAGGAAAAGGAAAGGATGTGACATGTGGCCAGGTATGGTTTCCCATACTAGAAATTTGTGCTCTGCATTTAATCCTTCCAAGTACACACACACACACAGCAGTGGAAAGTGAACAACCACACACACACACACCATGAACACACACGCAGCAGTTGGGGGAACAGTGCCTTGCTCAAGGGTCTCATTTCAGTCGTGGTATTGAAGGTGGAGAGAGTGCTGGTTATTCACTCTCTCTCTGCTGGACTTGGGACTCGAACCCACGACCTTTGGGTTACAGGTCCTAGTCTCTATCCATTAGGCCACCAAACACTTCCAAGTTTTCCCTATTTAAAGATGGTTACGTGACAAGAAAAAATAACTATAATATATGGCAGAAGAGCACTTCCACCCCGGCTCAGTAATATCATCGCTCCTGAAACTCCCCCTCTCCCCCTCCCTCTCACATCCATCAATACAACCAAGAAGTGATGATATTACTGCACCGAGGTCAAAGTACTGTGAAGTGTGGAAATAAAATCATTAATTACAGCTCTTTTCCAATATGTATTTTATTAAAACAAGCAAAACAAAACACACATTTAAGGTGAATAACTGAAATTAAATGTTGTGTAATTTTTTGTGATTATGTTTGTTATATGAATCACTACCAAAATCCCTTAATTGGTTTTTGAAAGATTCACTCAGACACGAGACTGATCAATTTGTTTATAGAGTCAACTCACTAACTCATTTAGCTGAGTATCATTTACAGCTTTTTACAAATGTATTTTATTGTATAAACCTATTTAAAATGGGTTTTAGTTTTGTTCAATGTAAAATGCAATTTATCTGAAGTTGTTATGATTCATTAGTTCTCCTGCTAAAAAAAGGAACTTTGGCATAAACATAATCAAAACATAAATAAATAAAAACCCAATCTATATGAGTAAAAAGAATCACTGAAATGCTTTCCGAACCAATCTGTTGACACGAACGAAGGATTCACAGAAATTAATCAGTCTTTTTATTTTTTCTGTCTTTAAGTTGTTTTTTTAATTGGTGTAAACAAGAACAAGTTGTTGAAATTTGAAAAAGCATGAGGGATTTTGACAAAGAGCATGTTTTAAACTAAAAAAGGTCCTTTTGTATTCATGCTGGCTATAAAAGCATCAGTTGTGCGCTTGTTGTAGATGAAGGCTTACACTTGTCTGTACCAGATATTGTTTATCGGTCTCCGCTATCTCCAGACATAATCGTGTGCTATTGATAGAGGACGGCTCACAATAAAAAGGCATCAGTGTAGGAGACGGCACTCAGCAAGCTTCTTTTATTCAATAGCATAATCTATGCCTTTATTTTATTGACTCTCTCCATAGGAATATTGCTTTTGAATGGGCAAAAGCAAGTTACAGCTGCTGTACTGAGCAAAGTAAAAAAAAGTAAGACGGAGCAGAAAAAGAAATCACTGACCTCTTCTGTGGCTGGTGCAATTTTAAAATATGCCCTACATCTTAGCATCAAATCTGTGTTACATGTTCACCCCGGTGCATGGAAATGTGGCTCGAAGCAGGGGAGCATCTCTCATTTTGCCCATCTGCAAGGGCTGCAGGTTTTCTGAAGGCCTGCTTACCCAACCATAGCATGAGAGGAGCTGAACAAAAAACAGAAATTGTCAAAAAGACAGAACGCAGCTTGAGCAATGCCATGTACCAGTGATTCTTAGTGACCCAGCACAGCGCTTTCAAACCTTGAACAACAAGATGAAGCTGACAAAGCAGACTTTTTTTTTTTTTTTAGCTTTGCGCACCTGGGATGCAACTGTAAAAAAAAAATATATATATATTATTTGTATTTGCATTTTAATTAATTAATTATTTTGCATATGCCTGCCACTATTATTATTGATGGTCCACTTTAGACTAACTATAAGTAACTTTGTAACTACATTTCAACTAATTCTCATTAATTCCCAGCTACGTGTCTACTAACTCTCAGAGAGGAATGTTAGTGTAGGTTTAGTAGAATAAGTTGACACATACTTGCAAAGTTTCTGATAGTATGTTGTGGACAAATCAAAATAAAGTGTTAGAAACTATTAGGCAGATGGTCTACTAATACTCTAATGACTGCTAGTTGACATGTAGTTGCAAAGTTACTTACTGTTAGTAGAATTTCTAAAGTGGGTGAGCGTGATTTCACCAAGTGCAACATTGGTGGAACAACATTCCAATCAACCAATCAGAATTGAGGAATAATAATGATTCTGGAAATATCTGTTTTAGGCTTATAATCATGGTCAGGTGCTTTTACCCCCTTGTTGATCAGCTGCCATTTCCCACTGATTTTAGGCAAACATTTTGGGTAGGTTTAAGGGTAATGATTGGGATAAATTTATATTTTTGTACAGTAATGTTGACCCAGGATCATGTCTCACTTGGTAAAATCACGGTGACCATCTAAAGTGAACTATCGAAAAAAGGTGTCACCAAAAAATTCAGTTAAAACAGTGAGATTACAGGCATTTATTTATTAAGACTTCAACATTTGTGTGTCAAGTGCCCATGGCCACAGTTCTCGTATGTGTTCTGTTTGATGAACGTCTGAGCTGTGTGGGAAGCCTGAAACTACAAAAACGAGTGACAAGTGTGTGTGTTCACAAGTACAAGTCAATTAAAAAACAGCGTGGACTGAACACAAGAACACGTCCTGTGTGAACGGCCCATTAGATTACTTAGTAAAAGTTCTGCTGCCATGGCAATTACAGAGATTTATTAGATAATTAATCTCAGGTTTCTCACAGGGGAGCAGGGTGCTGTTGAGGATTCATCTCTAAATATGCATTGTTTGCAAAATAATAAAAAACAACATTAGTGCTTATTCCCTGGAACTTTACGAACCAGTTCTGTTTTGGTTAATTAGTCTCTATATCACTGATCATGTTAGAAAGTACAATGATAATGCAATAAATGATTAATATTAAACGATAGCCTTAATGGTGATATTCATAATGTCATTTTGTTTGAATAAGGCTTGCTAATTGTACTGATTTTTTCCTGGCTATGGTGATGTAAAGACAAACTGGTCTCATAAAAATATGTACCTTTGTGCTACACCGTATTTATGTGCCTTACTGCACGTTTCGCCATAGTTTCAAAGAGAAACGTCCACTGAGTGGCTCTAAAACACTGGTTCAATACATCAACCCTGGTGCATTTATTATGCTGATATAGGTACTGTATCTATTGCGGCAGTTCAGAATTGAAATATCGCTAATTTCATGTTGGAAATTTGCCATACACCAAATCCAGTCTTCCTACCCGATAGTGTTAACAAATGCAAAACTGATATAAGAATGCATTTGTTGATGCAACCGTATAATTTCTGCTTACTTTAACACAGATTTGAACTGTTTTGTCGAACAGTTGTTACACAGGATTTGAACACAGGTTCCTTGTCTCTCAAGTACAACTCGGTACTCGGTGAGCTACCGAACAAGCCTGCGGTCTATGAAAACCCATCGATATAAAGCTGAATATGTGTGATTCTTTCATTTAATAGTATTTTCAAATCAGAACATAATATTCTTCAAGTAATTGTGTGAAAATTACTCTTTATTAATCAAAACTCTGTAAATCTGTGTGAAAAGGAATAAAAGATGTCAGAGTTTTATTGCCTCTAGTGTTAATTTCCTTTGGAAACTGCAGTGATATGTTGTTGGTATGCAGAGTCTGTCTCGCTAAAAAGTGCACCAAGGTAGATTAAAGGATAAGATGGACATTCAAGATGTACATGAGTTTGTGTCTACATCAAATGATTTGGAGACTATGCGTCACTTGCTCAGCAATGGATGCTCTGCAGTGAATGGGTGCCGTCAGAATGAGAATCCAAACATTTGATAAAAGCATCACAATAATCCTCCAGTTTATCAGTTAATGTCATGTGAAGCAAAAAGCAGCATGTTTATAACAAACAAATACACCATTAAGACATTTTTAACTTCAAAATATTAGTCTAAAATCCATAATAACACCGTTCATAACTGTTTTGGAATATTTTGCTTTCTTGTTTTTTACTGGAGAAAGCAGCATTATAGTTAGGCATCACATATCTTAGCTGAAAGAAGTTCAAACATCTCAGTGATGGACCTGAGGGTGAGTAAAATTTTCATTTTTGTGTGAAATGATGTAGTTGACAATAAGACAATGCCAACAAAATCGGTCACTTATACAGCTTATGATTGCTGTTTTCCTTTTTCGTGAAATTATGGATTTTTTTCCCACAAGAACTTTGGATTATCTCACTGCTGGTACTGATGTAAGATTACTTAGGTTTAGCGAAGGAAAGTGTCATTGGTGATGGCATCCTGCTGCCAGTTAGCACTGAAATTAATGCCACCTGATATTCAGAAACAATCCACATGTGACAAATGGCGAAATTTAACACACTTTGGCTGGAAAAGTGCCTGGAGGATGGTTATTAGAGGCATGGAAAATGGCAGCATTGTCACAGCGGCGGAATGTGCTCTTGTGCAATAAATGGACCATTAGGTGGACATCTTATAATGACATATTGCTTAGAGAAGTCATTCAGTCCCAGTTTAAGTTTGTCTTTCATTTATTTATTTGTTTATTTAATAACAATTCAGTAAACGACATTAGTAGTACAGTTACTTATTTCTTAGTTTGTTTATTTTTAATTTGTATGGGCAATTTTGGACCGCTAGATTGCTGTTATTTGAATCTGAGTTACCTTGTCTTGCTAACTACTGCTAAAAATCGTTGCTGGAAATGTGTCCCAGAGCCCCTGAGTAGGGACACAATTAAAGCGTAAACATTTCTGTGAATCAATGAGCTGACCCTGTCCTTTGGAGACATTGATTTTTTCCTGAAATTCCTGATAAATCGAGCCGCTTCTCTTGAAAGTGTTGCTGAATTCTGTTGTGCTGTAATGAAGGGTTACATTGATCTTTACAGTTAATCACAATTTCGCTCATCTATCTATCCATCCATCCATCCATCCATCTATCTATCTATCATCCATTTGACTTGATAGTTTGTTCATTCTCTCTTAAATACAAAGGTGCTTTATTTGCAGCAATGTTAGGAAGAATCTTGAACATCCATGGAACCTTTCAAAAGAAGAAAATGTTCTTTATAGTCCAAAAAGTTTCTTTTGGTTTCCTAAATGTTCTGCAGAATAGTCACTTTAGATAGAATTGTTTGGGGAACCAAAAATGGTTCTTCTATGGCATCACTGCAAAAGCATCCTTTTGGAACCTTTATTTTTTAGAGTGTTCCTTCAGTCATTCCGTTTTTGATCCTGTCATTCTGTCTCTCATTTTGTCATTCTATGATAAGTTGTTGTTCTATAATTTAATCATTCTATCTTTTGTTCCATAGTTCCATAATCAGTTGATCATTCGTTATATTTCTCATTTGATCATTTCATAATATCTGCTGTTTCTTTTGATCTATCATATGTTTATTTTATCAGTCAATTGTTCCATCATTCTGTCAATCTAAAGGCAACTGTCTATCATTCATTTGTCCATTCTATCATCTGTTCTGACATTCGTTCTGTCTTTTGTACTTTTGTTCGTTATATCATTTGTTCTATCTGTTGTTCTTATTTTCTATTCTTTGTTCTGTCTGTCATTCTATTGTTCCATTTGTTTGCTCTCTCTGTCTATCATTAGTTCTATTTATCATTGTTCTGTCATTCTTTCTGTCATATTATTCAATCTATCATTCTGTCATTCCATCTGTGTCTCTATAAACCTAGAAACTTCAGATTTTATGTTGCAGAGTAATATGACCAGTTATATTTAGATTCATATTTGAATTGGAGTTCTGCATCCTATTTACTACCTCAACTCGACTGTAACTGCATACAACCCTGACAGCAACTTACAAAAGCAACTACATAACACGCCAAAAAAATAATCAGGACCACTCAGCAACCGTATAGCAACATGCTGGCGGTCGCCCAAAACACCCAATCATCCTGATGGTGACTTCTGCACAGACAATCCCCACTTTTCTTCAGAAAATGTTGTTCTGTCCCCCTTCAGCTGCTCTGGCTATTTTTGTCCGACTGTTTCCATCTGCCCTGCTGCCATACCTGAACATCTCTCCCTCTCATCCCGAACCGAGTGCCGTATCGCTCTTTCTCATTTCCCACTGGCTCACCATGTATTTAATTAAAATGGCAATTTGACGAAAAATTCCATCTCGACAGAATGTGTTGCTTCAGTAATCTGTCTGCAGTTAGCGAGGCGGCTGGACGAGGGCTCCATTCATCTTCCACGGCCTTCATTTCACAGCACAATCACGGTCCGCTCCGCACAGACGCCTTTCTTCTCAGGACCTCTCACCCTTTTTCTGTTCCCCTGCAGGTCCAGGAGTCGCTCAACCCCAACAATCTGGAGTACTGGATGGAGGACATCTACACGCCGGGCTACGATTCGCTGCTCAAGCGCAAGGAGGCGGAATTTCGCAGAGCCAAGGCATGTAAAATCGGCGCGTTGATCGCTGCGGCCGCCTGCACTGTGATACTGGTCATCGTAGTGCCCATTTGCACCATGAAGTCTTGAGGTTTCTCTTTATTTTCTGTTCAATGCTGTTGGACATGGGACTTCATTTGCGGCGAGTGTAATTAGGTCTGATTTCAGCCACCGGCCTTAGACTTTACTGGAATGTTACATCACAACAAAGAGAGGATTGCAATTTGACTTGTCTTTTTTTTTTTATTTACCCTAGTCAATATTTATAACTTGACTAAATGATTTGTTATGTAGTAGATGGCCTTACTTAAAGGCTTGGAGATGCACCCTTGTTTTATAGTCCAGAATATAATGTACCGATATGTTTTATGTCTGTTTCTTTTTCTGGTATTGCAATAGAAACTAAAGGGAAAGCTTTATGTTTAAGCTCATTATATTTTTTACTTTACTATGATTACGAGAATTTTAACGAGAGTTATTTTTCAAAGAATACACCAACAGAATGTTTTAAAGACGAGTTGGATTTATCTTTGGAAATCACTGGAATGTTTGGGCTTGTGCAATGCCTTTTTATAAGGAATATATATTCCGATAGCAGAAATATAGTTTGTGTGTGCGTTCAATAAGAACCTAAGGGAGTAGTTCAGCCAAAAATGAAAGTCTGTCATTCTTATTCATGACGTGTCGAAACTTTCGATGCTTTTTTTTTGTGTGTGTTTTTAATGACCGTTTTCATCAAAATTGCATGATTTTTGCGCTATATTCTAAATTGAAATTTTTCAGTGAACGAACTCTAACCAGCTCAAATGCGCAACTGGTAATGAAAAAACCTGGAAACCACCCACATTTATATGCAAGTTAGAGGAGATCAATGAAAATTTGTCCTTTTGTGTTTGCCAGAAAAAATATACATTATACAGTTCTGACAGAATTTGCATTTTTAGGCAAATTATTCCTTAATGTTAAGGGTTTTTCATGTGAGGACAGTAAAATGACTGTATTAATGATATTTACTGATTTTGTTTGAATAGTGATACGTGACTTTATTTCCTTCTGATTGGTTCTGTATTAATGCCAATACAACACTTAAAACGTTTTATATCATAGTACATAGCTGCTTTCTCTTCGATTGTGATTCTCTATACTTTGCCTTGTTATATCATAACTAATCATAATACTGTATACTTGAATTGCCAAATCACTTTTAACTAGCTCAGCTTTTCTCTGAACGTTGAATGTTTTTCTTGCACTTGTTCACCAGACCGATCTAAAATTGGACCTGACAATGAAAACTGTGAACTTACCTTAATGATGTTCACTTTTGACACTCTTTACACCCGTTGCAGGAGTGATTCTTCAAGCTGTAG
The DNA here is from genome assembly GCA_032361065.1 of Enteromius trimaculatus. Taxonomy (NCBI): domain Eukaryota; kingdom Metazoa; phylum Chordata; class Actinopteri; order Cypriniformes; family Cyprinidae; genus Enteromius; species Enteromius trimaculatus. Next base: position 6,202,141 of record JAUMHP010000052.1, on the reverse strand, counting down.
GGCCTTTGAATGAAAACCGCCTGTTAGTCAGAAACAATATTGCACTCAGACGCTGTTCTAAAACTAATGAGCTGCATTGCTTGTCTAACGCCTACATAGCCCGCTATCTTCTAAGGCAGCATCCTAAGCCCTTAGTGTCTGATTTGGTGTGCTCTAAATAGGCTGCAACTGTGTGCGTCATACAGTTTGCATCTGAAGCTCATAGGAAACTTGATTAATCATTAAATGAATTTTAGAGTTTGACACTAGCCCGCTGCTCCTTGCAACAGCCTGTGATGCCTTAAACGATGTCTATGTAATCAGTTCACAAGGTTTTGGAGCAGTGTCTGAGCAAAAAAACACATTGTGCTAACAAACTGATATTTGGTCAGGTTTTTCTTTTCTCATCAATCTGTGAATGTTATAAAGGTTAGAGTGCTGCAGGAATGAGTTCAAACTGGAGCATTTGAGCATTTCTGGTTCTATTGTTCTGATGTCAGTGCTTTTTTTTTATTTATAATGGATTTTTGGATAAATGTCTGTAATAAGGTGATGAATATGAGCTCAAATATTTATTTGCGTATTTTATTCTACGATATGCTTTTTTTGTTTTTTACTTTTGGTGATTGTATTTAGACTTGAAAATTAATAGCAGCTGTGTTACTTTAAGATATTGATTAATAAAATATGTAAGAACTTTTGTTGGTCGCAGAACCTGTTTACTGCAATAATCCAAAAACCAATGGATAAATCTCAATGGGTTTTTCTTTGGAGAAGAAAATCATGCAAAAATCATCCCTGCAGCACTTTATGACCATGGTTTATCACATAACAGTGCATTACTTGTGCCCCGACCAAAACCAGTGGTCTGTCTTTATAGTCTGTTTCCATGAAACTTAAAGGTAAAGTGTGTAATTTTTTATGTTTATATACTTAATCTTATAATAACGTAAAAGTTCACCCAAAAATGAAAATTTGCTCAACATTTACTTTCTCTTAGGATAGATTTTTAAGAAATTTCACCTACTCCGCGATGGATCCTCTGCAGTGAATGGTTGCCGTATATAATCATCCATACCACTCCAATCCATCAATTAACATTTTGTGACATGAAAAGCAGTGTTTTTGGCCTGAGGATGAATGGATTTATAGGAAAGTTTCACTTTTATGCAAACTTTTCCTTGAATTAGAACGATTTGTATATTGATTAGACAAGGGGCAGTAGGAATGTTTAGGAAACCACTAGTACCATAGAAATAACACACTTCACCTTTAAGAGAAATTTAATTTACACACAAAAACGACATTAATAGAATGATCCTTATGTGGCTTTCCACAGCTACTACAGTTGATCTTACGTTTGTTCCTGAGAGATCTGCTGCAGCATTATTTTTCAACAATGAACAGATTTTCAAGTATATACACATTTATATCCCTATTGCCGCTGTAGTTTTGCAATGTTATATTCAGAAACATACAGGAGTAATTCACCAAATAATAAAGCTTTGGGCATTAATATGCTCACCTTATGTCATTCCAAACCATATGCTGATATTTTCTCAATACAACAGGAAAATTATGAAATTATATGATATTATTGTTTCAGAATAACAGCATATGGGTTTGTAATGGCATGAGGTTTAAGTAAATAAGGACTTTAACTGATGCTTTTTGGTGAGCTATTCCGGTAGTTGATCTGATCAGAAATTAGGGCATTTGAATGTGACCTTTTCTTTGACTGGCCGAATATCCGGTGACCTCGCCTTTGACACAGGAACTGTGTGTAGTAGCACGCTATAGAACCCTGTAAATAACTTCAGGTTCAAAGCGCATTGTGTGAATCAAGTGTAACTGGAGTCATATTCTAATAAATCTCTTACTGTTCAGACTGTTGAATGTGCACCGGCCTATTTCTTTGCATCTGTTTCTCAGTACTGTATCATGATTCTATCCAACCTGGTCTCATAAAAATATGGCATGGTATTTCTGTGTTTATAATACATTAAAGATCCGTGCACAGATGCTCTACCATGTTGGAATTTGTGCTCTGCATTTAACCCATACAAGATGCACACACACAGCAGTGGGAAGTGAACAACAACACACACACCATGAACACGCACCCGGAGCACTGGACGGATGAGAGGCTAGCTTGTCCAGGTACTCTTGGTTCGTCTTTTTCTGTGAGCTTTTCAAATGGACTTTGTGGGATATTTCCAATTGAGAAGTATTCCACATATTGTATCGGGGGCGGTCCAGTCTAACGGTGATGGTGAGGAAAAAGCGAAAACTCCTTCTTCCACTGCCGGTTACCTCTGGCGCTCCCCCTGGTGACAGGATGCCGATTGCTACATTGAAAGGAGAGCCAGAAGGTTCTGGAAATGACGTTCCAACTGGCGCAGGGTCCACTGGGCGTTCCACGTTGCTGGATAGAGATCCAGAATTGATGGCTATGTTTGCCTGGGCCGCTGAGGGGGATCGGGCTCGAGTGGGAAGTCCCACCGCGTCCCGGGTCTTCTAAAGCTGGTTGATTAGTACTTAGGGGTGGCTCACGCTGATTCTCAGGGCCCTGCCCCGGTACCTTTCTACCCAGAAGTACATGGGTAGCTCACCAGAACGTGCCGCAAACCGGTCTGGTGGCTCTTCCTCCTTCATCACCCTTGACAGCAGTGCAGCTATATGGGGCCTCCAGTTGCTAGCGCCGCTACCGCTGGGCAGGTACTTCTTGTGCTTCCTTCCCGGGCCTGTAGGCACTTGTCGACAGTGTTTATGTGGTCTGTGGAGAAGCTGTGTCTGCAGTACACACTACGGCGTCGTTGCGAGTCCATCAGGCCAAGGCACTGTGCACTTGCACGAGGGTGGTCATGTCCCAGAAGTTCTCGTCCAGGCCGTCGCCAAGCTGGCAGCAAGTGAAGGCAACCCAGGGATGACGCATACTGCTCTTCAGGACATGAGCTCTTCATCCCCGGAGGAGGGCCGGGTGGAGAAGGATGTTACTGGCCTCTCAGTCAGGCCCCAAAAATCTTTCATCTCTTGGTCCCACGAAGGGATGAGGCGTTGTGGACAAAATAAAGGTTTTGTTTCACACTCACTCTCCTCTCGTTACAAGCAGCAGATAGAGGACTGGGAGGACGAGCCAACGGACTACCCACCTCACTCCTACCGGGAACGCAGGTAAGAGTTGCATGCACTCAGACCCGCTTCGGACCAGATTTGAGACACCCGAGCCGGGTCCCTGGTTCCCCCCCTTGCTGCCCCACTGCTGGCACCCCAGTAATCCCGATGGTGCCACAAGCTCAGTTCTTAGAAGCCTGAATCAGGCTCAGACCATTTTGTTGGCTCATCCAGACCATCCGGCTTGGCTATGCGATTCAGTTTGCCCGACGCCCTCACAAATTAAGCGGCATCCGCTTTACGTCTGTGAATGCTGCGGATGCCTCTTGTTTTACGTGCAGAGATTGATACCCTCAGGATGTTGATGTAGAGAAGCATTTTTGAATGCATCCGTCCCCAGAATTGAATTGCAGCAATAGACCTCAAGGACGCGTACTTTCATGTTTCGATCCTTCCGTGACACAGGCCGTTCCTGAGGTTCGTGTTCAAAGGCCAAGCATATCAGTACCGCGTTCTGCACTTCGGGCTCTCCGTGTCGCCCTGTGTCTTTACCAAAGTAGTGGAGGCTGCCCTAACTCCGCTCAAGGAGAAAGGGGTTTGCATCCTTAACTACCTCAACGACTGGCTGATACCACCACAGTCTCAGCACAGTTGTGCGAACACAGGGACTTGGTGCTACAGCACCTCACCCTGTTAGGACTTCGGGTCAACCGAGAGAAAAGCAAACTTTTGTCTGGTGCAGAGGATCTCTTTTCTCTGTATGGAGTTGGTCGCACAAACAGCAGGAACGCGCTCAGTTGGTGCTGGACTGCTTGAATACGTTCAAAGTCAGAATGGCGGTCCCACTGAAATGTTCTCAGAGGCTCCTGGGACATATGGCTGCAGCCACAGTGGTGATTCCGCTAAGGTTGCTTCATTTGAGATCGAGTCCCGAGGTGGGCGTGGCGCCATGGTACTTTCTGGGTCCAAATAACACCAGCCTGCCGCCAAACCTTCTCCCTGTGATCAGACCTCTCTTTCTCTGGGCAGGAGTGCCTCTAGAGCAGGTCTCCAGGCATGCTGTTGTGTTCACAGATGCCTCTACCACCGCGTGGGGGGGGGCACGTACAACATGCATGCAGTGTCAAAAAGAAAACAGCGGCCATCAAGCCCCTCCTTGCCCGATTCCTCTGAGGAAAGATATACTGACTCAGAGACAGGGCACCCTGTGGCACCCGCGTCCAGACCTCTGGAAACTCCATGTCTGGCCCCAGGACGGGACGTGGAGGTTCTAGGTGACCTACCCAAAGCAGTAGTTGACACTATTTCTTCTGCGAGAGCGCCTTCTACAAGAGCTGCCTACGCGTTAAAATGGAACCTGTTCGTCGAGTGGTGCTCCTCTCAACGAGAGGACCCCCGGAGATGCCCGATCAGAGTTGTGCTTCTGTTTTTGCAGCAAGGGTTGGAGCAAAGGCTGTCTCCCTCCACCCTTCAATTCTACATGGCTGCTATTGCTGCACACCACGACCCCATAGATGGTAGTACTTCTTACCTATAAGGCACTTAATAATTTAGCTTCTATGTACCTAATGAGTCTTCTAACATGCTACAATCTATCACGATCCCTAAGATCGCAAAACTCTGGACTGTTGGTAGTACCAAGGATAGCAAATCCACTAAAGGAGGCTCCCAAACTTTGAAACAGCCTTTCTGATAATGTTTGGGGTTCAGACACACTCTCTCTGTTTAAATCTAGATTAAAGACACATCTTTTTAGCCAAGCATTTGAATAATGCATCTCAACTTGTCCTGCAGTTATATCTGATCAGATGTTCATTATTAATCTTTTAGCCCTGGTTTAACAAATCTTAATTTTCTTAGTTTGAACAGCAGCTACGCTAATTTTGTTCCTATTTGTTCTGTTCTGCCATGGGATCGTCATCCTGTGGTAACTAGGAATTCACAAGCTCCAGTCTGGATCCAGAACACTTAAGAAGAGATGATGCCAACGCCACAGAGGACTTCAGATGATGCCAACCCTGAAACAACAAACAGCACTACAGAACTCTGCTACTAATTTATAATGTTCCTTGTCTGTTCAAGTATGTCATTAATTGATCTTTACCTCCATGTACAAGCTGCTACTACATATACTGTAAAACATTACATTAATGGAGTAAAGCTGCTTTGCAATGATATGTATCATGAAAAGCGCTATACAAATAAATTTGAATTGAATTGAATAGGCTATTTAAGAAACAAAAATGCTCCAAAGGTTTTTCTAAATTGACTTAAAAAATGAAATGAAATAATAATTTTGCGATTACACACAAAACGTCTCAGGGTTATGAATATAACCCCTGTTCCTTGAAGGAACGAGACACTGCGTCAAGACGCTTTGGGAACGCCTCCAGCG